>JACEVL010000041.1:1219741-1254741 GCA_020284085.1 Aporrectodea caliginosa
TACATCGTTTTGTATTTGTATCGGTTGTCCAGAGATGCGCCGATTCCGATTAATCGGTCTAGAGCGAAGACGCGGCGAAAACCGATTTCTGGATCGACATAGATACACAAGCTTCATTGGCAAAGGAGAACAAACATACATTACATACATAATTACTTACTTACAAGCTTGCTTACTTACTAATATAATAATCTTCTCATTACGAATTCGTCATTTTGCGTTGTCATGGTAACGTTTTTTCTTAAACGATGACGCCATCATTAGGCATTTTGTCTTACGTCATCTTTCGATACACGTTGTCATGGTGCAACATTCCTCAATGTTCAATTCGTGAAAAGAACTTCGAAGACAGTCTGAGCCAAAACTTTAATAAGTGAAAATATCTCTGGTTTAGAGTCTAAAATCTTTGAATAAATAAGAATTTCAAGACGGTCGAGGCAACCGCAAATAGCAAGAAAACAGCAAAACGAACAGAATGTTTGCGACCACAGAAGCGAAGATCCGAGTAAGAAATTTCATTTTTTCTCTGCATTACTTAAGAAAATTAATAGACTATTCGTCGTTCCACTAAGTTGTTGGATGGTTCATTTATTTTAAAGTAGGGCTGGTACTGATTAAAATAATTTTAATCGATTAATCTCCTAAATTTAATCGAGAGTAATCGATTAAATTCGATTAATTTGGTCCATGTTCCATATATACAGCGTGAAAACTGTTTGTAGACTGTATACACTGCAAAAATCCTTCAATCATTCGACATGCAAAAGTTCAAATTGTCAAACTGAGAAATGTAGTCAGTAGTAACTATCTTCTATCTACAAAAATCTTCAATAATTTCGCCATCTTCGACTTTTCCGTCAGCATTTGCCTTAAATTCAATTCTTTTATTTTTTTTATTTTGAAACAGCAGCAATGGAATTCACAGTGTAATGCAATAACATGAATGACTTTTAGGCCTATGGTTTCAAAAAAGGAGGCCCTGAAGGGATCAATTAGATCAATGTAAAATGACAGCTTAATTTTCCACTCAAATATTTCACATTATTATTTTCGTCATAATTATTGTTTTTTCCGGAAATAGGTCGGTTGACGTCATAAAATAAGTAAAAAATTAATCGAAAATTAATCGAACAAGCCGAAATTAATCGATTGCAATTTTTAACGATTAATTAATCGTTAAAATCCGCAGTAAAGTATATTAATCAGGAAAACTAATGGACAATTGACATAAGAACACGATTAAAACTTGTGTATACATCTAGTGAATGCAAGAGACCAGCGATAGATGGCAGCCAAAAAAATCAGGTAAGGATTGAATTGTATGATGGTAAATTTCCATCATGGACACTCAGTCACCCCGAACCATTTAACTGACTCTGCAGATCTTTTATCAGAGTGTGTTGTTCATGTTAATTTTCTGTGACATTTTCGGGCCCCAAAGTTGCGGGCCCTGTGCGACCGCACGGTTCACCACTTCCTATAAAAGTGGGTATTGCTTGGTATCTGCGTTACTGATAGCCTGGCTGTCGAAGAAGTACCCTAAACAAATACGCTGCTGTTATCAACCGATTGCTACGTAAGAAGAAGCAGACCACAAGCAGAGTAAGCCATGGATACGAAGTGTATCGAATTCTTTTTCTTACCTTCAGAATATGAGGAGGGCCTGGGACCCTGGGTATGTGTCGGGGCCGGGCGCCATGGTGCCCAGGCCCAAAGGCGCTGATGCTCACACAGGTTTTCTTCTGTGACCCCGAGGCAGAAGCATACTCACACACCTCTTTTCTAAATATTAATACCATATAAAAAAAACAATACACTCTGATATCGGATATAATGCATAAAACCATAATAACAAATTATTCGCAATTTCGCATGCAGTGCCAGTGCCTGTTGTAAAACCCAGTAAGACCAGAATAAAAGACCTAACTTCCAGTAAGTCCAGTGCATAAACAAGAATATTTTGCATGGTGTAAAACCCAGTAACACCTTGTAGTAGCAGTAGCAGCAGTAACAGTAGCAGCAGTAGCAGTAGCAGCAGTAGTAGTATTAAAATAATAATTATCATATAATTATCGAAGGTGGAAACGATCTCTCAGGACTTATAAATCCCCGAAAGCAAATAAAGAAGTTGTTCTACAAAGACTAGAATTCCTCTGAGTTAGAATCATTTATTACCATCTTCTCTTTTTCATCTTCTCTCCATCTGTGCGCTCATACGTCTGTCTATCTGTCTATCTGTCCGTCCGTACGTCCGTCCGTCCGTCCGTCCGTCCGTCCGTCTGTCTGTCTGTCTGTCTGTCTGTCTGTCTATCTGTCTGTCTGTCTGTCTGTATGTCTGTCTGTCTGTCCGTCTGTCTGTCTGTCTGTCTGTCTGTCTAATCGACCGTCTCTATGCGGTAGGCGCATCTTCCGTCGTCCATTTAAAAGTCATAAATTGCGCGCGAGATGCAACGCATAACTACGTCATCGCTCGTCTCGTCTTCCCTCTCTCTGTTCGGTGCTTTCCGATGTGGCTAATGCGATGGCTAAAAGTGGCTAATGCGATGGCTAAATGCATCTCTTAACCGATGTCTTCTATACTTCTAGGCGATAAGAATCCTGTCCTCGTCCGTCCCTCCGCCTGTCTGTCTCTCTGTACGCGTCTATCACCTCTTGTGTCTTCCGACGACTATTAGTCTTGACCCCACGTGACCTCTATGATCTCTGGGGTCATCTGGAGTAGTTCTTGTGCGAGTTCGTGCGTTGAAAGTCGATCGTAAACGTCAATTAAAAGATGGAAGCGATGACGTACAAAGAAAGAGGAAAAGACACGCAGATCGCACTTCCCCAATTCCCCTTCCTAACACTCTCTCTCCAACTCCGTCGCTCTCCCTCTCTGTCTGCCTGCCTCTATGTGTCTCTTCCTCTCTGTCTGTCTGCCTCTGTGTGTCTCTCCCTCTCTGTCTGTCTGCCTCTGTCTAACCCTATCGACGCATTTAGTATCATCTTCCCTTTCATTTTATGTCTATCTGATTAGCCGTTAAATTTCCCGGACACTTTTCGCCCTTAGAGGAAGAGAGAGAGACCCAGACATACTCAGAGATACCCAGAGAGACGCAGAGATACCCAGAGAGACGAGGGGCTAATGAAAACCCTGTTCGGATGTCGATATCTCTGACATCTTAATTGTGATTCGAACGATGACGTCATTTAAACAGGTCCCATCCGAAGAAGAAAAAGAAGAATAGATCGTCCTATAAATGGCACGACGCTAAATCTCTCGCTGCTCGAACCACCCACCCTCAAACCCACCCACCCTCAAACCCACCCACCCTCAAACCCCTCCCAATCAACCCACCCACCCAGAAGAACAGGGTTCCGTCGGTAGAGCCCTCACAGACACGCAGAGCCAAATGAAAGGAAACAGACAGTTTTAAGAATAAGAATGAGAAAAATAAAATCAGCAATAATAATAATAATTATTATTATTATTACTACTAAAAAAAAAAAAAAATAATAATAATAATAATAATAATAATAATAATAAAAGGCCATTCCGGATATTTTACATTCTAGATAGTTAATATTCAAGTTCCTGAGGGATCCTGTATACCTCGGGGCATTAAAAAAATAATAATAATGATGATGATCATCATCATCATCATCCAACACCATGTAGGCCTAGAGCGTCATTGTAAAATGTTCATGAAAGCATTATTAGACGAAGTCATCATCATCGCCATATTCCCCATAGGGCATAGACTATGTCTCTCCCTTTAGAGAGGATCGTTGGTGGTTATTGAAGGATGGTGGTTGGGGTGGGTGGGGGGGGGCGTTGTGGGGAATGATTTGGCGGGAATTCGTTTCATCGGAATCCGACGACAGAGGTCGCTTTGTTTGTCGATAGATGGCGACTGTGTTCTCTTGCTTTCGTTTTACTCCGATTCCTCCATACGTCTGTCCTTCCTTCTCGTCCGTCTTCCTGGGGCTAAGACGTGTTATTTCAGGACTCGAGGGAAAACGGTAGCACCCCAGGAGGAGTAGACCACCCCCAGCAGGGCATCACAGCCAAACACCAGACGAGGGGTAAACTTCCCCAGTCGACGACAAAGGCCGCACTGTCTCGAAGACAGACAGACAGACGGACAGACAGACAAACGGACAGACAGACAAACGGACAGACAGACAGACAGACAGACAGACGGACGGACGGACAGACAGACGGACGGACGGACGGAGAGGATAGGAGTCATAGGACGGAGAAAATGCTGGTGACTATTGGACGGTGCTGAATGGCGTGAACTACATGAGGGTGCACATCAACAGCTAGCATCATCATCTTAGTTAATCGAATCTAATCTAATTACTACCAGGGCCGCTATTATAATTAATAGGACTAATGTCCACGAAATCAGTTCAGTATCGCATCGAATGGAATCGCAATCAGTCGTCATTATCTCCAGATTTAAACGCTTGGCTTAATAAGGGACAGTTCACAGTTATATGGATTAATGATTACTTAAATCGCATGTAAGGTGGTAGGCGATGGTCTATAGTGGTCACAGTGTTGGACTATCAACCGAGAGAGATCAGTGGTTTAAATCCGCATCAGGGAAAACACGGTCCTAGATTTCTGCTCCCTAATCAATTATTCAACTGTGACTGTACACTGACACCGTTGTAGGGAAGATGAGACGGCGAAGGAGAGGACTGGCCACTCGGCCTCAAATGCCGAGGCCAAGAAATGTGAAGTCGTCGACACTTTATGTCCAGGGCTTCGTTCTGAGTTCAGCTCAAGGGACAACTCTTCTAATTCTTCTGAAGGAGATTAAGAGCCGATGAAAATCTCCTTCTATTCGTCTGTGGGTTCGTAGTTTAAGTTTAACGACACTGTCGCCCTCCTCCTTTATCCAGGCTTGGGACTGGCACTGACAGCGTGCGAGCAGTGGCGGAGTTACTTCATCTGTGTGTTGAAGGACTTACCTTTAAACAACGGATGAGTCGATAATTCAGTGTGGCCATCTGGCGAATACGATCTTCAACATCGGCTTCGTTTCAATCTACCTGAAGCAGATCTTCAGTAAATACGCTACATAGATTCAAACGGAGGTTGCAACTGAGGGAGGACGGGTTGACCTCATCGCTAATTGTCGGACATCCTACACCAGGCCTTCCCAATTAGCAGTGGTCCGCTGACTGGTGCCAGGCCTCAGTTGCTGGTCCGCAGAGTGAGTCAAGAAACTGGTCAAATTGTCTCGGAATCAAGAGATGGCTATTGTACTTTTAAAAGTCATAACAAAACAGACTAATTAGGCTAGGATTTAAAGGACAATAGAGTCATATATTTGGCTAAACATGCATTTAAATCAATTATAATACATTTTGAGGAACTTAGGTGATCGAAAGCGAAACAGAGAAATAATTAATAAATCGGACACTGGTCCTCCTGCAGCGGGAAAATTCCAGACGGGCCGTGACACAGATAAGTTTGGGAAGCACCTGTCCCACACTAAATCACACACACACACACACACACACACACACACACACACACACACACACACACACACACACACACACACACACACACACACACACACACACACACAGTGGCGTCACTAGGGGGGTGCGGGGGGTGCGGACCGCACCGGGTGTCACCATCGTAGGGGTGACACCAAAGGGACAAAATGACTGTCAAAACAAAATGTTTGCAGAGTTTCAGCAGAAATTTATAAGTTTTAAATTAACAGAAACAGATAACAACAAAAATATTTTTCGTAAGCCCAGCTTACATGTATTGTATCAGTTTATCTAAAGCTGAATCTTTATAGGGCCTACTGATGTACCTGTTAGAGCCTTCTATATAATGCGCTATTGTCAGTGCCGTCCATATTAACCAATTACAATAACGCTTCAAAGTGGTGAAAAAGCCACAGGCACTAGGACTTTCTCTAAACGTGAAGCACAGTCACCTAGTGGAGCATTCAATTGAACGAGCCATCAAAGAAGTAGCAGCCATGTACGTGTGAGACTGTTCAAGTGAATAGTCTGCTATCTGCCACTGAAGAAGAATTGAAAGTGTCCATTCCGAAATTGACCACTTTCTATGATGAAGTGTCTGAGAGTGCACTTTTAATAGAAATACCAAGGCTGAGAAGGCATCTGAAAGCACCAGAGATTAATCTGTAGTAAGCGAAAGATTGGGCAATATAAGACGTTTTGACATTCATTGCTGAATGGGCCTTCGTGTAATCTCCTCCAGCCCAAGCCTAAAATTATTTCTGACGATCTGTGTGTCTTTGGCTTTATGTGAGAGAAGCTTTTCAAAGCTCAAACTTATAAAGAACTATTTACAATCTACCATGGGACAGTCAAGGCTTTCCGATCTTGCGATATTATCAATTGAAACTTTGAAAGTGAGTTGTCGAACGGCACTGATTTCGATTAAGTGATTCACAAGTTCGCAGTCTTGAAAGCTAGGAAAGGAAAGTTCTGGTCTAGTCGAAATGTTTACTAAGTGCTGAAATGTTTGCGTATTTGTTCCTGTTTTTTGTATTATTTCATTTATGAGTATATTGCCATATATTTATATTTTTAATTGCTAACCTGATTTTAATTGATAATATTCCTATATTACAATGTTTTAATAAATAATTATATATATAATCAGCCAAAATTTCCAATTATTTTCCTTATTATATAAAATTTGCCAATTATTGACACTACTGTAATTATTATAAATTATCATTATAATTTCCTGTATTCATTAAACATTAAACTGTATAAGCTGCAGACACCTTCATTGCCCTCCACAGTCCACCAATATTTGCTAATTTGATTTTTAATTATGTAAATGCTGACCTGATGGTAAATGATTAAAATAAGATGTAAAATAAAAAAATATATGCATTTGTAATTTTAATTCTGCTAGTTGTCAGTAATATCATTATTATTACCATTACATTCTGTTATCTACTGTAATTAGGATTTACAGGTAAATAGAGGTAATATTAATACAAAATCATTATTAAGGATTCTGCGTGGTCTGGAAAGGGAGGGTTTCCATGGGGTGACACCATGAGTTACCGCACCAGGTGACACCAACCCTAGTGACGCCACTGCACACACACACACACACACACACACACACACACACACACACACACACACACACACACACACACACCAACTAACCAATCCATCTCTGACTCAGTCAACCATTCAATCGATCAATCACCCGAATGAAAACCAGACGACTGTTCTTTATTTCATCTTCCTATATATATTATACATGTACATGTATCCAACATCTATTCAACTTTTCCGTTTCTTTACTAAGCACCGTTTCTTCTTCCACAGGTGGCGCCAGTAGAACACTGACACACAGGAGGGTCAGCTCCCACCGAAAGTAAAGCAACAGCATCATTAATTTATGCAGCCCCTCATTAAAAACAGCAGCCACTCTGAACACGAAATGTAATTCCCAATGGAAAAATGTCATCTACAATGAGGAGGGGCAGGAAGAGAAGGAGAGGAGGAGGAGGAGGAGAAGAGGAGGAGGAGAAGAGGAGGAGAAGAGGAGGAGGAGGAGAGGAGGAGGAGAAGAGGAGGAGAGGAGGAGGAGGAGAAGAGGAGGAAGAGCGGTGTTTGAAAGATCGACCGAAGGAAAGATTCTTAAAGAGACAGAAGAACCGTGAGCAGCATTTCATCTAAAGTTCTAAACGAATGAACATCACTCCTCAGAATGACACAGAGGCAAAGTCTGTGACTCACTGCTTGTCATTCTACATCTGTCTGTCTCTCTGTCTCTCTGCCTATATTCATCTGTTTACTTCTAAAGCTCCATTTGGGAAACTCAAACAGCACCTGTCTCTATATGTCTCTCTTTGTGTCTCTCTTTGTGTCTGTCTGTGTCTGTCTGTCCGTTAGGGATCAGAGCAGTTGACCGATGTCCAGTACGTTTGTCTTAATTTGCAGAAGGGAGATTGGGGAGCAGGGGTTTCTCATAAATGACCCTTCAAAACCATTCAAGACACATTTCCAAAATACTCGACAAAAACAACAAATTAAATGACTAAGAATTCTTCTTGAATAACAACAATTTGCTAAAAATATCAATAAATTCAATCATAGTAATAATCAAAATAATATCAACAAATTCTATTTAAAAAAATTAATTTACAATAATAATAATAATAACAACATCATCATCTGAAGTATATCATCCGAGTTGGTGAGTGAGAGATTCAATCCAAAAGAAAAACCAAAAAGTGAAAACACTGTTTCAGATCATTCAATGTTTCTGGCTCAGTGGCCAAAAGTTAGCGTAAAATTTCTTCATCTTCAAAAAACAGAGCATAAATATATCTGGAAGACATGAAATCAACCACAGCCTCAGGCAAGTCATCTGAATCCCCCCCCACATGCCTTAAAATATTAATTACATCATGAACCTCTGAAGAAAAAATGACTAGGCAAAGACGGGGGGGGGGGGACATCCTCCCACCACCTCCTCCCGGAGGTGGTGGGAGGATGAGGGTTAGGGCTACAACCCTAGAAACCATACAACAAATCATACATTTAAATTGACTTAACTAACCCTAACCCCACAAGGTCAAAATTTGTTCCTCTAAACCTCCAAATATGACTAGACAAAGGCGGGGTCGAGGGAGATACTGGGGTGGGGCTGTGGGTTAGGGCTACAACCACACAACAAAGCATACACTGAAATTGACTTAACTAACCCTATGATCAAAATTTGTTCCTTTAATCCCCCCAAAGATGACTAGACACTGTCGTGGCAGAGGGAGGAACGGGGGAAAGGGGAGAAGGGGACTGACAGAAGCACCCTAACCCAAATGAAGCGTTCCCCAAAATCAACGACTAGACGACGACGACGGCTAATGACCAGACTGAGTGAGTAAGTAAGCATTACAAAACGCAACAAAAAACAAATTAAGAAAAATCGTCAAAACGGATTAAAAAGCTCTCTGTACAGATCGAGAGATTAAGAGAATCAACGGAGGAGACACTGTGGCAGACTAAACACGAGAAGAAGAAGAATTGACGCCGTTGCAAAAGCAGAGAAAACGACTACAAACAACGATAATAATACTCAGAGTAAAATAGAGCTCATGCTACATCAGATGACAGGAGGAGGAGGAGGAGGCGGTGCACCTGCGTTTGGCGCCAAGGTATGGCACCGCGATGGCACCAAACACAGCGGCAGCAGCACAGATGATGGCAGCAGGACCTCAGTGGCAGCAAGAGGAGGAGGAGGAGGACGAGAGCACTGCTGCTGCTGCAACTGGTGCAAGAGGGAGATTCTCTCATCATCGCAGGAGATGCCAAGAGAGATGAGAAGTGTCAGACGAAGGACCCGTGCAGTGTTCCATCAACGACCTCCTCCTCCTCCTCCGTGCGCCATCTGTTGATTGATGGCTGAACGAGCAGCTGATGAGGCGACGTTGCCCGCCGTCTGCTGAACATTCCGATTGCTCATCACTCCCTCGGCAAACTCCGCCTGCGCCTTCGCAAAACTCGCTCCAGTGCTGCGGTAGATTCTGTGAACCTGAGAAAAAGGAAAAGATATAGACACAGTTAGTCATCTGTGGCATAAGAGTAATTTAAAATAATAATAATTGCAATTGAACAATTTATATAGCATCGCAATTGAAGAAAAACATGGAGAGCCCATGAGTTCAAAACATCAATGATAGCATTTTATGAAACGCTCAAAAGACAGATCTTGAGTCATGACTTGAACGTCTCAAAAGTTGGTAGCGCTTTCTTCGTATGGTTGGGAAGGCTGTCCCATATACATGTATGGTGGGTTCAGCGACAGAGAAGAACAGTCGCCAAACCTCAAAGGAGTTCATTTTAGATGAGGTCGATTACGACGTATGCCCCTCCCTTCCACTGGGCATTTCCACAACCCACCAATAAACAAAGACATAAAGAAGAAGAAACAGAGAAACAGAGACAGACAGACAGACAGTGACAGAGAGAGACAGATAGAGGGAGAGAAACAGAGAGAACGACAGACAGAAGAAAGCAGAGAGAGAGAGACTTACCTTCATGAGTATGATGAGGTCAAGAGCTGCTGTAAAACCGAAGAGAATTCCAATGATCAACATAACACCTCCAACGGCCTTTGCTCCAACCGAAGCCTTCGTAAACATGTCGAGGCTGGAGATAATACCCCTACCACACACAGACAGACAGAGGCTGGAGATTATACCCACAGGCACACACACCATCTTGATAATCAGATACTCTGCACTGATAACTAATCAAGAGAAGGAGGAATCATAGAATGAATGATTAAAAGCAACTTTTACACAATGAAAACCCGATCTGTGGAGGAGATGAATCTGCCAAGGATTGGTGGTCATGGTTCTAGGACAATAACCCCCTGGACAATAACCCCCTGGACAATAACCCCCCGGACAATAACCCCGGACAATAACTCCCTATGCTGATATATTAAGTATACAAATAATGTATGTTAATTATACAGTTTATATATTAATTTATTAGACATACAGGGTGGCGCAAAGAAAGTGAGACCGCCTCGTGAAATCTTGTGCAAAATTATGTTTTGGGCGGTTTTTAAACTGTAAAATTATGGGAAGGTAGGCGAATGATTACTTAGTTTCGAAATAAATCCTGGAGTAAAACAAGTCTAAATCGACTTTGTAAAAAAAATTATGCCGATGGTAGGACTACGACAGCGCGTAAATCATGAAGCGGCCGCCCGAAATTAGTTAGAACAGCACGGACACGGAATATTCGGCGTGTGAGTGAGCTGATTTGCAGCCAGGATGATGATCCTCACAGCCACAAGAATCCAAGGGAATTGAAAGAGAAACTGGCATATCACGAAGAAGAGTGCAACGCATTATAAAGCAAGATTTGCAACTTCAACCGTACAAACGCGTAATAGGGCAGGTTATAAACGAAAACTGCAAATTAAAACAGTTACTTGGCTGATGTCAAAACGAGAGAAGTGTAGGGGCTTACGAAGCATTTGGTTTACAGATGAAAAGACATTGACTCTCGCCACACCGGCTAATTCTCAAAATGATCGTGTTTATTCTGATGCAAGGAAAAACACAAGTTCCCAGCAAAGAGACTCGTACGCGATCGTGAACATTTCAGTGGTGGCATCGTGGTTTCGGTCGGTGTATCTCGGGTGGGAAAAACCAGTGTGATGTTTGTTGAATCTGGAGCTAAAGTGAACAGTGATTATTAATGTGATCACGTCTCAATACAAGGATTGCTTCCGCATAATCGAGCGATATGTAATCGTCAAAGCTGGACACTGCAACAGGACATTGAAGAGTGGCAAAAATTCTCTCAACGGTTTATGAACAGAAGCATTGACCAGTGGCGCAGACGTTTACAAAAACCTGTTGAGAACCGAGGAAGACAAATTGAATTTGATTTCTGATTTGGTATAAATTAGTATTTGGCAACAATTTACTTGTTTTTCTTAGAAGAAAAAGTTACAAAAAATTTATTATTTGAAATTATCCTAGGCGGTCTCACTTTCTCTGCGCCACCCTGTATATTAGAGAACCACGCAACGTCAGAGTATGAAATTAAATGTGTAAAAGAAAATGTTGTTTATTGTTAATTAGTTTATTGAACTTAAAAAGAAAGGTTGTGAGCTATTTCATGTAGTCAAGACCACTGCGCTCATTGTAGTTGCTAATGACGGCCAGAATCCTTGCATTGGAGTCAGCATACTATTTCCTTGGAGGTTGCGACAGAAATTGGCTGCAGTGAAGTTGTTGTAATGCTTGTTTATTTTCTGCTTTACGCATACATAACCTTTAAAACTACATATAAGTTTATCTTTTCCTTGATCTGATTTCATAGATTTCCATTTGTATTGTATAGTGGTTGACCTCTTTCATGTCGCATGGTAATTAATAATTGTCTAACAATTTGTTTTTGATGTATGGTAAGTTTTTCGTATTTACTCAATATTTGGGTGTTTGGTCATTCTTTCATGTCTACTCTTAACTGTATGTACTGTATCGGTATGGGGGTTATTGTCCGGGGGGGTTATTGTCAGGGGTTATTGTCCGGGGGTTATTGTCCGGGGTTATTGTCCGGGGGTTATTGTCCTGTTACCATTGGTAACAGATTCTCTTCACCCAAGTGCTATATAAAACGTTGTGCACTCAAACAAATAGAGTTAGAGAGATACAGACAGACAGACAGACAGAGACAGAGAGATACGAAGGGAGATACTAACACAGAGCCCCATCCGTCGATCGCCAAGCACTGGATGATGCAGACGCAGAACTGAAAGAAGAAGTTGAAGAAGAAGATGAAGAAATTGAACGAACTGTCGCTCCTACAAACACACACGCAACGACATCATTATTTTTATTATTAATTATCATCATTATCTCTATCGTTACAATTTGTATTATTATTATTAATTTTATAATTATTACATGAAGATTTACAAAGCACAAGTTAAACTGACAAAATAGAGAGTATATCTGCAAATGCAAACAATTCATCAAAAAACAGATCGGGATAAATTATGTGGAGCCTTTATCTCAAAAAGACCAAACACCTCCTCCTCATCATCATCATCATCATCATCATCATCATCATCATCATCAGCAGCAGCAGCACTAACAGTGCTTTGTTGGAATTATTAAATGTGCCATAACACATGAAAACGACATCTCACAGCTTACAAGACAGAGACATTGGCCCTTAGTCAACACCTGCTTAGCATCCTGACCTGTCTCTCTCTAGAAGTCACTCGCTTTGATCGTCTAACAGGTGTCGCCACTACTCACCTGAAAGCCTTGTAGACCGGTCTGTACCAACAGACGAACGAACACGGAGTGAAGAGAAGCAGGTACAAGATACTCAGTCCAAACGTCACGCCCGAATGATTATTAGCGCTAGTCTGTGCTGACGCGATGAAGTACGTCAGACAGCCCAACATGTTTAGAACGAGCAGAAAGACATAGGCTGCAGCAGATCAACAGAAAACAACAACTCATGTAATTTAACAGTGGCATTACAAAAGCAACCTCTGCTCAAATTGACAACTGCCTCATAAAACGCTATCAATTTATCTTAGTTATACCGCTCCCTTAGAAACCCTGAATCTGTTGAAGTTGCGTTCTGTCAGCTCCTGAGTTCAATAAACGAGTATTGTATTGTATTGTATTGTATTTAACAATACTATGCAATACAACTGTATTTTTGTATAACCCTCCTTCCAGATGCTTTCAGAAGTGCACACACCACAGAGCATCGATGGCGCTGAGCAACAGATTGTGAAGGACTGGCTCAAAATTCCTTACACACTGATGGCTCAAACCCGTTCTCTCCGTGTTACAAGCAGACCACTTTAACCAATCGACCACAGTGCCACCAGAAACTATGCCTTTTGTCAGTAATTCCAGTTTGGAAGTTTCTTATGAATAAACGCTTCTGAATTCATTCTAGGATTAGAACACATTAAATGAAAATCGTCTTTAATCACATAAAACATTTAAAATTACTGCCTGAATTTTTTAGCACTCAGGTACAAAGTGAACAAATTGAGGTGCATTTACAAAACTCTGCTTCATCGCTTGACTTTGTGTGAACCAGTGAATTGATCTTAGTTCTGTCTGGGTGATATTACGAATCCACTTGAAGACGTCTCATTTCACGAACTGCCTTACGATATTAAAGGAGATCGGATGTCAATTGCCTCATTTTCTGAAACTCACCGATCCACATGTAGTAGACTGCTTTGACAATCGACTGAAACTCCATCGGAATATCGACCGTGAAGTCCTGGTAGAAACACGGTTTCACAGGGAACCAGTTCGGCAGAGGAGGAAAGTTGTTCATACGCTCTATAAAAAAAAGATGCAAGGCAATTAATTGACTACATTCGCTCCTTACAAACAATCAAGAAGACGAAGAAGAGGAAGAGCAGTCCCTTCATCTGGTCTGAGAGGCAGGTCATGGGTATGAAGTGTTAACGACTTCATTTTCTTAGTCCTGGCATATGAAAGACGGTGGCCAGTGCACTACCTCACTGTCTGAGCTTCTCGCTGATAGTGCACATTCAGTGTACTCATTATTGGCTACAGGATCCAGGTGGAACAAAATCTTGACAGTTCTCTGACCTGGTGGGGATAAACAATCTACTGCAACACAAAGATCTCATCATTTTCACAAAGAAATTGGGTCTCAAATAGTTTTCTAAGTTTGTGACAATAGCTCTGTATGAGAATTGTTTGACTCTTGATTTCTCAGTTTTTCTTAGTCTTCAACAACAAAGACCTGCTTACAATGAACGACATCCTTCAAAAACTGAATCTTATGTAAACTGCCAACCAATCTACCCAAAGACAACAGAACTGAAACTTGCTTTTGCAATGGTTTCAAACCTTTAACAGGTAGGAAGGCAGAGGTGAGCTAACTGTGCTAAGAAAGTTTACAACTGGTAATCGATGAACCGTGACATGCAGCCACTGCTCTGCTTGACTGACCGTGGTATTGAGCATTCCTCTGTATCTCATCCTCTCTCCTCTGCAGCTCAGCCGCCTTCCTCTCCAGCTCATCCTGTCTCCTCCTCAGATCCTCTGATGCAGACAGGTATGATGGCGGTGGAGAGTAGCGCTCCTGCTGCTGCTGCCTGGCCGGCTGAGGAGGCGGTGGGGCCGTCGTGGTGGACGATGGTAAAGTGGCAACACCACCTCCACCACCAGCCTTAACAACATCAACCAACAACAACACATTAACCAAATGTCCATCATCATCATCATCATCATCTGCTTCATCATTTCATTGAAATTCTGTTAAAATATGAAACAGAAGAGAAATCTTTCTCATCATTTCCACTGGCTCTCAACTCATCAATGCTCTTTCATAAATCAGACAAAAGCAAACAGCTCACAACAACAACAACAACATCATCATCATTATCCTCATCATCAACAACAACATTATTCTGATCAACATGAAACAGCCAGATTACCATGAAAAGAGACATCGCTGGACATCATTAAGACTTATGGATAATGCAATCAATGGGATAAATGAATGTGATAAGTTACATGGATAAATGAAGGATCCCTCTTCGCATAAATGAAGAATTGAATGATCCTGATAAGAGACAAATCCTCAGCATTTAAATCCACCTTTCAATTGGACAGAATCTGAATCTGAGCAAACAAGGCCACCTCTGACTAATATTGAACATAACATGCGCTTCGGCGTGAAACTCACCTCTGACTAAGGGGCGCTATAACAAGTGTTCAAATACAATACAATAACCAAACGCTACCTCCAACCAAAATCACAAACTGCCGTGAATGAAAGTGAAATGTTTACCTGAATCGGATGGACAGGAGGAGGAGCAGGAGTGGGCTGAGCGGCAAACGGGTTGAAGTCATCCACTGGCCGTGTCCTTACTGCGCTCGCCTGCTGAACGGAAGGATCCTAAAACACACCAACACACACTACCACATCAACCATCATCCAAATCCCAACAGGGTTAATTGGTCTCCAGAAAATAACAGAAAGTGGATAAACAATTACAAGTTTATATCGAATACAAAGAAGTCACTGTTATTGCATCAAAATAATTCTGTAAAACATTATTATTATACATTCGTTTAATATGAAAAAACCAGTTGACACACCGCAACAGGGAACAGAAAAGGGACTACAACTGAACTGAATATGTCTTTAGAGCGTCATTTTTGGCTTAAAGATTGCGGGCCAGATTTTACTGATTGTCGATATAGGATTCTTGGGATAAAATTACGGTCGTCCTTAGCTGGCAGATTCAATAGTGACGTGGATTTTATGAAGTTATATCAATCTCGTGTCTTGCTTAAACCCAAAAAGTTATTGAAAATCAAAAATCAAACATACTTATTAACTGACTCATTTTTAAAAGTTATTTTGGTTAAACCGTAGTTTACGTTGCTAAATTATTTCACAAGAAACTAAGTTGCTAAATTACTAACTGTTATATCATAAAACTTTCTACACTTTCGACAGTTCTGGTGCTTTTAAAGTGGCTAAATGTCCACGACAACTGTCGTCAATCCAACTTCTATTTAAGCAAAGAATAATTTACATCAATTCAATTTCCATTTTATGCACAAAATTGGTACTTTATCGTTTTAGCGTTCTTGATTATGTTTCATCGTTACCGTTATTTTGTACAGTTACTCGTAATCGTAACCTCCAAACTTGAAAGCCAAGAGCAGGGCACCAGCTTATTCTCGAGTACTGCGTCTAGTCAGAAGGGTTGTCCGAGATAGTCCGAAGGAGGTCTGAGTCTCCGGTTTCCAGAGGATCAGAGGGGTCAGAGTAGATGCTAAGGTAGATGATCAGTTGAGTTACTTTGGATAAGCTTAGAGTATCGGGGGCTGAAGCATGTAGTGCATAAGTTTACTGACGTCGTGAGGGTCGGTTAGGTAGGGGGGTTAGTATCGTCATTACCTGGTACCGTCCGGCGTCCGCGCAGCATGCCCACAGATGCTGTGTTATCCTTCAGCCCACGATACTATAAGTTTGCCTTACTTTGTCGCAACGAACTGGCTACGGTACCGTCCGGACGGTACCGTTATTTCTTTTCTACGGTACCGTCCGCAAATAATCTATGGGCGATTGCACATATCTATGGCGTGTACATCCGGTTGAAATAAATAGAAAAGCCTGTCACGTTAAGTTGTTGTCTTCGCGTCGAATTTTTCTATGGCCGACAACTTGAGGGTCGGTTAGGGCCAGGTTAGTATTCGTGTGGTCGTTTAGTGTCAAATTAGGCGTCGTGAGGGTCGGTTAGGGTCAGGGTTAGGGTTAGTTTCGTTCATCTCTTAACTACTGCGCTATTGATGGTTAGGCTTTCACGCCATAGATATGTGCAATCGGCCATAGATTATTTGCGGACGGTACCGTAGAAAAGAAATAACGGTACCGTCCCGGTACCGTAGCCAGTTTGTCGCAAATGTCACTAGCATTACGATTCTAAAGCAGCACTTGAGAGGGCGATTTTTCGTTCGTGTGGGTGTCTCTATATCTACCCTCATCAGTTTCCTTTTCAACGCAGGTCATCTGAGAAGAGAGAAGGAAGGGTTAGGGTTAGTGTTAGAGATGCAGCGACAGCAAAAACACAGAAAACGATGAATTACAGCCAACTATTCAACAAACTCCACTTACGGCAAACGGATCAGGAAATGGATTATCAAAATCAGCCATTTAAACACAATCTATCTCAACTCAAATCAACAGAAAATTAATCAGAAATTAATCAGAATTTAATTAATATTTCTACAGAATATCCTGAAAAGAGAAAACAACGACGATCCACAGGAGGTCAACATCAGACGATTATGTAGCCCAATAGTTCATATGGTCTATTATAGAGTCATCAGGAACTGCTCGGAAAATGAGTTTCTGTCTTCAAAGTGATTAAAGTGTAATAGTTGTTATTCTGTAGCCATTTTACGAGTAACTGGCAGAGCATAAATTCTAATCGATTGACAATTCAAGAGTGTATATAATAATGTCGATTTAATATCATTTTTTAAAGTTTACTTTTTCATAGAACTCTAGATCCATAATATAAAGACTTCTAATTATTCCAAACTCATTGTTACATTCACGTTTCATAATTTTGGACCATCAGGGAGAGAGGAAAGAATTTTTTATAACCAACAGTTTACAGTTACAGAAAGGTTGCAGGCCAATCTAGGGATCTCTTGCCATCTTTGTCCCTGGCGAGTATATAATTATCTAGTAGCACTTCCAGCCGAGTTCGCTGAGCGGCGCGAGCGCATTCAAACGCTCTCGCCAGGCTCACTTATCTTAGCTGTTAATTAAATATAGCTCTAATTGCAGAAACAGTTTTCACAAATATCGTGACGTTACACTTTGGCCCAATCAGTCAAATCACCAACCAGAGCTGTAGCTGAGGGGGGATCGAGACTTATAAGGCTCAAACACTTAGCGAAAACATTAAGAAATTAGGACTAGGCCTATATTCTGCCTAATTACTAATTATTCTCACATCCTTAATCACGTGTCTATTTTTAACTACTCTGTGAGTCATGACCGTATTAATTAAGGCTAGTGCGTGCCCGGGTGCTGTGAAGCCTGTGATAATGGCAGTGTGATTAGCTTTCAAAGGCCTTCCTCTGGCAACCACCGGTCCACCACGCACATAGTTATAACAAAGATGTTAGAGCCGTAGGCTGCTGTGAGTTTAGAATCACTGAATCAGGTTAGGCCTACCGTTGCTAGCACTGTGAAACCTCAAACCGGTGGCATCTAGCGAACTAGATTAAAGCTTTCAGATTTTCTGAAAACTTGTCTGAAACCTGCGAATGTATTTAGAGTCTGTTGTTTTCACTTTCGTTTCTTGTTTACTTGATGACGGTTGGTGACTGTGGCTGTCACGAGAACATCAGTAGCCTACACTTTGCTACACAACACACGGTTGCCTTTCAGGGTCCAACAGGATCTGTCTGACCCCGTGTGACGCGTGTACATAGCAGATTGGTTAACCCTTTACCAGAGTTGTATTGTCTCGAGACACTGTCTCGTTCTCGAGACGTCTCGAGACAGGTTTTTCGATGTCTCGGTCTCGGTCTCGGTCTCGGACCCCACTGTCTCGGTCTCGGTCTCGGTCTCGAGATCATTTCTACTTTTGGAAACTGTCTCGAAACGAAAGTCTTGTCTTTTGGAAACTGTCTCAGCGAAAGTCTTGTTCTCTTGTAGAAGCGGTCTCCAAAGTTCTCGTACAAACTGTATTTTGTTCGGAACTTCGTACAGTATTGCGCTGTAAAATTGTCTTGTGCCGAATGGATAACTAGTTAATCGAAAGTTCCAAACATAGGCTATAGGAAGTGTTAAAAAGCGGTGTTTCTGGTATTAAGATTTAAGAGTATTGAAAAAAGCAGTCTTATAGTTTGCTCTTTCAGTCCAAAATTTCCAAATATCTTAAAATGTCTCATAAAGAACCTGAAATCGTGAAATTTGCATTCAAGCAGTTTGAAATCAATGAAAACCAAAATAAATGGCATGCCGTTCGTCGTTTTAACAACATAATTATAGTTTCTCAAGGTGAGTGATGTGACTTATGTCGCTAAATCGCTAATAGGCTTAGGGCCTATATGAAATTTTTTGGTTTAAATTTTAGAATCAGTTAGAAGATTTCAGAATGGCTGAAATATTTAATTTCTTTATAGTTTATACAATTCAGGTGATTGGCTGATTTCAGTGACTTGACACTTGTATTAGACTTCAAAAGTTGAAAAAATTGTTTCGGGACTTGGGTCTAATGTGCATTTCACTCGTTTTGAACTGTCTCGAACTGTCTCGGATCTGGTGTCTCGTCTCGGTCTCGGTCTCGGACCCCACTGTCTCGGTCTCGGTCTCGGTCTCGAACCCCACTGTCTCGGTCTCGGTCTCGGTCTCGGTCTCGAGTTTTATGTCTCGTATACAAGTCTGCCCTTTACTCTTCAGCTCTGTGCATGGGGTTCAAAATCTTGTTTACTCGTTATCTTCGTGGTAAGTGCGAGCGTACTTTCTTAACCTTACCACACTCATTTGGACCCGTCAAAACAAAAGACAAGGGACTCTGGACTGCTAATTACCTGCACGTACGGTAGCGCTATTGTCAAGCGGCATAATTATATAGAAAAATGCCATGACAGTTGTCATGACCACTGTTATTATGAGTTGTAATAACGACGATTTATATAGCATCGTCAGTAGCAAGCTACTTCTAGTCTAGGATGCTCTACAAAACTGTCTAGGTCTACTGTCCGCGAAAAATGCTCCGAGTAACGTAGCAGTACGTAGGCTACGTAAGACTAAGTACATTTTAACTGTAAATAAAATACAGCCCGTAAAAACAAAGTTTTTACTATATCCATCTAGTATCCTATAACGTGTACTCTGAAAATAGTCCGCGTTCATTTTGCAACATAGCATGCGTTTAATGAGGCAGCGCACCCGTGTCTGTTGCGGCCAATGGCAACGCTGGCCAATGGCAACGCTGCGTTTCGGAAAAGGGGATTCCCCGATTCGAAAAGTTTAGTTCCCGATTCTATAAGCTAGCCTTTTTGGGGAGCTGAAATTTTGATAGAATGAAGTGTGTGCGAGGGCGAGTCTATCTGCCAAGTTTCACGACGATTGAATGATTGTAAGTGATCGAACTAGTCGTCGCAAGATTTGACTTTTTAGCCTGTGACTCTCAATCAATCAAGCAACCAAGCAAGCAAGCAAGATTCCTGCAAGTTAAACTAGATGGATAAAAATACTGCCCGTAAAAACAAAGTTTTTACTATATCCATCTAGTATCCTATAATGCGTCTTATGAAGCAGTTACCTCTAAAAATATATAGTCCGCGTTCATTTTACAACATAGCGTCCGTTTAATGATGCAGCGCGCCCGTTTCTGTTGCGGCCAATGGCAACGCTGGCCAATGGCAACGCTGCGCATCGGAAAAGGGGGATTCCCCGATTCGAAAAGTTGAGTCCCCGATTCTATAAGCTAGCCTTTTTGGGGGAGCTGAAATTTTGATAGAATGAAGTGTGTGCGAGGGCGAGTCTATCTGCCAAGTTTCACGACGATTGAATGATTGTAAGTGATCGAACTAGTCGTCGCAAGATTTGACTTTTTAGCCTGTGGCTCAATCAAGCTTTCAAGCAAGCAAGATGCCCGCAAGTTAAAGTAGATGGATAATAAAATACAGCCCGTAAAAACAAAGTTTTTACTATATCCATCTAGTATCCTATAACGTGTACTCTGGAAATAGTCCGCGTTCATTTTGCAACATAGCATGCGTTTAATGAGGCAGCGCACCGTGTCTGTTGCGGCCAATGGCAACGCTGGCCAATGGCAACGCTGCGTTTCGGAAAAGGGGATTCCCCGATTCGAAAAGTTGAGTCCCCTGATTCTATAAGCTAGCCTTTTTGGGGAGCTGAAACGATAGAATGAAGTGTGTGCGAGGGCGAGTCTATATGCCAAGTTTCACGACGATTGAATGATTGTAAGTGATCGAACTAGTCGTCGCAAGATTTGACTTTTTAGCCTGTGGCTCAATCAAGCAATCAAGCAAGCAAGCAAGCAATCAAGCAAGATTCCCGCAAGTTAAAGTAGATGGATAAAAAGAACCAATAGTAGAAACAAAGTTTTTTACTATATCCATCTAGTATCCTATAATCCGTCATATTAAGCAGTTACCTCTACAAATATATAGTCCGCGTTCATTTTACAACATAGCGTCCGTTTAATCAAGCACCGCACCCGTTTCTGTTGCAGCCAATGGCAACGCTGGCCAATCACAACGCTGCGTGTGGGAAAAGGGGATTCCCCGATTCTAAAAGTTGAGTCCCCGATTCTATAAGCTAGCCTTTTTGGGGGAGCTGAAATTTTGATAGAATGAAGTGTGTGCGAGGGCGAGTCTGTCTGCCAAGTTTCACGACGATTGAATGATTGTAAGTGATCGAACTAGTCGTCGCAAGATTTGACTATTTAGCCTGTGGCTCAATCAAGCAAACATTCAAGCAATCAAGATTGCAAGATTCCCGCAAGTTAAACTAGATGGATAAAAAGAACCAATAGTAAAAACAAAGTTTTTTACTATATCCATCTAGTATCCTATAATCTGTCATATTAAGCAGTTACCTCTACAAATATATAGTCCGCGTTCATTTTACAACATAGCGTCCGTTTAATCAAGCACCGCACCCGTTTCTGTTGCAGCCAATGGCAACGCTGGCCAATCACAACGCTGCGTGTCGGAAAAGGGGATTCCCCGATTCGAAAAGTTGAGTCGCCCATTCTATAAGCTAGCCTTTTTTGGGGGAGCTGAAATTTTGATAGAATGAAGTGTGTGCGAGGGCGAGTCTGTCTGCCAAGTTTCACGACGATTGAATGATTGTAAGTGATCGAACTAGTCGTCGCAAGATTTGACTTTTTAGCCTGTGGCTCAAGCAAGCAATCAAGCAAGATTGCAAGATTGCAAGCAAGCAAGATTCCCGCAAGTTAAACTAGATGGATAAAAAGAGAACGGCCTTTAGCTTCCTCAGCAGGAAGACTGCTCCAGGCACGTGGACCAACGACCCGAAAGGCCTGATCACCCGTTTTGGTTTTAGTTTTAGTAACTGCAGGCACAAATACTTCAACGGACTTTAATGATCGCAGCTGCGACCTTTTAGGATCGTGTGATAGCGACCTATCTTTGTCAGTGAGACTGAGGTAGCATGGTGGTTACGCTGCAGGTGGTTACATGGTGTTCTCTAGACTCTTAAAGACGCACAGCTGTTTGATGGCCACGTGTTGAGCGCTTCTGAGAGACTCTTAAGTGGCGCTATATAAATGTCTTGTTACATTGCATTACATTACATTACATTACATTACATTACATTACATTACATATGGTGCGATGCAGTTGTTCAAACACTTATAGGTATAGCCTACGTCAAGATGCAATGTAAATCTTCGAAAATTTCTCAACGCCCACAAAAGCCACGTGCGTCAGGGAGACCAGCTTATTCACCGGTGTAGCGTAGAGTTTAAATTTGACATCATTTAGTCATGATGATTGCTATGACTGCGCAGTCATGCCAGATGTCGTGAATCATAGGCTAGTGCTTGAACAAACGCCGTGGATGCCCTGCCAGGAGACCCACACTGAGCCCTTATTAAGTTATTATAGACACAGGCGCGGATTTAGAGGGGGCGGAGCCGGCGTACGCCCCCTAAACCTGCAGCAAATGTTCTCAAACTAAACTGACCTAAAACTAATATAACTGCAATTTGGGAATAGGATGTTTGAAGTAGCTGGTCTAAGCTGGACCGGCAGAATGGAGCTCTCTTACCTACTTACCTGAGTTGCTAGCAGACGTTACCCACGTGACCAATGACTTTTGCCGTGACATCATTCACAAAGTTCATGTACAGACAAAATTTACGTAAATAGAAATTGGTCAATTAAAAAATATGTCGAGTGGTCCGCCGTCAAAACGGCTTAAACAAGCAGTTTTATCATTCGCGAATAAGCCGACTGCCGTTGGTAAGACATAGGCCTATCTTAGGCCTAAATCTCAAAAGATGGCATATGATTATAATTTTGAAATTCGTCGTGCTGATTCTAGCCGCCGAAAGCGTTCAGCTGCCGATATTATGGACAAAAGCAAATCAAGGATATAGAACTAGGCCTACTCATATAATCATTCTCTTAACGCTCAGTGGCGTGCGGTCCATGGATGAGGCGCATGATCCATCCCTTGCTTATTGAATCTATTTTTATACAAATACTAGTGTATTCAATTTCTATCATTACTATGTTAATTATCGTATGATAAATTGGCATCAACTATATTATTTTTAGTTGGGGGCAGCCAGGGCCGCCGAAAGGGGGAGGGGCAAATTCCCAGGGGCCCGGCGGTGTGAGGGGGGCCCGGAGTGCCCGGGGAAAAAGTAAACAATGTAAGAAGTTTAACAAATACGAAGGAGAATGACACTGGATTAATCCACTGGCATGTGACAGGATTATTTTCTTTTTGGATCAAGGGTTGCATGATCAAAACCGATAACTGATTTATAATCGTTTCACTGTTAACCTTCAGTGGAGACCAGTTGTTTTATATGAGAAACTATATATTTTTTTTAAGTTCCATAACAT
Source organism: Aporrectodea caliginosa (assembly GCA_020284085.1). Lineage (NCBI taxonomy): Eukaryota > Metazoa > Annelida > Clitellata > Crassiclitellata > Lumbricidae > Aporrectodea > Aporrectodea caliginosa. Next base: position 1,243,411 of record JACEVL010000041.1, read on the forward strand.
TTTCTATAAAAAGGACATTATAGTTTTGCGTGATCTAATTTCATATATATATATATATATATATATATATATATTTACGGGATTGGATTGGTAGTATTTACCCCCCTAACCAGAAATGGATCCGCCCCTGAGACACCTATTCCAATTTGGGTCCCATCTAATACTTGCGTTTGCAGGCGGTTCAATAAAGCACGTACTTACTTACTTATATGCCTAATGCCTATGCTGGTAGCTAGGTATTGCCAGTTTGATTTTATTCTCAGAATAGGTCCTACAATTAAAGAAAGGACAGAACATATTTCGATTTGAGCCATATAAAAATTTAAGTTTAAAAAAATTAAAACGTCTGTCAATTCAAATTTTATTTTTCAAGAGCAATCGCAAAGGAATGACAAATTGTGTATCGGAATATTTTGAAGATGACAGATTTACGAAGAGTAAAGAGCTCGTTGGGGGAAGGGGCGGGCTGTCTTTAAACTAATTAAATCGTCTGTCTCTGGTTCAAGTGTCCTAAAAACTCAACCGAGTGTGGTGCACGTCGTGAGTTACTCATGAGCAGCATTGAGCACACTTTCTGACGCTCCCAGATCCACGACAGCAGCTGCCACTGGCCCAGTTTCAATCATAGTCTAGTTCTGAGGAGCCGTATACGCTCAAATTGACGCTCGAAATTGGTACAACACGTGCCAAGTGATTTTAAGACCCCACGGGAAACCAGTGGAAAAGTTTTTAGGGACATTTGCAATTTTAGATTCTGAGCATATTATCTAAATGCGTTTAGGTCTTGGCTGCAGAAGTTTTGATTGCTAATTGTAGCTGTTAATGAATTTAAAAATGGCTGGCGGGAGTAGAAACGCCGAAATATTTCGAGCGTTTACGGTAGTGCGTTCTGGATGTTGACCGGAAAAAACTCGGTCGCTTTGTTTATAAAAGACCGAATTTCTGAATTGCGTCAGAAACAAAGTTAACTTTATCAAAGTGGGAGTTCATTTGTTTGAGATAGAAAAATCCAAGGAACAATTTCGTGTAAGTTGAAAATGCCTTAAATGATTGTTTTGTCGTTTGAATTTGGTGGAGATTGATTTTAAAACTTTGTGGAAAGTTTCAGCGAAACTGGAAAAGATAGATCTGTGTTTGTGCGACGTACATGTGCAAAGTTGGCAAAAGTTAAGAAATTTATTTTCTCGGTTTTTTAATTTGTTTCTGCAACGGGGTTTGTGGGTCGGAATCGTGGAAGTCGTGTGATTTGAATTTCCATGGAGTCTATTTAGGGCGATTTAGGTCGAAAACCCCGATATTAAGGATGTAAGCAGAAGCAGAGTAAGGGTTCTACTAAACCCCACAAGAGTTAATGTCAGCCCCAATAGAGAGGATTATGTTTGTGGGGCATTTGTAAGGAAATTTCAGTAGGAAGAATTTTAGAGAAATTAGGTAAATGTATAAAAACTAGGTAAAATTGTATGGAAAATTTAATAAATGGAAAACTAGCTTTGTGGTGTAAAACCGGATTGTGTAGAGTGAAGGATTATCGTACCATTGTTCTGTTTCAGAGTGTTTCATTGTATATCGAGAGACAAAGAGTAATAAGAAAAAGAGGAGCGATGTATCGCAAGCGTCCAGAGCAGCAGTCGATGGAGACGGAAGAGAAGCAGTTGTTTATGAGTCGTCTGCTCCACCTGCCAGTGGTTGCCACGGCGATGGATCAGGTGAACGCACTCTACTCGAACACGAAGCAGAGGAACAGTCTGATCAAACGGACGATGGAAACGGCCGAGACGGGGGTCAGCGCAGTCTACGGCACAGCGGCTGCACCGGTCATTCTCATGTTTGACAAACCATGTGAGTTGGATGACGTGAGGGGGTGTCTTCGAAGGGAGCAGCCCTGAGATTTGAAAGAGGGTTTCAGAGACAGGAATACAGGGTTATTGTAGATTTATATGGCTCCTCTTGAAGAGAGACACATCAGAGGCGCTTCTGACCTAGCGACAGAAAACCACGATTTAATGGAAAGGTTTTCAATGGTGGGGTAGTAATTATTTAGAGGTTATTTAACCAAGGGCATAGGTTAAATCTGGAAGAGGATGGGGTAAAATGGAAGACTTGGTTAAGTTGTGGGCAAAGTGGATTCGAAGTTGAGGATGGAGTAACTCTACAATGGAATCGGATTGGAGGAAAGGTGTTAAATGGGTTTTCCATCTGCTCTGGATTTGCATCTTTTATGGGTAGAATTTTGAATATTATTTTTCCTGCTTAGGTTTGAAGTTTACTTTTAAAATTTACTCATCAATGAATATTATTATTTTAAATTGTTTGATGATATATTTAGCAATGGTTGCAAATGTTTCAGTGACTTCGTTGAATGGTTTCGCTTGTGGCCAACTGGATAAACTGGAGAACAAATATCCGATCATAACGAAGCCAACAGAGGAGGTAAAATTCTCCTCATCAGTCAGAACGTTATTGCTGCTGCTTTGACCTTTGACCTGCATCAATTGCCCAAAGTTGTAATTAGAACTTCTATAGCAGTCGCGCTCAAAAACTAAAGCTGTAATCATTTAAAAGAACAGAAGGTCATTGTCCAAAGTCTGCTGGCTCATTCGTTTTCAAACATCTGTTCAATGGCATCTGGTCAGTATCTGGTATTTTACATTTATAAGTCGTTGTGTTGATGCAAGGGTTTCTTATCCTCCATGTGACTATTAATCCACTTTCATGGATGTCCTGGAGAGTTTGATTTGTACTGGGCACTCTTCTACTTTTCCTTAGAAACGACTGATGCTTGTGTGTATTGTGGTAACTATGGCTCTATAGAAGTCATGGATTAGATTTTGGGTTTAAGCAGGCGATAGACTTTGGTTGGGAATCATTTTCTGGTTTGGTTCTTTGGAGATTTTCATCCAATCATTTTGTTTTATATTAACGTCAGTTTGTCTCTGAGATGTTAGGCATTCGTTTGGGATCTGCGCATCTAACCATGGCGTCTTGATCTTTGCACACAGGTGGTTCATCTCGTGATTATGGCGCTACAGAAGTTGATGATGATGGACGGTTTTTGTTTTGTTGACAGGTTGTCAAGGCAACAAAGGATCTGTGCAACACGGCCGTTAAGCCATTCGTCGATCGAGTCAGTTCAGCTAAACAGTTCGGATACGACAAAGTACGTCCTCATTGGCCTTGGATTCAGTCCTTGTACCTCACCTCAGCCAATATATATATATATAGCTCACCTTATATGGTCCTAAATTGTAATCGTAAAATTGTGACAATTTCTTTAGCATTGGAAACTACTTCTTGGATGCTGTACAATGTCAGCTGTCAATGCAAATTATGCTAAGTGTTACATAGGAATTAGATTTTAACACTTTAACAACGAGAGCATACTAAAAGCGGCTGAGAAACCAATGGAGCTGGTCATTAAAGTGTTAAGTAGTAAGTTTTGATCATACCTTACCTAGAACCGTTTCTTTTGCCTGATCTTTTTACCTGACCTCATATGACCCCCCTGACCTCTGAGTATTTTGACGTCTTGTCCTAGCGACATCTTGTGTTGTGTTTGTCAGGTGTCGGACGTTCGTTCGTACACTGGAGAGAAATTGGGAGACATGAAGAGTTACGGATGGACAACGGTTGAGTCGGTCGTCCAGTTGGGAAATGACCAAATGTCGAGGGTCCTGACGACCGTCACTCAACATCGTCTGACGAGCGTCGACGACTTATTGGACACAGCCGATCGATACGTCGACAGCTATCTGCCTCCAGACGAAGGTTTCATCTTCATTATTAGTATTCTCTGTTCTGGGTTTATGAAGCTCCTTTTTCTAATGACAAAGCATCAGTCGATGGTACTGTGACAGTGTGTGTGTGTGAAGGATCTGCATTTAGGTCCTTCATGTATACCGTCTGAGAGGAGGAATTGGAGGAGAGTGGAACCAATGCACTCTGCTGAGTTACAAGACGACCAGGGAAACCAGTTGGCTACCATGTTACACAAAGTAGACACTTTCTCCTTTTGAACAGTTTCCTCAATACTGATCTAATTCTACTCTTTGAAAGGTTCTGCAGACAATTTAAATATTTATGTTTATGTCGCATTGCATTTGTTGATTAATTATATGGCACCTCTAGAAGAAGAAGAAGAAACTACTGGGTGGGGGGCAGTCCAGGATGAACTGACCTTTAACCTGACCTATTATGTAGTAATTTATACCATACAATGCAATTCGACTGCATTTGATTTCCCCTACCTTCCAAAGTTCAGAAGTGCACACAACCACATGGCAGAATATTGATGGATCTGAGCTATTGTGAGTGAAGGACTTGCTCACTGTCCCTACACAGCGTATCTGTCTCGGGTGAGGCTCAAACCCACACTCTCCGTGTTACAAGGCGACCGCTCTAACCAATCGGCCACTGAGACTGGTTTAGTTTGACTTCTAATCTTTGACTTCTAATGATGGGCTGTTGGTAAAACCGTTTCTACTTTTGACTGCTCTGTCCAAATGAAGCTGAGATGTTTTGGTTCATCAGTCTTTAGGTTGTGATGTTTTTCTGTTTTGTGTAGAAGACGAAGCGAAGGAGAAAGAGCAAGAGAAGGAGAGTGGAGAAGAGAATGAGAAGGAGGAAGAGAAGAAGGAAGGAGGAGAGAAGAAGGAGGATGGCAAGGCATCTGTGGTCGTCGTTTCAAAGGCTTTTCAGTTGGGAAGTAAAGTCCAGAAGAGACTTTGGTCTCAGGCGCTGAAGCAGATGAAGAGCGCCCAACTGCGAACAAGGGAGACGCTTCAGAAGCTCAACTTCACCGTTGATCTGGTTCGTTGAACTCAATGTCTTCGTCTCTTATGAAAAGGGATTCATGTGGCGCCATCTGTTGACTGGGAATCAATGATTGCGTTTGTTCTATTTGTCTCTTAATGAAGTAGAATTCTATGTATATATATATCTAAGCATTATATGGAGCCTTTTAAGAAAATCATAGATGCTGAGCCAAGAACTCTGCATCTATAGAAGTCATTGGATGAGATTAGATGAAACTCTGTCCTCCTCTTTCTCCTCCTCCTTACTAACCCTCTCACCTGATCTGCAGACTTTACATTTAAATGATGTCTTTCTGTTTGTTGATCAAATGCAGATCGAATACGCTCGAACGAACTTGAACGAAGCAAAGGACAAAATGGAATCGATCTGGACCGAAGTCAACAAAACAGACGAAGAGATCGCAAAAGAAGAAACGGACGAAGAAAAGACGACGGAAGAAAAGAAATCTGTAAGAACCTCTGGACTGGAAAACACGGTCGATAATATTCTCATTCTTCTCCTGTGCTGACAATTTTGGTCTTTTCGTTGGAATGTGTCTCCTTTGTTGTGAGAGAAGTCTATTCATTTTCTTCCAGTTGGAAGGATAGGGTTAAGCGTTAGGGACCCACTGCTCCTCCTCCGATCTGTCTCTGGTCTTCTTTCATATTCAGCATCTCCATCCATGGCTTTGTTCATTCATTCGTTCATTCATTCATTTAGTAGTTCAGGTGCTTATTGAAAATAACTGGGTCAGCTGAATAAAGCCAGAGATGTTTTGTTGATTTGAGGGTTTTGAGCGCAGAGCCGTAGCAGCCGCTCGTCAGCTGACGCTCAGGCTGAAGAGCACGTTGTCATGGTTACCCATCCCACATTTCATCTCCAACGGATCCATTCCGGAAGCAGTGACCAGTCAGATACGGAGTCTGCAGGAGAAGACGCAGGCGCTCGTCAACATCTTCTCAAAAGAAGTAAGAGACGATTTCTGCATTTGCATAGATCGGGGATTGATGTTGGTCGTCTGAATGGTTGACCTCTAAGTGACCTTTGAAGATTTACATTACATTACATTACATTAGATTACATTGTAATTATAGTTGGTGTCATATAATTGTAATTGTTTCGTCATAAGGAAACCAGTCGGGTTGTGACCGAAATGGATTTTCTACACAGAAGAGAAGGAAACGAAAGTAGTGGAATGAAAAGGAAATGAAAAGAACTTAAAGGAAAAAAAGGGAAAGGAAAGGATTGTCCTCTTCAATACTCTTTTGAGTCGCAATTGACGATTTATTTTCTGTGTAGTCCTATCGACTGGATGTGTGTTGGCTTTTGTTCCGTTGCTTTGAGTGGATGATGATATTGTCTTTGGTTTTGTAGATGGACGATGGAAAGGAGCTGACGGAATCTGCTCTGGGCAGGGCACGAAACCTCACCACACAGATCTACGCTGGCGTACTTGGTCTCGTAAGTATTATCTATGCTGCTGTAATACTCACATCACTTTTGAAGGGTTCTTGAGCTACACTTTGTAAAAACCCAGACAATAACATACTTACATCTTAACATCTTCATCTTTTACCAAACCAAATATCCTCGTATTTTGCTGACTTACGTTTTATTTTCATTATTGAACTGACCCAGTTATTTTAAATGATGCATCTGACCTAATTATTCTGTGGCTTTGTTGCTGTTCTCTGAAGGTTTCCCATCTGATCCAATACGGAGGCGAAAAGAAGGAGTTGACCATCAAGGACTCCACGAAGTCGGAAGAGGAGATGAAAACTTTTCCAGCGGAGGAGGAAAAGGACGACCAACTGTCGAACAACAGCCAGGAAGACAACTGACTCCCTCCCTCCCCTGGAAGAATCAACGAACTGACCTTTAACCTGACCTGCTTTTCGTAGTAGTTTGACCTCGTTTAGTATGACTTATAATCATGTACTAATTATGTGCTTTTGGTAGAAGCGTTTCTGCTTGTGACTTATCTGTCTAAATGAAGCTGAGATGTTTTGGTTTGTCTTTCTTTTTCCATCTTCTACATTAATTAGCAGCATTTAAATTAAATGATTATGTTGTTGAAATTGGCCCTTCCAACATTGGTACCACTGAAATTTACACCATTGCATTTGGGACCATTATTCAAATTAACACCGTTGTATTTGACACTGTTGAAATGTTTCCTATTGCTGATTGTATCTCTGTATTTTGCAGGTCGTCTGGCGCCACCTGGCGACTGCTGCTGCCACTTGCATTTATGTAGCGCCTTAACATTGTTTGATTTCATTTGTTGGCTTTCATTATTACTTTGCTTATGCTTGACTCAAAAATTTAAAGAAAATTTGTTAACATTCTGTTTTATTGGCTTTTGTTTGTCCCTCTGTTTATATGTCTCTGTCTCTGTATCTCTGCCTATCTGTCTGTCCCTTTGTCTTTGTCCCTCTGTCTCTGTGCGTCTGTCTGTGTGTTTCTTCTTCGTTGTCGTCTGGTCTTCAGAATCAGTGATTATGCAGAACTGGTTCTTGCTTCGGGCGACGCCATCTGCTCCACTCTCCACTCTCTCTCTCCTCCTCTTCCTCCTCTGCTGCTGCTGCTGGTGACGACCATTGTGATGTCAGATCCATAGACGGCCTAAATGGGCGCCTGTTTCCATAGCAACCATAGGATGATGATGATGATGATGCTGAAGATGGAGCGACCTTAGTATGAGAGCAGACGAATGAGGGAAGGAAGAAGGGGAAAATGAGGGAAGAGAGGGATTGACTGATGCTCTGACCGGAGAAGAGGAACACGGAGGAGGAGGAGGAGAAGAGGATGGAGAGAGGAGGATCATAGGAAGGGTTTGGAATGATAAGGGAGAAAGAGTGAGGAGAGACGCTGAAGACAATGGAGCCAGAGAGACAGAGATGTCTTCTGTCTGTCGCTCTGCCTGTCTTCTCTGTCTCTGTATGTCTGTCTGTCTGTCTGTCTGTCTGTCTGTCTGTCTCTCTCTCTCTCTCTCTCTTCCTCTGCTTCTCCTGATCCTTGGATGCGGAGAGAGATATAGAGAAGTGATGACAGAAGGGAGGAAGATATGAGAATATGGAGCGTAGAAGATGAAGGAATACTAGAAGACAGGTACTGATGGTGTTGTGATCATTGGAGCGTGTTAAACACGTGTTGAGATGTCTTCTCTGTTCGTTCGATGCTTTTCATCATCACTCAGATCACTGAAGCGCAGACGAACACAGAGAAACAGACAGAAAGAAAGACAGACAGAGAGACAGACAGAGAGACATCGTCGTTGAGGTCAGTGGAGCGTAGATGAATGACGTCGTCGTCACTTGGTCCATGAAATGCTTCCTTCGTCGGTCTTCGTCTGTTTCCGGTCGACGAAGACGATATTAGCCGACTAATTTCAGCCGAACTCATCCGACCGAAGCACTTCTTCCGCCACAATGAACACTCCGACTGATGCTCATGATGCTCTGGGTCTCCTCTGCCTCAGCAACTGTTCCGCTTCATTAGACAGACGGACGACGAGTGCAAAATCAGCGATGCAACAAGCTTATGGTCGACGACAGCAAGACCCAGTGATATAGATAGAGGAACAGAGAGAGACAGAGACACAAAGACACAGACACAGACAGAGGCAGAGAGTAGGCTACACACATAGGAAGATAAGAGGAGAATATTCCGAAGAGATGGAAACGGAGAAACAGAGACGAATACAGAGTGACAGATAGACAGACGGACAGACGGACGGTCAGACAGACTGAATAGAAGAACGTATAAAATCGTGCTGAGATGATGAGATCTTAATCTGCTGTTTCTGTTCTCTTTCTTTGAGGGATTCATCTCACCACCAGTTGGCAGCGACTCTGCTTAATATGTTGTGCTGTGAGAGGCGCTTTACATAATTATGTCCGTAAATAAAATAGAATATTACACATCGTTTTATAGCATCAAAACTAAATGGAGCGCTTTACCACTGTGCGCTCTCTTCTTCCATTTCTTCCATTGTCCAAACTGTCTGTCTGTCTGTCTGTCTGTCCGTCTGTCTGTCTGTCCATCCGTCTGTCCGTCTGTCTGTCTGTCCATCCGTCTGTCTGTCTGTCTGTCTGTCTGTCCATACGTCTGTCTGTCTGTCTGTCCGTTTGTCTGTCTGTCTGTCCGTTTGTCTGTCTGTCTGTCTGTCCGTTTGTCTGTCTGTCTGTCTGTCCGTTTGTCTGTCTGTCTGTCTGTCCGTTTGTCTGTCTGTCTGTCTGTCCGTTTGTTTGTCTGTCTGTCTGTCTGTCTGTCTGTCTGTCTATCTGTCTGTCTGTCTGTCTGTCTGTCCGTTTGTCTGTCTGTCTGTCTGTCCGTTTGTCTGTCTGTCTGTCTGTCCGTTTGTCTGTCTGTCTGTCCGTTTGTCTGTCTGTCTGTCTGTCCATCCGTCTGTCTGTCCATCCGTCTGTCTATCTGTCTGTCCGTTTGTCTGTTCAACCATCCAACACCTGAATCATTAACCCAGGGATTTTCACTTCTAGACGCATCGCTGCAGTCAATGGCTTCTGAAACTAAGCAAATATAGAGCAACAGACATCTCCTCCTCCTCTCTCTCTCTCTCTCTCTCTCTCTCTCTCTCTCTCTCTCTCTCTCTCTCTCTCTCTCTCTCTCTCTCTCTCTCTCTCTCTCTCTCTCTCTCTCTCTCTCTCATTATAATAATAATAATATTAAGCGTCAATTTCTCTGTTATGGCTACTATTACTATTATTACTATTATATGGCTACAACACCCATTGAACATGAACCCCATCGATGCTAAGCGTACAAGACATCATCATATATTTAGACAAACTGTCTTTCTAGGCTTATCTCAGGTGTTGATGTATAATGCGGATGTATTGAAAGCTTCGGTAGGTGGGGGAAGAAGAGTGGGTAGTAGGGGGTTAGGAGAGTTGGGTGGGTGGCCAGGGTGGGTGTGTAGTTTGGTGGCTGATTGGGTGAGTGAGTGGGTGGTTGGGTTGGGTGGGTGGGCGCGTGTGTGTGTGCGTGTAATATTTCGGCTGCTATTTAATAATTCTGTCAATTTGTCTGACATTGATTACAGCCTTTCTTCCGCTTCTCTCTCTCTACGTTGGGTGGGAAGGACAGGGAATGGGGAGACTGATTGGGGGAGGGAGAGTGGGTAGGAGGTCGATTGGGGGGAGCATGGGACACGCGTGGCTGTTGCCTTCAACGTGACACGTTCCTCTCACGCCCCTCCCCCCCCATTACACATCGAGGCGATGTCTTTATTTGCCGTTGCCAGGCAACAGTTCGTTGCCATGGTAACCGCCATGCGTTACCGGATGCCAATCGTAATCGACCGATTAGGAAGGACGACGACGACGACGACGACGATAGATGGCGGTGTTTCATGACGGATGAACGGACGGAGTCTCTCGCTCTGTCTCTGTCTCTCTGTCTGTCTCTGTCTGTCTGTCTGTCTGTCTCTGTCTCTGTCTCTGTCTCTGTCTCTGTCTCTGTCTCTGTCTCTGTTCCATCTGTAGTCTGTGGCCAGTGATGTTGGCTGCATATTACTTGTCAAAGAACGGCTTTCATCGTCACTGCACTGACTGACCGACCGACAGAATGAACGAATGAATGAATGAAGAAGATGGAAGAGAGACTGCACTGCTTGTTTGTCACTTCATTTCCTAACAGTCTTCTTTTCTCTGTCGAACGCCGCAACTTCTTACCGTCTTACGGTCTTACAATCTAACAGTCCTTATTACCGTCTTACGGTCTTACAATCTAACAGTCTTATTACCGTCTTACGGTCTTACAATCTAACAGTCTTATTACCGTCTTACGGTCTTACAATCTAACAGTCTTATTACCGTCTTACGGTCTTACAATCTAACAGTCTTATTACCGTCTTACGGTCTTACAATCTAACAGTCTTATTACCGTCTTACGGTCTTACAATCTAACAGTCTTATTACCGTCTTACGGTCTGACTTGTCAGCGTAATCGTAATCTTAAGATTTCTACAAGGCTCATAGAAGCCATGCATTTTGCTGGAGGTCCTATCAACGCTGACCTTGCCTTACTTGACCCCTATGACCCTTATACCATTGCCTTACTTGACCCCTATGACCCTTATACCATTGCCTTTTCCTGCAACTACCACCATCTGTTTGCATTCGGACTATCCTCTTAATTGAACGTAGACTGCATGGCCACACCTACCGTCACTCGTACGAGTTAGAAAGAGGAGGAGGAGAAGAGGAGGAAGAGGAGGGAGAGGAGAATGAGGAGGAGAGGTGATGGAAGGAGAAGTGGTGATGGAAGAGGAAGAGAGAGAGAGAGAGAGGACAGACAGAGAGAGAGAGAGAGAGAGAGAGAGAGAGAGAGAGAGAGAGAGAGAGAGAGAGAAATGGAAGAGAGGAAGAAGATCCTTTGCCCGGAGGAGGAGGATGTCTCTTCTTCGTCATTAGTTGTCGTCGTCTGCCATTGTAGTTTCTGTCGTCGTCGTCTTGTGTTGCGGCGCCCTCTGTCGTCACATAAGGGCGTAATTATCTGGACGACGCCCCTCTGCTC
>JACEVL010000041.1:1259741-1282241 GCA_020284085.1 Aporrectodea caliginosa
AGAGACGACAGAGGTCAGCGACGCAGACTCCTCATCCTCCTCCTCCTCCTCTTCCATCGCATCTCCATCTTCATCATCCTCACCACCACCACCACCGCCATCAGCAGCTGCAGCAGCAGCATCACCATCCGTTCCTCTTCATCATAATCGGACGATGATCCCATTGGTCCTCTCCTCCGTTGCCTCCTCCTCCTCCTTCTGCTGTTGCTCTCTGTCGTCGGAACGAGGTCATGATCACGTGACCGTCGCAGCTCCGCCTTCCCACCCACTGCGTTGTCATGGGAACGACCTCTGCGGATTCTATGCATCACGTGTTGCGGGCGTAGGTCAGAGTCTCACCCTCTCCTCTTCCCTTCCTCCTCTTCCTCCTCTTCATCTCTTCCTCCTGCGCCACCAGGATTCCTCCTGATGCCATCCTCACTGGCGCCACCTCTCGTCGGATTCCACCTTCAAAGGTCAGCAGTCGATGAGGAAGGTCATAGGTCACGAGGTCACGCCCCTGCCTTCGAACTGAGCCTTACGAGAAGGTCACGTGATCTGGAGGTCGAGGTCGAAGAACGGACCAATCAGAATCAACGAAAGAGGAACAACGGTGTCAGGCAAAAGGTCACGAGGGCCAGTCAAAAGGAAGAGGGGGCACCTGAACCTCAGATCGTCGATTCGCTCCATCTCCATGACGACGACGACGACATGTTCGCCAGGTGGCGCGAGAAGCAGCGTCGCAGCCACCTGGCGAATGCAACAGTCATCAGTTGGTCTTCGTGCGATGAATGCGCGCCACCACAGGACGAACCACTCGATCTGTCGTCATCATCATCGTCCGCCAGGAAAAGAGTGCTCAGTCTAAACAATAAGAGCGAAGCGGAGAAATACAGGGTGATGCGGCGACCACGGCGAAAAGAAGTTCTTCGGCTGAATGGATTAACGGCGATCGGTCGACAGAGGGCCAGAACAGAAGGAGGCGGAGGAATCTTCTAGGTCGTCACGTGATCAATCGGTTAACCTTCGAAGGCCGGTAAAAATAGCGCCGAGATGAAATCGTATCTCAGGGATCATAGACAAGAGAAACAGATCGAGTGAAGAGACAAAGCATGGTTTCTCTCTTCAGGAATATCGATCATTGGGTAGCAGCCCCAACCCAACTCACCCTCAACTCACCCTCATCCCACCACACTGTCGGGGATGGGGCGGGGATGGGGAAGATTTACCTGTTGCGGGGCTGGGATGGGGACGTGATTGTCTCTCCACGTCACTCTCTACTGCAAATTCATTCCTTATATGTAGAAGAAATAATTATCGTTGGCTGTTCAAAAGCTTTCTCTCTTCTCTGCCGCCCAGAGCCTCAGACCACAAGCTCTGACCCCAAAAGTCGAGGCTCCTCTATCTCCACGCCAGCCCTATCATGTTGCCCCAACCTATAACAAGTGTTCAAATACAATACAATACAATACAATACAATACAACCTACTCCGCCTTTTCATTTTGTCCGTCAGTTTTTCTGTTTCATTTGTAAATTTTCGAATGTACCTGTGCGTTCAAAGTGTTCATAGAAATTGTTTCGCTAGATTTCGTTCTTTGTTTTCAAATCGATGTTTGTCTGAATTATTAATTATTAAATTTAAGACGATTCATTTATTCGCCAGGTGCTCCACTGATCGCAGTTCATCTTCTATTCGCCAGATGGCGGGACTCAACGGTTACCATATCAACGCATTTTAGTATTATAATTGTCGTTTTTTGTATAGACTTTTTTTATGTGACATTCGCTAGATCGCGTTCCGTTTCAGTGTTTGTGCAATAATTGTGTTCTGTTAAGATTTTCCGATCATTAAATTATTTTGTCTATGTAAAGAATTGTATCGAAAGAGATTCATTTATGAAACACCTTTACAGTTCAGTACCTTTGATAGATGACATTGGGTTTCGTGAGCTTTTCCCACTAAATTCACCGATAGAATCCTTGTTAATTAAGGTTTCGAAGTCACACTGAAGAAGAAGAGTTTTTATATGAATGGATTCTACCTTATTACGTCATAGAAACGGTGAGATCTGTTCGACGTCATCGGTCTTTGTTGCCATGATACGACGTCATTAAACTCTGGTGTATTTTGCCCTTTATTTTCAGCGCTAGACCATTCGAGAGCTGATCAGTTTCGAACCAACGTAGAGTTGCATTTCAACGACTGAAACGTTGATCATTTTAAGTCGATCTTTGACGGACGATGTCTCCTACACACCGATCGATGATCATTCTGATCGATCTTCCGTTACTTTAACGCTTCGTGTTTTTCTTCTAGATTTTAATGTGAATTATTTATTTGTCTGACGAAATTTCTATCACGGCTTCTGCTTCGTTCGTGTTTTCTACCGTTCTACGTGTGACTGTTTTTCTCCTATGGAGATGTTCTTCGTTGATATTATTCTCTTGGTCGTTGGACGTAGATATCAACGACTGTTATGTAATAATTATGTACGTCATCTATTCAGCGACTGCTATTATAATAGCCATAGCCTATCAATAGAGCAAACGTTTTAACTTTTAATACCAGAAGCTGTGAGCTGTATAATGTTGACGTTTATCTTATACTATAATTCTTAAAGCCATTTTGTCCTTCCGTATGTATGTATGTATGTTTGCAATGCATCGCTGTCCGGCTAAAGGCTCCGAAACGGAACGGTTTAGCGAGTTGAAAAAATTTACAAAGCATTATTACGCAACGTCTAGGTCAACGCGACTATTTTCAGTTCGCAATTTTATTTAAACGCCGATATATGGCCATTTTAAATTTAACTTTTCAGCGAGCTTATTTCAATACCGCCCATAGTAAGGCCATTTGTTCACGTCACGCATGCTTAATAAGCAATCTTTTACGTCACACGGAGCATCTAGCAACCAATCAGAAGTCGCCACGGGCGAATTTCTAGGTCAGCGCAACCAAATTTACAGATTTGGTGACCTAATTACACATAAGCTCACATTTTTTGCAACCACGGCCATTGCCGATTTTCTAGGTCAAAGCAACTCGAAACTTACTTTAGCTATTCGAATTTCTATCTCATCCCAATTACTTTCAGCTCATAATTTGCTTTCAATTCCGATTTATGGACATTATAAGCATGCCCATTTGTCCACGTCACTAAAATTAATATGCAATCTTAAATTACGTCACGCGGCTAAATATGCAATCTTACGTCACGCTAGGCCAACGGCAAATAATACGCCTATTATAATTTAGAAATAACCCGTGTAGTACGGGGAACAAAATATTACGCCTATTTCAGGTAGAGATAAACCGTAAAGAACGGGGAACAAAATAATTGTTATTGCCTATAATTATAAGGTAGAGATAACCCGTGCAGTACACGGGCAAAGCAACTATGTTCACCTCCTAAATATCATGTTTCCATTCAGATATATGGATGTTTTTTAAATATTTGAAGCCCATCAGCAAATATAGTAAGTAAGTAGCCTTTATTTGCAGCCGTTAAAAATTTTAACTGGGGAAAACCCGGGCGAACGCTGGGTAAAATTGCTAGTATATTATAAGGATAATATTTATTTTTATATAACTGTATATTTACATGCATGTATGTTTACATGTGGGTTTGTGCTTATTATCTGTGCCCTCCCTGTGGGTCAGTGATCTCTCTAGCGTGTAACGGTATGGCGCTGTTTGGGGTTTGGGTTATTTTGAAGGGGGGGAGGCAGTAGGGCTGATGAGGGTTCGTGGGGCGGTCATTAGGAAGAGGGTCAACGTCGCCCCCGTTACCCCTTTGAAGCTTCCCGCAGTAGCCGAGGACAGAGAACAGCGACGGGGTAATCACCCTCTTCCGCCCGAGGCAGCAGGCGGTGGGGGAGGGGAGACGAGCGGAGTGAGATGAGGGAGATGAGGGAGTGACCCGTGAACCGTGAAGAAGAAGAAGGAGAAAGTGAGGGAGGAGGAGGAGGAGGAGGAGGGGGAAGAAGGCTACCGTTCGTCTACTCAGCTTTAAACGAGCTGCAGAAGGGGACCTGAAAAGCCAGAGACAGAGACAGAGACAGCCAGACAGAGACAGAGACAGGCAGACAGAGAGACAGATAGACAGGCACACTGATGCCTTTTGCATTATAATTACGGCGCTATAGAAATCACAGGATTAGACAGACAGACATAGGGAGGCAGACGGATCGACATCCAATTAGAAATGATTGTCGTTGGGTGCTTGTGTTTATTCTCTCCGTCGCCAGAGGGCTACGACGACGACGGCGTCTTCTAAGAGACATCAGCAGCAGCAGCGAACAGATGGCGCTCCATCTTTAACGACAGAACGAGGCAGAGACAGACAGACACAGGCAGACAGACAGACACAGACAGACAGACAGAAAGACATATAGACAGAGAAACCGTTAAACCGATTCCGTGCATCAGTTGGAATCATTTCTCTTCAGAAGTCGCTTCTTCCAATTCTCAGTTGTTGTGTTGATGATGACCTCATCCAGGGTCAGAGGTCAACGACGAATCACGTGCTGTTCCGCCCTAACCCCCTTCCCACCCCTATCCATCTGGGTTCATGGAAGTTCATCGGAGCGGAGCAAAGAAAGGAAAGACACGGTTCAAGAAAATAAGGTCGTCATTTAATTTACAGGAAATTTACAGAATTATTAACACCAGACGAAATGAAGAGAAATGCGATGAAAACCACTTAAGAACGATTTGTCTCTTGTCTTAAACGTTGATGTCACCATGGTCTCCAGACCGGTTCTTCTTTGGCGTCGTCGTCGAAATGGTCTGATCGAAGGACCGGAAGTAGGTCCATACGACGGACATGGTCCTCAGCATCATCATCATCGAAGGGATGCGAAATGCTGCTGCTGCTGATGGTGGTGGTTGGGGCGTTGAGAGAGATGTTCTGCCAGTTGTTGTTTCTTTCGACCAGAGGGCGCCACTTGCCTCTGACGATGCTGGGGAGTGGCTGCGGCGTCAGGACCTCAGCCTCTTCTAGGCTGAGCTGCTCTTCATCCGTCGTCCCCCATCTCACATGATTCTCGCTCTTCATCGTTTCCGCCACTCCTTCCGTCAAGTCATCTCTTCGATGTTGCGCATGCGCCACGACCCGACTGACCTTCGCAGGTGGTTGTGAACCGTAAGAGCATCCATTCTCCAACAGAGGCATGACGTCGTACGCTGACGTAACACTTCCGATGACGTCACGAAAGCGCAACTGCTCCATGGCAACGGGCGACAGCTGCATCTGTGACGTCAGTGGTTGCATGACGTTTGAACACGTGACCGGCAGACGATCCATGACGCAACGCATATCATTAAAATGGGGTGGCGGAGTGATACGGACGGTGGTTCGGTCGGCGGAGTGATTCGGCTGCGGCGACGGCGCAGTGATACATTCAGCGAGATGATTCATCAGACGAAGACGTACTTCCGGTTGTAGTCCGTCGATTGATAGAAGGAACCGATTGACCTCCTGAGCGCACTCGTTGAACCCCGTTTGGTATCTATGAAGAACGACGCTCGGATCCGCTGCACTGGCAGACGCTGGACAGAGAGAAAGAGAGAGAAATAATATAGATCATGGATTATGTTCAATTTCAATTCAATCAAATTCTATCAATGCTCAACCAACATAATACGATCATGACAGTTTATGTAGTAATTTAATTTAATATTGGTTGCCATGGGGAGCGGAGACCCAGAAAGGACGAGGAATCCCACTAGTATAGGGTAACCTGGTAATTGAGAATAATATAAAGTCACAATGATGGCTATTGACAGCAAATTCATATCATTACAGGAATACTTTGATAATCAGGAAATGACTCAATTAACAGAAGATTTCTAACATAACTTAACTAATACACGGAATGACGTTTAAATGTTTTTTAAAGAAAAGCATTTATCTAGAAAGGAAGATGCAAGGAATATATTTTAGAATCATTCAATGAAATTCATTCTGTGTGATAACCTCCGTCTGTCCGTGTGTCCGTTCGTGTGTCTGTCTATGTGTCTCTGTCTGTCTGTCTGTCTGTCTATGTGTCTCTGTCCGTCTGTCTATGTGTCTCTGTCTGTCTGTCTGTGTCTCTGTCTGTCTGTCTGTCTGTCCGTCTGTCTCTTTACCTGTCATCTGCCTCGTCTGAATCTGTCTCAGATGTTTGACCGTCATTTCCAAGATGTCTGCTTTCTCCAGCTTCGAATAACTCGTCGTCGCCTGAATTCAATCCAAAAAAATTAAACAACTTTGAAAACAACCGATGCAACTATCAACATAAAACAGCCCAGGAATTTCCCACCGAATTCATGAACAAAATTGATGATGATGATGAGGAGGAGGAAGAGAAGGTGGAGAAGGTGGTGGAGGAGGAGGATGAAGAGGTGGATGGACAGATGTTGATGTTTGTCCACATGCAGACGACATCCACCTGTTGGAATGAAAGACTGACATCAGCCGAACGAACGGAAGAAGAATGACGGACGAAGAAGAAACAACGAACGAACGAACGGAGGGAGTGAAAGCCGTTGGAATTAATTGATCTACGTGTGACCACTAATTGGCTCCTTCCTCTCCGTCCCCCTCCGTTCCTCCCTCTCTGTTCCTTCCTCTCCGTCCCCCTCCCTTCCTCTCTGTTCCTTCCTCTGTGTCTGCCTTCCTCTCTCTCCCTCAGACGAAACAGAGAGAGACGTCTTGTTTGTTCTCTGACCAGATGCCGACTCCTGACACTTGGCATCCCATCAGGCACCGCAGCGTGGGTTCTATGCCTCCTCCTCTTCCTCTCTCTCTGCCTCATCAGCATCTACTTCATCAGCAGCAGCAGCAGCAGCCACGGAGGCTGAAGGCGTTGATGCCAACGACGTCCCTCGGGGTTGCTACCTTCAACCGCCGTATAGGAAATTAATTGGCCAGGGTCATTAGCTAAAGATGCCAACCCCCTCATCCACCCATCCACCCACCCCTAACCCTAACCCTAATCCACCCGTTGTGGTCTCTGGCGACAGAGGCGCCTAACATCAGCGGCTTTGGCTGAATCGTTTTAACTGAATGTTCTCTTGAACCAAACCCTAATTTCCCTTCTTCCTCTTTCCTAAATATAGCGCTAGATGAAGCCAGTGATTGTGGCTCAAGGGACGATGCTACACATGGCGGCAGATGAAGACGTCCTGACAACCGTTGGCACTTGGCAACGCATTTGCAGCTGCTGCTGTATCCCACGGGAATCAATTGCAGAGGAGGAGGAGGAGGGTGGCGCTGTTTGTCTTGGCGCCATAATTAACACGATGGCCTTCAGCGAAACCCCAGAACCCCTGGAAGAGGAAGAGGAAGATGGGAGAGGAAGAGGAAGAGGAAGATGGAAGAGGAAGATGGGAGAGCTGCTGGAGTGGCATCTGGCAGATAAGAGAAGAAGTCAACTACACAAACGAACGACGACGACGACCCTAAGTTCAAATCCTCAAGCAGAGGGAAGAGGAGAAGGAAGAGGAGTTGGAGGATGAGGTGAAGGAGGAGGAGGAGGAAGGGTATGAGAAGAAGGGAAAGGAAGAGGAGGAAGAAGGAGGGAAGAAGTGGAGTAGGACTAAGATAAGAGGAAGGAGGATGAGAAGAGAGGAAGAAGAGGAGGAAGAAGTGGACGAGAAGAAGCAGAGGAAGAGAAGCAACAGAAGGGAAGAAAGAGGAAGACAAAAAGGAGGGATGAAGAGGAGAAAGAAAGGGATGAAAGAGGAGTAAGAAGGATGAAGCAGGGGAAGAGGCTGGGGAGAGGCCAGTGTCTCATTAGAATATGAGACACAGGCAGTTGTTGAGGCGCTACATATATCTGGCGATGACGTTAGATGTGACTTACGTCGTTCTTGATGACGTCCATGAGAAGGTTTTTGAGTTGATCGAGAGAGCGATTGATGCGAGCTCTCCTCTTCTTCTCCAACAACGGTTTATTACTCTAAAGACAAACAATAACAACGACAAATACTAAGCCAGATGAAGACAAACACCCAAACGGACACAGACACATCCAAAGACAGAGACGCAAGGGCAGATTACAGATGAAGACAAAACCTGCAGACAGGGAGACAGACAGACGCAGCAAGACAAATACACAGGCAGACAGACACACAGTCATGAATAGAGACAGACAGACAGAGACAGACAGGCAGACAGGCAGAGCATGCAGGAGAGTTGGATTTGACTGGGATTGGATCGAGCGCCTCTGAACAGACGTCTCTAAACTGCGCTATATAAGCGTTTTTATATATATAGAATAAACGAACTGAACTACATGCATGTTCATACAAATGAGAGGCATAGAGACAGAGAGACAGAGAGAGACAGAGAGCGATAGAGAGACAGAGAGACAGAGAGACAGAGAGATAGAGAGACAGAGACATAGAGAGACAGAGAGATAGAGAGACAGAGAGATAGAGAGACAGAGAGATAGAGAGACAGAGAGATAGAGAGACAGAGAGATAGAGAGACAGAGAGATATAGACACAGAGAGACAGAGACTGTCATTGAGACATCTAGAGACACTTACATATTATGTATACGTATGAATGCATATAGCACATTATGATATTTCAAACAACACTGTTTGTGTGTTTGTGTCTGTTTCCTAGTCTGACATCCAGCCAGCCAGACAGAGACAGACAGACAGACAGACAGACAAAGACAGACAGACAGACAGACAGAGACAGACAGAGACAGACAGAGACAGACAGACAGACAGAGACAGACAGACAGCCAGACAGAGACAGACAGACAGAAGGACAGGTAGAGAGATTCAGGCACCCGGAGAGACAGACAGAAATAGACAACCTGGCACACATACTCCCAGATAGACAGCCGCACAGACAGCCAGCCAGACAGACAGACAGATTGGCAGGTATACTGAGACAGACATAGACGTATACCTTTCTGTTTTCGTTGACTGTTCTTCTGTCTGAAGATTCCTGATGAATCGTTCGATTGCTACGCAACGCAAGACATCGATCCTCTGCAGCCACAGTAGACATCTTCGGTTGATCGATCCGTTGATCGATTGATTGATCGATTGATTGGTCTTCGTCAATTGAAGTATAGGATCAGCGGAGTTGATCTCGATCTGCGTTGTTTCTGTCTGTGTGTGTTAAGATCAACGGATGATTAGATGACAGTATGTCTCAGTCGCTGACCTCTTCTCTCTGTCTGTCTGTCTGTCTGTGTGTCTCTCTCTCTCTCTCGGTCTCTGTCTGTCTCTGTCGCTGAATTCAACTGAAATGATGTTCAACGATGAAACGATTTCAACGCAAGTTTAAACCCCAGACTGTATCTCATATCTCTAAAACCCTTTTTCCTTCCTTCGCTGACCCTTTGCCGCCCGACCGGAGGGGTGGTCATCGTGACAACCCCTTTTCACGCCCTCTGCCCCCGGTTAAAGAGCGCGCCCTGCGTTCTGATTGGCTGGCGAAGGGCACTTCCTGGGTCGTGCCATTGGTCAACATTTGATTTCGGGTGTTGGGCTATTGAGGGGGGCAGGGTGAGATCCGATTCACGCGTCGGTCTCCCTTTGCCCCTCAGGGGGTTTCTGGCACCCTGCCTCCGTTGGTGGGCGCCGCCGCCGCCGTGCAGCTGAGGGGTGACGCGAGGACAGCGCGAGCCAGTCACGAACGATGGTAAATGTAATTGCAGAGAAGGTTGGAGGAGCCAGACTCAGGAGGGGTGAAGTGGAGGGTCACCGTCCGGGATGGGGTCGGTCGGGCGGGCGGTGGGTGGGTGACCAACCGACGACGGTTGACTGGTGATGATCCTAGGCGCTGGAGGGCATGAGGGGCCGCAACGCCCCGGTGGTGGTGATGGCGGCGATGGAGAAGGCATTAGACTGCTGGGCAGCATAGGCATCAACTGGGGCCAGAGATCTGATTACAGGAGAACATACGGTTGAAATTAGAAAGGGATCGAACGAAAACCAAACAACGGCAACGCTTCTCAAAAGCGTTAGAATCCTCCTCATCCACTTCTTCCTTCTTCTCTTACTCCTTCTCCTCTTCCTCCTCCTCTTCCTCCTTCTTCTTCTCTTTCTCTCCCTCCTCCTCTTCGTCCTCCTTCTTCTCTTTCTTCTCCTCTTCCCTCTCCTCTTCCTCCTGCTCCTCTTCCTCCTCCTTCTTCTCTTCCTCCTCCTCCTCCTCTTCCTCTACCTTCCTGTCTTCCTCCCCCTTTTCCTCTTCCTTCTCCTTCTTCTGTTCCTCCTTCTCATGCTGCACTTCTTCCTCTTTCCTTTCTCTTCCGTCTTCCTCCCGTTCCTCCAATTCTCTAATTCCTACTGTTTAACCCAATTCACCAGAAACTCGAGAATTGAGACAGGAAAACGAAGAGAATGAAAAGGAGGAAGAGGAGAAGTAGGAAAATATACATACACAAACACATATATATATATATATATATATACATACAATTAAATATACTTATACATATATACATTAAATACATATATATACACACACATGCATACGCGCATAATGCATAGGGACATTACAGAATGTAAATCATGTATCTATTATTTTCGTAGGTTCTTTCGTTCCGTTGTTCTTCTGATGAAAGAGACAAAGGAGGAAATGTGTGGCAGACAAAGGAGAAGGAATCGATTTCCTCCATTTCCGTCTTTTCATTGAGTTCGATCCTCTTATTTCAAAGCGAGGCTCTTTCTTTCCAACACCTCGAAACGGAGTCATAGCGTAGAGCCTTGTAATTTCGACACCAAATGTCCTCCAAAGTGTGACTCTCTGTCTCTCACTTTCTCTCACTTTCTGTCTGTGTCTCTGTCTCTCTGCATCTGCTTCTGTCTCTGTATATCGCTCCGTGTGTATGTCTTCCTATGTCTCTCTCTGGGTGCGTTAGAGCGCGCGCGTGTCTGTCAGATGTTGGGTGTAAAGACTGAGCCAATAAAACGAGCGTCGGTTATGAGTCGTTCACTGATTCCATTTCGTTCTAAGGGAGAGAGAGAGAGAGAAAGGAAGAGGGAGAGAGAAGGTGCATGGGTCGGTGAGAAAGAGGGGGTCGGGGAGAGGGGGAGATGGGAAGCGGTCGGGGGAGGGGCGTTGGGGTCAGTTTTCAGAAGCCTTTGAATCGTTTGCGACGATTTCGATTCGCTTTGATTCTCATTTGCATTTCTCTTTTACGGTCGTCTTCGGATTTCCTTAAGGTTTCGATTCGGTTGGAAAGACGTGTGCAGGGGAGAACCAGAAGCCCCCCCCACCCGTCCATCCCCAACCGTCTCTTCCTCTCCTCCCTCTCTCTTCGTTCCGCATCTAAATACACGCCACCTATCTTCCTCTTCCTCCTAAGCCTCTTCTTCTTCCTCTTCTTCTGCTTATCACCGAAGAAGCCTTTGATATCGTTGACCTTTGCATGAGCGCCCGCATATGTCGTTTACCGGAATATGCCTTAGACTCTGTTTACGCTTACAGCGCCCTCACCTTCGATGGGTTGACCCCGAGGGTCACCAGTGCTTGACCCCTAACCCGTTGCCATATTCAGAAGACAAGAAACAAGGCGGCTGTTCTGGGCGGCGGCGTTTGCAGGGCATGCAATCGAAGAACGCTTTGAAGTGAAGTCACGACGACCGACGACCAAAGAGAGAGACTGTCTGCTGCTGAGCTCATGCGATATCCGAGATAAGCAAATGACATGGCGTAGAATCCGTAACAACTCAAGACAACAGTCTGTCTGTCTCTGTCTGTATGTCTCTGTCTGTCCCTGTCTCTGTCTCTGTCTCTGTCTCTGTCTCTATCTCTGTATCTGTCTCTGTCTCTCTGTTTGTCTCTTCCTCTCTCCGGACCCTTCTCTCTTGGTTTTGAATCATCTGTCGTGTGGTGGAAGCGTTACTTTAAAAGGCGGAGAAGAAGAGGAGGAGAAAGAAGAGAGGAATAAGATGAAGAGGAGGAAGTGGTGTAGGAGCGGAGGAGGAGGAAGAGGGGCAGAACCCGTCTCTGATTTCGATTTCCATCACCCACCCTATCTCTCTCTCTCTCTCTCTCTTTCTGTCTCTGTCTCTGTCTCTGTCTCTGTCTGTCTGTCTGTCTCTCTCTCTTGGTGGCTGGTGCTTCTGGTAGATTGTTGAACGAGGGTCACCTGATACAGGGAGTGGCCGTGGATAGGATGAAGAGGAGGGCGAGGAAGATGAAGGGACGAAATGGAAGAGGAGGAAGAAGAAGGAAGATAGTCGCGGAGATAGAGGGAATTGATCCGAGGTCAGGCGCTGTGGGTGGGTGAGTGGGTGAGGCGGTCGGTGATTAAGGGAAGGGAAAGAGCGGGACGAGGATTTGGAGGTGAGGGCCTGAGGGGCTAAGTCATGCAAGCATGGAAAGAGACAGAGACAGACAGACAGACATTCATACATACATACAGACACTGACAGACAGACTTCTGGATACTAAATGGAGTTAAAATGATGCACCGATAATGACATAATTTCTGTCTCTGAGCGGCGCTAAATAAATGTTCAATTTCAGTTAGAAAGAGACAGATCGATTGATTTCGTTTTCTAGAATCGATCGTAGGTCACGTGACGAAGAAGAAGGGAGATCATAGTCGAGGGAAAGTCGTTCAACATCTTAAGCAGCGACAGAAAATCATTCGTTGACAATTCGTTGGTTACAACGAGAACGGATTCCTCCCCATTGAAGCAGTTCAACCCGCAACTCATAATACGCATCGAATGAGACTACCCCAACAATTATCTACCCACCCTTAGGCGTCTCCCTCCTCTGTTCCTCCTGCCATTTCTCTATAGAACACTGAAGAAAGAGACAGACAGAGACAGACAGACGGAGAGACACGGAGAGACAAAGACACATACAACAGGCAGAGAAACGCAGACAGTAAGAGCGGCAGATTGGCTTTGAAGTTTCGACGGAGTGATCACTTTCAGCCGACGAATTCTTTCTACTTTCCGCTTTGCCTCATTCCGTCTCTTTCTTTGCCCTCTTCTCTTCTTTCTTTGTCCTCCTCCGTCACTCTCCTTAACCTACTCTGTGTCCTCCTCCACTTCCTCCTTCGTTCTGGTCCATGGCTTCGGCGGTGGGGTGACGTTTCCCTCGTGCGGAGGAAGAGGAGAAGGAGGAGGAGGAGGAAGAGGAGGAGGAGGAGGAGGAGGTGATGTGGTCACGGTTGACTGGTGACAAATGATCATCCGTTTCTCTCTTTCGACTTCACCGCTCATCGTCTCCAACTCTGGTCTGTCACGAAATGAAGTTCACTCCCAAGGGAAGAAGAACTGGCTCTCAACATCCTTCTTTCTCTCTCTCTCTCTCTCTCTCTGTCTCTTTCTCTCTCTCTCTCTCTCTGTCTCTCTCACTCTTTCTCTCTCTCTCTGTGCCCCAATTGCCTGTCTCTCCTCTCTCTCTCTCTGTCTCTCTCTCTCTCTCTCTCTCTCTCTTTCGTCGTAAGTGGCGCTTGGCCTGAGGCGATCTCCAGAGACGATATTCACGTTTCAAGTTCTCCATTAATCACGAGTTCATTACCTGAGTCAAAGCAGAGAAATCAGTTCCACAAAATCACAGTCAGTCCACTCGCGGACGATTTTATAACGCTCTTCAATGAATCTGCTACTGATTCATCAACTGATTCAACTTATATTAGTTCTCTGTACCAAAGAGCTATCTATAATTATTCTTTACCCTATCTATGGACTGTCTGACGGTAATCAACTGCAAAAGCCCAAATCATCTGCTTCCTTTTCCTTCAATGTGATAAGCTGTGGTTCACCAACTTACTATTTTTCAATAAAAGAAATTATATTGCTGATTCAGCTGTTACTGATTCCTTTCTGAGACTGATTCAAAAGCTAATATTTCTGATTTGTAGAGCCATCTGGCGAATTGTTCTAGAATAGCTTGGACTTAAACACTTGCGACGGAGAAAGTGAATGAAATGATCAAGAATTGGCAAAAAAGCAATAGTCATAGCAATAGTCGCAAAAAAGCAATAGTCATAGCAAGAAACACCTTCACCATCGCCGATAATTATCTCTGGTTCTCTCTGCCTCGTTGCAGTGCTGTAACTAGAATCAAAATGGAACAGCAGACCAACTCAACAAAATCAACATTAATCAGAATCGTGGGGCGCGGTGGTGTAGGGGTATGTTCAGTGCCTTAGAGCCGGAGGGTTGCGGATTCGAATCCACCTCAAGCCGCCGCGTGGGGAGTCTGGGGACCCTGGGCAAGTCCTTCACTCGCAATTGCTCATGCACTTCGGCGTGAAACTCGATTCAGTGTCTGCGCTTTAGTCGGGAGCGCCTCTGAGTAGAAATCTTGAAGGGCGCTAAATGCTCATACATACATACATACATACATACATACATACATACATACATACATACATACATAATTTTAAGTAATTTTAAGTGTGTAGACATAATTTTTATTAATTCGAAAGTGGCAAATTAGCAAATATTATAATGTTGTTATAATTATAATAATTCACTGGCTATAGCATTCAACATTTTGCTACCAGAGACAAAAATTAACATTATTACATTAGAAACTTAACAATACGCCTGTAGGAGACCCTGTTCAGATGAGCGGAGGGATCGAGAGCCCCATAGCACTAATGACTGGCAACAAAACTCACGAAGATATGAAGGAGCGAGGCCCAATAGGCAGTTCCAGACTAGGGCAGCTATCCTATACGCAATCCGCTGCTCAGAGGGGAGCCAGTGGAGAAAGTCGTGCATGAAACTAGAGACCTGGCCAAATTTTCGCATACGGCCGATAAGGCGGGCAGCAGAACGCAAGATGCGATCCAAGCACCCCAGTCGAACAGCCTGGAGGCCAGCACAGATTGAACAACAGTAGTCAAGTCTGGTTGTGACGAAGGCATGGATAAGAGCGGAAGTAGCAGAAGCAGTGAGCGAGCGACAGTGCGGAACTGGCGCAACTGGTAGAAGCAATCACGGATAAGCAGGTTGAAAAGGGGGAAGGCGGCAGCGAGGGTAGCCATGTCTAACTTAGCCAGTTGCTGGCGGGTACCCAGCCAGATGAACTGGGTTTTAGTGGAGTTAGACCTCAGCCGGTTAGACGACATTCAGGTCTCAAGGGCTCCCATGATCGAGCTAATAACAGCGTTAGAGGCAGAGCAATGCAAGTAGGCCTGGACATCGTCTGCGTATGGCTGGGCCAGTGCAGCATAGGAAGCAAGAAGCGAGGCAAGGTCAGAAGTGTAGATAGGTAGAGGAGGGCCCAAGAGGAGGGCCCAAGACGGAGCCCTGAGGTAGCCAGTAGGGGGCGGGGACCCATGGAGACCTGGGTGAACCATGAGCCACACAGTGGGAGCGCTCCCTTAGGAAGGATCCCAACCAGCAAACGACGACACCAGACAGACCAAAAGATATATGCAACCGTTAAATTATACATATGACTCTGCATCAATTAATAAAAACCGAAGCTTATGACATATGACACTGCATCAATTAATAAATAATAGTTCATTTTGAAACGATGGTAAGAATCGTAAGGTGAATTTTACGGCCTCTCAATAAAGTTTAAGCAGCATATACACCGTGTCTGATCAGTATCCTCTATTTTAATAATTTATCAACCTAGCTGTCGATTGGCTGATGTTCGACTCGTTCCAGCCAAACTGTGGCTCGCTTCAATTTCTAAAATACGTAACGTATTACGTATTACACGTCATCTATCCATTAATTCTCCACCTCGACCTACGATGTTACCTTCGTGCCAATGAAGCAATGCAAAACTAAGAATTAAGATTTCTCAATTTCTTGATTCCGGGTTCTGCCAGGGTATTGCTTGCACCACCCGGGCAGATTTAAATGCAACCCGGGCACTGCCCGTAATTACCCGGGCGTGGTTAAGCCACTGCAGGCTCGTTGCCTTTCCCCCACCAGACGGCGGCCACCCGTCTCTGTTCTCGGATCGTCTAACACGGCAGCTTTCAGTTGCTCTCAAAACCGTTGAACCATCGCCATCTTACATTGTACGCTTAATTTACAGTGGTAGAAAGGTAATTGCAGTTTAACTGAGAAATTCTTTGCATCCGACTAACAGCGGCAACTGTTGTTTCACCGCATATATAGACAAATCGTTCGAGGGAAGACGCGCATCGATAATATGCAAAACTATAATGTGGAATGAGAATAATGATCTGCATTGAAGTCATTTGAGCAAATGCCAACAGAAGCTGAAAAATTCAGAACAAGAAACTCGGAATAAAAATCTCCTAGAAATATAAATAGCTTCGTTCCACTGAAAATCGTCACCAGACGGCGCATGACGTCACTGGATGCGTCATCACAGATTCGTTCGATTCATGACGTCACTTTCGACGTCATCGTCCAGCAGACGTTGCTCCGTACTTTCGATGTCATCAGTCGTCACAACTACGTCACAGTCACTGGACGAATCAAATGCTTTGTTTACTCTTCCGTTGCTAAGGGAAACCTCAGCATCAGCCGTCAACTGCAACACATTTACAAACACACACAAACAGCGTAACGTAAAGAGGGATACTCTATGTGTATGCGTCCCTCCCCCGGAACACAGTCATACGCATGCAGAGTAACTGAGACATATCTATTATATAATAATTATAATTATAGTTATATATATTATATATATATATATATATATATATATATATTGTTATGTATCGTAGTAATTGAACGTCTGGTGTCACCTAGGGAATAAAGGTGTTCAATTGAGAGTGCAGAGAGAGAGAGAGAGAGAGAGAGAGAGAGAGACAGACAGACAGAGACACAGACAGAGACACAGACAGAGACACAGAGACAGAGAGAGACAGACAGAGAGACACAGCGAGAGAGACACACAGACAGACAGACAGACAGACAGACAGAGACACAGACACAGACAGACAGAGATAGAGAGACAGAGAGACGTCGTATACGAACTGTTTAAGTGATACTGAAGCTGTTCTATTTCCTTGGTGTCTGTGTCTTCCTACCTGACTGATGTCTGTTGCTTCATCGTTGTCTCGTCGTTGTTCCTGTGGTGGCGATGATGATGACAATGATGATGAACCTGTCGTCGTCGTCATTATCATGCCCATTTCCATCTCGATGACCTCTGCGAAGGACTTGGTGCTGATCGGAGGCCATTCTGCACTGGCTTCCAGTTCTTTGTCGATCAGTCGATGTGCCGCAGTCTCACCAAACGTCAGCTGAGACAACATCGGCTGAAGCCAGCGCTCAACGAAACCGTCGACGAAATACATCTATACAGACAGACGAAGACAAC
Source organism: Aporrectodea caliginosa (assembly GCA_020284085.1). Taxonomy (NCBI): domain Eukaryota; kingdom Metazoa; phylum Annelida; class Clitellata; order Crassiclitellata; family Lumbricidae; genus Aporrectodea; species Aporrectodea caliginosa. The sequence goes on from JACEVL010000041.1 coordinate 1,276,970, forward strand.
ATCAGCAGCAGCACCTGCATCAGGTCCTTTTTATGTCATTTCATCTCATCAATTCATGTAGCTCCTCTTGAAATTGAAGCTAGATGATCTATGCGTTGCCCGGTTAGTATATACAGTTCTACTCCTATATAGCTAGATGATCTGAGTTGCCCATTAAAATACATTGACTATAGTCAATGTGTTTTAATGGTCGACTCAGAAGCACGCTTTAGTCGTCAGTCTGTCTGTCTGTCTGTTTGTCCAGTATGTGCGTCTGTGCTGCGGAATTACTACATCACCATTTGGAGCCTTAGATTATAACTGTAGAGGTCAGTATAGAGGTCAATGCAAGGAGAACGTAACAGAGAGAGTTCATTGCACGGAGAGGTCCCTAGTGGAGAGGTCAATGGATAGAGGTCATTGCATGGATAGTTCGTAAATGGACAGAGGTCATTGCATGGAGAGGTCCTTAGTGGAGAGGTCAATGGCCAGAGGTCATTGCATGGAGAGGCCAGAGGTCATTGCATGGAGAGGCCAGAGGTCATTGCATGGAGAGGTCCTAAGTGGAGAGAGGTCATCCGTCGTCTTACCTCAACGAGATATGAAACGAAGAAATGGATGCAGCTGACTCCGAAGATGATCGCCTGAAAAGCAGTCGATGGAGGCATCTTCAGCTGAAGCAGCCACAAATCAAACACATCATCATCAACTTATGATTAAATAACACAAACATTCCAATCATCCCATCCAATCCTATCCTATCCTATCATATGCTATCCTATCATATCCTATCCCATCCTGTCCTATCCTATCCTATCCTAATCTTCTCGTATAATCTAAGATAAGAGTGATGGCTGATAATCGGTCACCTTGATCAGTTCAGCCCACCAATCCCACCGATTGAAGATCATGATCGTTGAACAGGCGGTGCTGATAAAAACGTTGCAGACGAAAACATCTGCAAAACGATAACAAAACATCTGCAAAACCATAACCAAACATCTGCAAAACGATAACGAAACATCTGCAAAACCATAACCAACCATCTGCAAAACGATAACAAAACATCTGCAAACCCATAACCAAACATCTGCAAAACGATAACAAAACATCTGCAAAGCCATAACCAAACATCTGCAAAACGATAACAAAACATCTGCAAAACCATAACCAACCATCAACAAAACATCTACAAAACCATAACCAACCATCAACAAAACATCTGCAAACTATAACCAAACATCTGCAAAACGACAACAAAACATCTGCAAAACGATAACGAAACATCTGCAAAACCATAACCAAACATCTGCAAAACGATAACAAAACATCTGCAAAGCCATAACCAAGCATCTGCAAAACGATAACAAAACATCTGCAAAGCCATAACCAAACATCTGCAAAACGATAACAAAACATCTGCAAAACCATAACCAACCATCAACAAAACATCTGCAAAACCATAACCAACCATCAACAAAACATCTGCAAAACTATAACCAAACATCTGCAAAACGATAACAAATCATCATCAGTCATCTTCAAATTGACGAACGAACTCTTCGATCATTCACTTCAATACACTCGCACTTCTGACGAAGAAAAAAGAACAAGAACAGGAGGAGGAGGAGGAAGGAGAAGAAGAAAACAAGAACAAAACCCTAACCTTTACCCCTTAACCTCTAACCCTAACCTTAAGTCCAGGGCCTAACCCTAATTTTAACCTTAACCCTAACCCTAACCCTAACCCTAACCTTAACCCTAACCCTAACCCTAACCCTCCCTGTTCTTTTTCTTCTTCCTCCTCCTCTTGTTCTTGTTCTTGTTTTATAGCCACCTGTTCTTAGCACCCTTTATAGCCACCTGTTCTTAGCACCCTTTATAGCCACCTGTTCTTAGCACCCTTTATAGCCACCTGTTCTTAGCACCCTTTATAGCCACCTGTTCTTAGCACCCTTTATAGCCACCTGTTCTTATGGCTCATTCCAAAGGGGAATCAATGTAAGCACTTTTTGCCTACCTGCCCGGTCGTTCACAGGGGAGAGTCAATTAGACGATGGTTACTTGGAATCGAATGTCTTCGAACTCTGAAAAGACAGACGAACAGAACAATCGAACGGAAGAAACACGCTTTCCTCCCTCCTCCTCCACTTCCTCCTGCTCCTCCACCTCATCCTCCTTCTCCTGCTCCTCCTTCTCCTTCTCCTCCTCCTCCTTCTCTTCCTTCTCCTCTCTCCTCCTCCTCGTCCTCCTCTTCCTCCTCCTCCTCCTTTCTCCTCCTCCTTCTCCTCCTCCTTCTCCTCCTCCTCCTCTTCCTCCTCCTCCTCCTCTCTTCCTCCTCTTCTCTCCTCCTCCTCCTTCCTCCTCCTCCTCCTCCTTTTCCTCTCTACCACCTCACCTCGGTTTTTTCACACGTATACATGCGTATTTATTCTTCCATGTAAACGTATTTATATATCTCAAAGGCTATTTATATCTTGTTGATGAGCAATGAGGCTATTTTGAGATGTTTGTTTTTCTGAAGCGAGTGTTTGTCATAACCGTTGGAGGCATCTATGTTTGTTGAAGAGCTCCTTCTTTTCTTCCGTCACAGAGGGGGTCTCCTCTACAAAAGCAACCTGTGACGGACGGACGGACGAAGTGTCTCTGGGGCCTTCCTTTAGACCGGAAGTCCTCTCAGCTAGAAGGAGATCTTTGCATTCGCCGTCGTCGCTTATTTAACTGTTTAAAGGCAGATTGCGCTAGAAAAACTGACGGATTCTGACTCTTTATGATAGTCTTTGTTTCGTCGGAGAATCAGAAGAATTAATAATTAACGATTCAGTTGGTCATGGGATCTCTCAGTCGGAGATGGTCATAGGGTGATCTAAAATTAGGAGATGATCATAGGATGGATCTAAAGTTAGAAGGTGATAAAAAGTTAGCAGATGATCGTCAGATATTCTAAATTTGGAAAATGATCATTGGATTGACTAAAGTTAGGGTATGGTCATTGGATGATCATAAGTTAGGAGATGATCATTGAATGAACTTCAGTTGGTGTTGAATGGAGGTTTGGGTGTTAGTGTTATTGGGCTTTGCTTGGGTGGTTAGATGTTGTGGTGGGTTGGCGGGTGGTGGGTGGGTGGTTAGATATAATTGTGGTGGGTGTTGTATTGTGTATTACGATCTGTTGGATCAATCGTCGTACATCGATTGAATTGAAAGATGAAGAACAGGATACCGGAAACTCGTCACGTGGTCACGTGACTGCGCATAGAGGTCGCTTCCGTTGTCGTCATTCATCTTAGGCGAAGGGATCCTTCGTCATTCGTCTAAGAAGAAGAAGGGATCCTTCGTTTCCACATTCATCCGGGTTTTCGCCTGAGCTGACTGGGGCAGTGGAGTGAAAGCAAGAGAGAAAGAGAGATGGAGGGAGTGACGGAGAGATAGACGGAGAGACACAGCGGGATAGAGAGAGAGACGGAGAGAGTGACAGATATATAGACAGAGACAGAGACAGAGACACACAAAGAGGGACAAAGGAAGTGACGTAGAGCGGTCAGCGGAGAGCCGACATCCGGTCTCTTCATCTGCTTCCTTAGCCGTTAATCATCATCATCATCACCACCATGGGACTTCATGCTTTGACGGTGCAAAATAATGTCCTATTTACAATCTTCATCATTGATATTATTTTTAGCCACTTCTCCAACGCAGCTATACATAGGTGTCTAATGCACGAGGCATCAACCGATGGAAAACCAAAACAACCCGTAATTAGTGGAGACGGCGTTTAGTATAATTATGGCTGCGAATGGGGGACTTCTAATTAATTAAGCTGAACTGCTTTTCAGCTAATTACTGTCGGTAAATCAACCATCGAATTAATCATGCAATGCATCAGATTTTAGAAAACGGACGAAAAAAGCTCACGAGAGGCAGAGAGAGGGGGAGAGGCAGAGAGAGGCAGAGAAAGAGAGAGAGAGCAGAGAGAGAGAGAGAGAGAGAGGCAGAGAGAGGCAGAGAGGAGAGAGAGAGGAGAGAGGCAGAGAGAGGCAGAGAGAGGCAGAGAGAGAGAGAGAGAGGAGAGAGAGAGAGCAGAGAGAGAGAGAGAGGCAGAGAGAGACAGAGAGAGGCAGAGAGAGGCAGAGAGAGGGAGAGAGAGGCAGAGAGAGGGGAGAGAGAGGCAGAGAGACCAGAGAGAGAGGCAGAGAGAGTCAGAGAGAGGCAGAGAGAGGCAGAGAGACTAGAGAGAGGCAGAGAGAGGCAGGGAGAGAGAGGCAGAGAGAGGCAGAGAGAGGCAGAGAGAGAGGGAGAGAGAGGCAGAGAGAGGCAGAGAGAGGGAGAGAGAGGCAGAGAGAGGCAGAGAGAGGCAGAGAGAGGCAGAGAGAGGCAGAGAGAGGCAGAGAGAGGCAGAGAGAGAGGCAGAGAGAGAGAGAGGCAGAGAGAGGCAGAGAGAGAGAGAGGCAGAGAGAGGCAGAGAGACTAGAGAGAGAGGCAGAGAGAGGCAGAGAGAGAGAGAGAGGCAGAGAGAGAGAGAGAGAGGCAGAGAGAGGCAGAGAGAGGCAGAGAGAGGCAGAGAGAGGCAGAGAGAGAGGCAGAGAGAGGCAGAGAGAGGCAGAGAGAGAGGCAGAGAGAGGCAGAGAGAGGCAGAGAGAGAGGCAGAGAGAGGCAGAGAGAGGCAGAGAGAGGCAGAGAGAGGAGAGAGAGGCAGAGAGAGGCAGAGAGGAGAGAGAGGCAGAGAGAGGCAGAGAGAGGCAGAGAGAGAGAGAGAGAGAGAGAGGAGAGAGCAGAGAGAGAGGCAGAGAGAGGCAGAGAGAGGCAGAGAGAGAGAGAGAGGCAGAGAGAGAGAGAGAGAGAGGCAGAGAGAGGCAGAGAGAGGCAGAGAGAGGCAGAGAGAGGCAGAGAGAGGCAGAGAGAGGGGAGAGAGAGGCAGAGAGAGGCAGAGGGAGAGAGAGAGGAGAGAGGCAGAGAGAGAGAGAGAGAGAGAGAGAGAGAGAGGCAGAGAGAGAGGCAGAGAGAGGCAGAGAGAGGCAGAGAGAGAGGAGAGAGAGGCAGAGAGAGGCAGAGAGAGGCAGAGAGAGGAGAGAGAGGCAGAGAGAGAGAGGCAGAGAGAGGCAGAGAGAGGCAGAGAGAGGAGAGAGAGAGGCAGAGAGAGGCAGAGAGAGGCAGAGAGGCTAGAGAGAGAGCAGAGAGAGAGAGGCAGAGAGAGGAGAGAGAGGCAGAGAGAGGCAGAGAGAGAGGAGAGAGAGAGAGAGAGAGGCAGAGAGAGGCAGAGAGAGGCAGAGAGAGGCAGAGAGAGGCAGAGAGA
>JACEVL010000041.1:1287241-1334741 GCA_020284085.1 Aporrectodea caliginosa
ACTTCTCCTCCTCCTTCTCTACATCCTCCTCCTCCGCCTCCTCCTCTTCCTCTTACTCCTCCTCTTCCTCTTCCACCTCCTTCTCCCCATCCTTCTCCTTCTCCTTCTCTTCTTCCTCCTTCTCTCCATCCTCCTCCTCTTCCTCTTCCTCCTCTTCCTCCTTCTCTGCCCTCTAGCCAGGACGATGACGACTTAGATTCCTGTGGTCGTTTGAAGAGACGACGGAATGATGTATAGGACGCAATTGGACAGACAAACAGACCCACTTACGACAACTACACGAACACACAATTAAACACAGACGGACATAGACAGACGGACAGACAGACAGACGGACAGACAGTGCAAATGATCTTATCGACCGTCGTCTGCGAATGAGCTTCTGACCTAAAGAGATCTACGCCTCACAAACACACACACACACACACACACACACACACACCTCACACTGACCACTGACCACTGACCACACACACTGACCACTGACCACTGACCAGTTTGTCCATGACGAAGTTACTACGAAGTTACGCCCATACATGCACACATAATGTTCTGTAGATATGCACACAACGTATATATATATACATTATACATGTATTTTTATATTTATTTATGTATATATTTATTTATAGTATATATATAATATATATATTTGTCGGCATATATCACGTCTATATATATATATATTGTATGTATATATATATATATATTATATATATATTGAGATGATGTGTTGACAACATATTATGTGTGTGTTCGTGTGTACACGTGTGCACCCATGTGAAGCAATGCGTGATGATGCTTTGGCTCCAACAGACAGACAGACAGACGCACAGAGAGAGACAAATAGACAGAGACATAGACAGAGACACAGACAGAGACAGAGACACAGACACAGACAGAGACAGAGTGAGGCTGTGTGTTTGTCATGCTACATGGTGCGCCAAATATCAATTACCTGTGAGTCGTCGAGGGCCATCTGGTCGATTGTGTTCGCGCTTCACGGGCCTCGGATATTTTATGCTCATCCTCCTCATTCCTCCGCTTCGCACAACCACCTCATTTCTTCCTCCTCCGCCTCCGTCTCCTCCTTTTCCGTCTCCTCCTCCGTCTCCTCCTCCGTCTCCTCCTCCTCCTCCTCCGTCTCTTCCTCCTCCTCCTCCTCCTCTTTCTCCTCCTCTTCCTCCTCTCCTTCTTCCTCCTCCTCCTCCTCCTCTCCTCTTCCTCGTTTTTCCTCCTACTACTCCTGCTCCTCCTTCTCCTCGTCCTAAGTCTGCTCCTCCTCCGCCTACTCCTCCTCCGTCTCGTCCTCCACCTACTTCTGTTCTTCCTCCGTCTCCTTTTCCTCCTCCTTTTCCTCTCCTCCGTCTCCTTTTCCTCCTCCTCCTTCTCCCTTTCCTCCTCCTTTTCCTCCTCCTTCTTCTCCTCTTCCTCCTCCTTTTCCTCCTCCTCCTCTTCCTCCTCCGTCTCCTTTTCCTCCTCCTTTTCCTCCTCCGTCTCCTTTTCCTCCTCCTTTTCCTCCTCCGTCTCCTTTTCCTCCTCCTTTTCCTCCTCCGTCTCCCTTTCCTCCTTCTCCTTTTCCTCCTCCTTTTCCTCCTCCTCCGTGTCCTCCTCCTCCTCCTTCTCCTCTTCCTCCTCCTCTTCCTCCTCCTCCGTCTCATTTTCCTCCTCCTCCTCTTCCTCCTCCGTCTCCTTTTTCCTCCTCGTCGTTCTCCTGCTCCTCCTTTCCTCCTCTTCCTCCGTCTCCTTTTCTCCTCCTCGTTCTCCTGCTCCTCCTTTTCCTCCTCTTCCTCCTCCGTCTCCTTTTCCTCCTCCTCGTTCTCCTGCTCCTCCTTTTTCTCCCCCCTCCTCTTCCGTCTCCTCTTACTTCTGCAGTTTGACTCTCCGTTCGTCGTAAGCGCTCATAGTTTCTTTGCTGCTGATGCTGTTGTTCGAAATAATTATGAAAATGGGCGTATGGCATCATGCTCACAGTCCATCCATCCAGCCACCGTAGACGCACACACTGCATGGATGCATGGATCGTCGATTTCGAAAGGAACGGACGGACGGACGGAGGGACAGTTGGCGATTGTGCATGGAGCTGTGTGGATGGACAGAGAGGAAGAAGATGAGAGAAAAAAGAGAAAGACATAGAGACAGAGACACAGACAGAGAGACAGAGAGAGACAGAGAGACGCAGAGGGACAGAAGTGCAGCGTATGTTGATTGACGTCGGTTGGAGTCTTTTGCAATCATTCGTTAAAGTTTTGCAGACGACGACAACGAAAGAAAATCATCATCTTTGCTTTTCTGATTGCGAAAGATTCAGCGGAGGAGGAAGAGGAGGAGGAAGAGGAAGGAGGAAGAGGAGGAGGAAGAGGAGGAAGGTGGGTGGCATTTCATTGTCTCATCTTAACTTTTGTAGCCTCTTGTTTCTTGGCCTCGGTTATCCCTTCATTCGTAGAGGAATAGAAGAGGAATCGCTGTTCCTGTTGCACTAGACAACGGTTGTCCTGGCAAAGAGACAACGGACAACGGTTGTCGCTTCTCTTTCAGATTGAAATCCATCTTAATCTCCAATGACTTCTAAAGCGCCTCAACAGATGATCGCTTCCGGTGAGGTTCGTAATTTGGTTGGATAAGCCAAAGATCGAACGAAGTCCAGTTGGTCCTTGAAAGAAACGTTTTGACTGACGTTGTCAAAACTTTTCATTTCGACCAGTGGAATGTTTCTAAGGATATTCCTTGATTCCTAGAAAGGTCTCAGAAAGTCGCTTTGCACTCAGTACAACGCTGATAAAGAGAATTCATGTCCGAATTCATTCTGAACTGTTTAGACTTTAGAGAAACTGATTTCAATCACAGATCCCTCTTCAAGTGATCGGTGCGTTGGAACGAACAACTTGTCTAATTGCTCCTGGTCTGAGTTTCAATATGCTGCTCGCCACCAGAGGAGAGAGAGAGAGAGAGAGAGAGAGAGAGAGAGAGACAGAGAGACAGAGAGAGAGAGAGAGAGAGAGAGAGAGGCAGAGGCAGAGACAGAGGCAGACGTACGCAGAAAGAGAGAGAGAGAATCTAAAAAATATAACACGAATTCCACGATGCATTCGAGATTTCGCCTATAGGCTCATTTGCATTCTGTTCAGTGCCTTTCTTTTTCCTTTTTTCTTCCTCCTCCCCACCCTCCTCTTTCTCCTCATCCTCCTCCGTCGTCCTCCTCCTCCTCTTCTTTCTCCTCCTCCTCTTCTTCTTCATCTTCCCCTCCTCCTCGTCTTCCTCCTCGTCTTCCTCCTCCTCCTCCTCTTCCTCCTCCTCTTCCTCCTCCCTTCCTCCTCCTCTTCTTTCTCCTCATCATCTGCTTTGCACATCACGTCAACTTCCCCGTTGATCGTTCTTCTATTGTTCCGTTAATTTTCCTTTTACCATTTTCTCATCGTCTCCACACTTTCACGTATGGCTGTTCAATTAGAGCAGAAAACGAAGCTAAAACCCGCCAGAATTAACCCCATTTATATAGCGCCCCTATGCCTCAAAGGACAGCGAATCATTTGCTTCTTAACGGTTTATAAACACAAATTGACGGTGCATGGTAAGAATCGACTTTCTGATAAAACATCTGAATCATTGAAGCACTGCTTAACTCCCTTTTAAATTGTATACTGTAATCAATTATAATCAACGTCTATGGTTTACCAGACCCGATCCTTAATCAGGTCAACGTCCAGAAGATCAGTTCGTAGGACAGACAGACAGAGAGACAGCCTTTGGTGGACAAGCAATTTGAAAAAGGTATACACGGCTGAAGTTGAGAACGAAGCCACTGAGCAGAACACACAGAAACAGGGAGAGACAGTTACGGACAGATACTGAGAGAGAGAATAGAAAAATCTAGGTTCAGCAGTTTTTAGAAGTTAGTTTTCCAGAACGGTTCCAGTTTACTTATGATCAGATGACGTCGTCGTTGAATAATGCTAAGGGTCTGCATGGGAGGGGTGAGGACTGGTTTTAAGAACGGTATTTTGGTTGGTTCAATGCTTTAGAGACCATGAGCCCCGCTTTGAAATAAGTACTTTTCTGAAGAGGACAAAACGTATCAAATCGACCGATTGCATAATTCGTAATATACATTTCTCGTAACTTCTCCCGTCCAATGGAAATTCCTGCTAAGACCATGCACTCACTGTCCTCCGCTTCTCTTGTTGGCTCTGTGTTGGATGCAATTCCTCATTCTCGTGACTTCTGTTAATTCCTTCCGGTGATTCCTGATTTCCCAATCTCTTTCTCCATCTCCTAATTTCACCATCTCCTAATTTCCCTCTGGCAAAACTGAATTTCCAATTACTTCAGCTTGAACCTCGTCGTATCTTTGTCAGTGCATTAGAGAGCGGCGCTCTTAATCAAGAGACGACCTACAGGCCTATAATGGTTAATATTTTACGAGTCTTCGATGACCAACAGTCCATATTATACAAACGTGAGACTTTCTCATCAACATCATCATCATCATCATCGTCGTCGTTACTCGTTAGGCAACGAATTCTTTCACCTGGATTCCACAGGCATACACTACTTTCGTGACTCCATGTTCAAGACCTTCATTCCTGCAATGAACCCCTTCGTGACAGAATGTCTTCAATGCGGCATCATTTCAATGTTCCTCAGTTCTATTGTTCAACATTCAACATGACAAACTAACGACGTTCACAGGATTCCATTCGATTTCGAATTCGATTCGTTCGTATACGGATGAACGGATCGGTTTCTCTGTTGGACGAGAGAATTGGATCCGTTTTATTGAATCTTAGATCAATTCCGATCCGGATAAAATCAATCCAGATCGAAGAGGGGGAGCAGGAGTAGGAGGAGGATGAAGAGGAGGAGGAGGAAGATCACGATCTGATCTGAGTTTTGATATACGATGTTTCGTTTTCATTATTTTGTTTTTATCTCTGTACGAAATCATTTGGAATCTTTGGATGGATCGTTGATGTTGTTCTTGATGAAGTTGATGAAGATGACAAAGATGAAATTGGTGGTGATGATGATCATGATGACGATGAAGATGGAAGATGAAGCTGCTGATAAACCATCATCCGATTGTCCTTTGCCCTCTAATTTTTCCTTTGTCCCTACTTTTTGTCCTTTTCGGCTTTACCCAGATTTGTCCTTTACCCCACTTCTCCTTTGCACCTACTTGTCCTTTGTTCTCTATTTGTCCTTTGCCCTCTACTTGTCCTTTGTCCATTCTGTTTTGTTTCTTGATGCTGAATGTCTTCTCTCCGATTCATCAACTGATTCGTCTTGCCATTTCTTCTCCTCTCGCTCTCTCTTTCTGCCTCTCTGTCTGCTGCTCTGTCTATCTGTCAGTCTCACTGTCTCTCGATCTCTCCTCCTCCTCCTCCCTCTTCTTCTTCTTCTTCTTCTTCTTAATTCGTTGCAAAAGGAGGAAGCAGAAAACGGACAGGAAGAAGAGGAGTAGCAGGGGACGTTGGAGAAAGAGGAAGTGAAGAATGAAGAGGAAGCTGGGAAAGGAGAGAAAGAGGAAGAGAAGGAAGCGGAGGAGGAACTCTGCCCATCTCTTGTAATGCCAGTCCAAAGCCTGGATAAAGGAGGAGGAGGTCGACGTTAATCGTCTTTATTATGACACAGTTAAACAGTAACTAATCGAGGAAATGGATGAAGACGAAGAAGTGGATGGGGAGGAGGGAGGGAGGAGGAGGAGGAGGAGGAGGGAGGAGAGAGGAGGAGGAGGAAGTAGAGGAAGAGGAGGAGAAGAGAAGAGGAGGAGAAGGAGAATGAGAAGAAGGAGGAGGAGGAGAAGAAGAGGAGGAGGAGGAAGAAGAATAAGAGGAGGAGAAGAGAAGAGGAGGAGAAGGAGGAGAAGGAGAAGGAGGAGGAGAAGGAGAAGGAGCAGGAGGAGGAGGAGGAAGAAGAAGAGGAGGAGGAGGAGGAGAAAGAAAAGAATAAGAGGAGGAGGAGAGAGGAGGAGAAGGAGAATGAGGAGAAGGAGGAGAAGGAGAAGGAGCAGGAGGAAAAGGAGGAAGAAGAAGAGGAGGAGGAGGAGGAGGAGAAAGAATAAGAGGAGGAGAAGAGAAGAGGAGGAGAAGGAGAAGGAGAAGAAGGAGGAGAAGGAGAAGGAGAAGGAGCAGGAGGAGGAAGAAGAGAGGAGCAGGAGGAGAAGGAGGAGGAGGAAGAGGAGGAAAAGGAAGAGAAGGAGGAGGAGGAGGAGGAAAAACAGGAGGAGGAGGAGGAGGAGGAAGAGAAGGAAAAGCTCTTCTCTCTCTCTGCTCCTCGATGAAACACTTCTGTCATCCGTTTCTCGTTAATAACAGAACAATGTTTACACGTCTCTCAGTTTGTTCGTTTCTCGTGTTATTATTAAATTTTTATTATTAGTCGTTGTGTCATTGTAAACATCAGTTTGCAATGACACTTGAGAGTTAAGTCGTTTTCACTCATTGTCAGTTGGATAGAGGGCGCTCGTAACAACTTTTATTTACGACAGGAGAGAAAAGGACACATGGAAGGAAGGACGGACGGAAGGACGGAAGGACAGACGGAAGAAGCGAGGGATGGAGGTTGAGATGAAGACAGGCGGCCAGAGAAGGGAAGAAAGCGTTGAGGGAAGAGAGAGGGAGACGGACAGATAGAGAGACGGACAGATAGAGAGACGGACAGATAGAGAGACGGAGAGAGAGAGACGGACAGATAGAGAGACGGACAGAGAGAGAGACGGACAGAGAGAGAGACGGACAGAGAGAGAGACGGACAGAGAGAGAGACGGACAGAGAGAGAGACGGACAGATAGAGAGACGGACAGATAGAGAGACGGACAGATAGAGAGACGGACAGAGAGAGAGACGGACAGAGAGAGAGACGGACAGATAGAGAGACGGACAGATAGAGAGACGGACAGATAGAGAGACGGACAGAAGGAGAGACGGACAGATAGAGATGGACGGACAGAGAGAGATGGAAGGAAGGGAGGAAGGAACGATTGGTCGGCTAGAACGGAAGTGGGATTATTTCCCTGTTGGAACCTCATTCTTCGAATGGTTTACAGCGACGGAGGAAAAGGACGAAACGAAGGAGGATTAAGAATGGACGGATGGAAAGGAAGATGGAAGGAAATTGGCCGACGACGCTAAGTCCTTCAGTAACCATTCAAGAGTTGAATCATCTCTTCGCTTCGCTAACGTCAAAGTCCTAAAGATCAGCCATGATTTAAAGCTTCTGCTCTCTGGACAAGTGTCAAGTAACAGAAGCAGTGTGAATGACATACTCTCTTAAGGACCGGTTACAATATTACGTCATCTGCGGACATTGCACCACGGTCTCTCTCTCTCTCTCTCTCTCTCTCTCTCCACGGACGAAACTTCTATAGAGGCGACCAGATCGTTCAAAGCCAACTCTGCAACGTTGATATACAATGCAGAGCAATGAATAACTGGCCTGTATTCTAATACACGGCTATGCACATAACCGAATGTCATCATTTGCGATATGCACAAATCCGGAGGAGTTGTCTTCCATTGAATTAGACACTATATAAAAACGGGATCTATCTGCTTCTATGCACACAAGCGATTTATGCACTTATCCGTTATGCACTTAATTGGGATCCACTGTAACACCAAGGCACACAAACACACATACATTAAGACGCACACAGACGAAGGAGGGGTTGAGTAGGTGGCTTTTCATGGGTAGGTAGATGGGTAGGTAGATAGGTGGGTGGGATTTGAGTGGGTGAGATTTGGGTTGGAGAAATTTGGGTGGTGGCGTGTTGATGGGTGGGCAGATGGGTGGGTTATTTGGATGGGTGGGATTTAGGTGGGTGTGGTGGGATTTAGGTGTGTGTGGATTGTGGTGTGTGTGTGTGTGTGTGTGTGTGTGTGTGTGTGTGTGTGTGTGTGTGTGTGTGGGGGGGGTGATGTCTATGACGTGAGGTCGGTTGATGTGGTTGGTGGTGTGGAGGAGGAGGAGGTCGTTCGATTGGCGTCGATGAAATTTTAAGTAACTTTCTTTCGTTGATGGAGGAAAGTCACGCGAAACAATCAGAACGTTGCACGACTTTCATTTGCATCGACAGACAGACAGACGGACGGACGGACAGACAGAGAGACGGACGGACAAAGAGACAGACAACTAGACTGATATAGAGACGGACTGAGGCAGATCTTAGAGATGGTTGAGTTGAGGTTGATCGATGGATCCTAACAGACCGAACGAATGAAACAGCGAAAGATAGAATTGGAGACAGGTCTGTCTCTTTTGATGTCTGCCTGCCTGTCTCTCTCTCTGTCTCTGTCTCTATTCTCCTCTCTATCTCTGTGTCTCGCTTTCTGGACGTCTCTCTGTCTCTCTCTATTTCTTTCTCTCTGTCTATGTCGCTCTGTCTCTGGCTGTTTCTCTCACTCCGCAAAAACCCTGCAGGCTACAGCACAGCTGCATTCGTCCAAAGTTCTGTTGTTAAGGTAACGGAGAGAATCTTCCTCAGAGTTTTTGATGATGATGTTTACATGGGCGATGATGCTCAGAGGAGTAGCAGACTGATAAGCAGACAGACAGACAGCCATATACACAGACAGAGAGACAGACTTAGAGATACATAAAGAGAGGGAGAGAGATAAAGACCAGCGGTAAGAAGAGGAGATACAATAAATGACTGAGCCAAAGGATATAATAATATGTTGATCGGACGATTGGTCCAAAATAGATATGCTACTGTTCGATGCGATTTCATAACAAATTCTATTAACAAATTCTCTTAAATTAACTTAGCAAATATCTTTTAACAAAATATCTCTTAACCCTCGGGCTACCAAGGGGGGGGTGGTTGCCACCCCCCTAGATTTTTTTATCTCAAACTTTTTCCGTATGGAATAAAAATTTGACCTTTTAGGTAGCTGTAGGGGGTTCATTTGCACACGTTTTGAGGTAAAATGTGAGATGATATCTCACACCGTTCAAAAGTTATACCCAATATACCCGAGGTACCAGGGGTGGATACCACCCCCTAGATTTTCGACTATATCTTATCCGTCATTTAATATTAAGAGACACAAATTATACCATTCTATAGAGGGAATGTGGGGCTACATTTCTATGGTCACTGAGTTGACCTGAGACAACCGGAAGTGCTCAAAATAAATTATAATACGCGTAACATGCGTGAAAAATGGCTGAATGGAAGGACTCCCCCCTTAGTTTTTTGTCTGTAGCGTATTCATTTGTCTTCCTGGAAGTGAAACAAAGATACCATTCTTTAGAGGGAATGTAGGGCTTCATTTGCATACCTACATCTTTGTCTTTTGAATACCGGAAGTGATCAAAATAAATAATAATACGCGTAATCTGTGTGAAAATGGCTGAATACAGCGTTATAACGTAAACCGATATATATGTACGGATATATATGTATGGATGTACATTTATACTATATAAACATGTGTAGGGATGATTTTGTGTATCTTTTATACATAGATTAGTTTCAAAACACACATAATCTTATATTTGTTTATCCAAAAGTACAAAATGTACGCAATAATATATAATATTGCTAATTAATGGGTCCGTTGTTAAAAGTGATGTAATTTCGAGGTGCATTCACATAATGTACAACTAAATATACCATTCTGTGCAGAAATGAATGCTGAATCCAATGCTATATTACAAGTTATGATATGTAAAACCAAACACGAAATCAGGGGGTGGTAACCACCCCCCCTTGGTAGTCCGTGTTACAAAAAGCTTGGTAGCCCTAGGGTTAACAAATATCTCTTAACAGATTTTCTTGACAGATTTTCTTAACAAATTCTCTTAACAAATTCTCTTCACAAATTCTCTTCACAAATTCTCTTCACAAATTCTTCAAGACATTTACTTCAGTCGCTTAGGACGATACTTAACACTTTTTCCACATTCATCATCGCCTTAATCCTAATCATGAAAGGATCTAATCACCGAAATCAGTTCTGGTCGTCCTTTGATATTATTTCGACAGATGTCGTTATTCTAAGAAGTGCGATTTTTATTTGTCCTCTGAACTTAAGAAGATTCTCATCGATTACTTTACCTCGAGATTGGCTGTTCTGTTTTTGTGTCGTTCCAGCTCAAAGATCGGTAGGTGGCTGGGACTGTGGGTGGGTCGATTGGTCCAATGGCTGGTCAGTCTGTGAGTGGGTGGGTCGATTGGTCGAGTGGTGGGGCTGTCATTTAGTAAAAGGCAATTGGGTGAGTGGAGTATAAAGTTGTGGCCCGCAAAACGATACGATTTGGTCGAAGGTTACTTGGAATCAACGCGTTTGCCTCCAATTGCTCAATTAAGCAGTTCACCATAAAGGTTTCCTCTCCTTCTCTTTCTTCTCCTTCTCCTTCTCCTTCTTCTTCTCCTCCTTTTCCTGTTTTTCCCAATCTGCATTGGCGCCAATAACTTCAGCCAAGCGACGCAGAGACGGAGAAACAGACGGACAAACATAGACCAGTGAAAGAGAGGAGAGAGACAGGGAGAGAGACAGGGAGAGAGACAGGGAGAGAGACAGGGAGAGAGACAGGGAGAGAGACAGGGAGAGAGACAGAGAGAGACAGAGAGACAGAGAGACAGAGAGCTGGAGTGTGCCAAGGGCATCCAATGCAATGGATCATAAATCCAGTGAGACAAAGAGACGAACAAAACGCCGGAGAGACAAATCGTTCAGATTGCATTCAGGTCAAAGGAATAAGTTGTGCCCTGAGGAGGACACAGACACAGACGGAGACAGAAGAGACAGAGAGGAGAGAGAAGACAGAATGGACACACACATGCAGACAGACAAAGAGACAGGCATAGGCAGAGAGAAGAGAGAGAGATAAACGACAGCAAACGTACGTATAGCCAACGTATATAATATTTCTGCATACACATAAACCTACAAAGAGAGAATGGAAGGATGGAAGAATGGAAGAATGGATGGAAGGATGGAAGGATGGAAGGATGGAAGGATGGAAGGATGGAAGGATGGAAGGATGGAAGAATGGAAGGAAGAATGGATGGAAGGGTGAAATGAAAATGTGGATGAGACGTAATTCGTCTTTCAGATGACAATCGAACAACACTTCCGGCGGAAGTGATCGACGCAATTAATGAGATCAGGTGAAACGGAGAGGAGGAGGAGGAGGAGGAGGAGGAGGAGGAGGAGGAGGAGGAAGAGAGGAGGAGGAGGAGGAGGGAGGAGGAGGAAGAAGGAGGGAGGAGGAGGAGAGGAGGAGGAGGAAGAGGAGGAGGAGGAGGAGGAGGAGGGGAGGGGGAGAGGAAGTAGGAGGAGGAGGAGGAGAAGGAGGAGAAAGAGGAGAAGGAGGAGAAGGAAGAGGAGGAGGCGGAGCAGGAGGAAGAAGAAGAGGTGGAGGAGGAGGAAGAAGAGGAGGAGGATGATGAAGATGACAGAGATCGAGGATGTACAACGATTGAACGATTCTCTTTTTGTCTGGATGGATGAAAGAAAGGAGCGCCATCGATGAACGATCAGCTGACTATCAGGGACAAAGACAGAGACAGACAGAGATATAGACAGAGACATAGAGAGACAGAGAGAGAGGCAGAGGGAGAGAGACAGACAGAGAGACAGAGACATAGAGAGACAGAGAGAGAGGCAGAGGGAGAGAGACAGACAGAGAGAGAGGAAGAGGGGGAGAGAGGCAGAGAGAGACAGACAGACAGACAAAGACAAACAGAGAGAGATAGAAAGAGGCAGACATACAGAGAGAGAGAGAGACAGAAACAGAGTGAGAGAGGCAGACGGTGAGAAAGAGAGAGAAATAAAGAGAGCAAGAAAGAAAGAGAGAGAGAGACAGAGTGGGATATTTCGTTGTTTCATTGTCTCTTGTTGTTTGTGTCTTTCAGTGTTGGATAATTAACGTTCTCTGGTTGTTGCAATATGAATCTGTTGAATTGGACGAACCCTGTGGACATCTTCGTCGTTGGAATCCATGGCCTTGATGACCCTCTCTCCTCCTCCTCCTTTCCATCGACCACCTCCTCCACCTCCACCGCTTCCCTCTCTACCACCTCTTCTTCATCGTCGTCGTC
This sequence comes from Aporrectodea caliginosa, assembly GCA_020284085.1. NCBI lineage: Eukaryota > Metazoa > Annelida > Clitellata > Crassiclitellata > Lumbricidae > Aporrectodea > Aporrectodea caliginosa. Next base: position 1,299,291 of record JACEVL010000041.1, read on the forward strand.
GTTCAACTCCTCCATAGACCGCCTGAACCACCTACGCTGGCAACTCGACCTGACTCGGTTCACAGTTCAGAAGGTCATAACCCCTGCCCTCGTCTGCTTCGGGGTCATCGGTAACCTCGTCAACATCGCTGTCCTCACTCGTCGTTGGATGAAGTCTTCGACGAACTGCTACTTGACGGCCCTCGCAGTCTACGACGTCCTCTACCTCGTCCTCGCCTACGTCCTCACTCTGTCCCACTTCGAGTCCGTCCGATCGTCCGACTGGTTCAATCGTCTGAGGTTCCCTGTGGTGCGTCCTCTCACGGACACCTGTAGCAACACTGGCGTCTGGCTGACCTTGACCTTCACCGTCGAACGCTACATCGGAGTCTGTCACCCGATGAAGGGCAAGGTCTGGTGTACCCCTCGAAGGGCAAAGGTCATCGTAGTCGTCGTCTGTCTCTCGGCCGCTCTCGTCACCTTCCCAGAGTTCTTTGAGTTCACGACCTCCTCCTCCTCCTCCAACGGAACCGGAAGTGGCCTGGTGGTCGTTCCAACGAACTTCAGCCAATCGCCGTCTTATAAGATCGGCTACAAATACATCAACCAATCTCTCTTCACCTTTCTTCCTCTCCTCCTTCTCTCCATCTTCAACGCTCTTCTCCTCAACGCTGTCATCAAGGCTGCCAGATGGCGCCAGGGCGTCGCATCCACCGACACCAAGACCACCGACCACCACCATCGCCCTGCAGGCACTGACACCACCACCACAGCAGCAGCAGCAGTCGAGGCACCCAGACCCAGCAACGCATCACTGTGATGCTGATAACGGTCGTCGTCGTATTCCTCGTCTGCCAGACTCCACAGGCCGTTCAGAATGTCTACGCCGCTCTTCTGTTGATGCGCTCTGAGATGACGGAAGAGACGATGACTCAGATGAAGATCACTGCCAACGTCTTCAACCTTCTCGTCATCGCTAACTGCTGCAGCAACTTCATCCTCTACTCGTCCTTCAGCTCCAAGTTCCGCATGACCTTCCACAAGCTCTTCTGCGCACCTTGCACGACCCGTCGAAAGCGCGCCAACGTCGAACAGCTGTACTCTGAGGCGGCAGCAGTGTCCGCTCTGCCTCTGAATCCAGCGCATCATCCTGGAGTGGGTCGAAGGAACGGTCCGCTAGCAACGGTCGTCTGCACTGAACTGTGGCCGAGTGACGTCATCAATGGTCAGACGACGTCAGCCAATCGAGTGAGCACACGCGTCGTCAAACAACTGGCCAGTGAAATGGTTCATCTGGGAGGAGGAGCGACAGGAGGAGGAGGAGGAGGAGGAGGAGGAGGAGGAGGAGGAGGAGGAGGCAGGAGGAGCAGGAGAAGGAGGAGGAGGGAGCGACGGGGTCACGAGGTCATCCGAAAGGAACCGAAGATCGACGACGACCGACTTCTCCGATCTGCCGACATTCCTCTAACCTCTCCAAGGTCAAACCAAACGAACGACCTTCACCTTCGTTGTCCATGTGAATTCACTCAGCCACAAAGAAATCCACGTGACATAGGAGATGTTCCGAGGTCATAATTATGACCTCTGAATGACCTTTCACATGTCGGTATCCATCCACTACTGGACTGCTGGTGTTGAAAGCTACATGTGGTGGGGATGAATCGAGACAATGCAACAGTATTCGACAATTAGAAGAGACAGACTCTGTTTATCCGTTCTGTTTCCATAGAAACGAAACGCCGGACTCGGACTTCTAAAGTGAAATTCTCTAGGTTGTCATGGATACGGAAAGAACAAAGAAAGCGATTAATTTCTGTTGTTGTCAATCATTCCTCTTTCGAGACAATTAATTGATCGGCTTTTGAGACAAAAGATGAAGAAATGATTCTAACGCTTTTACCGTCGTCGTTCATGAGAAACATAAAATTCTAATTAAGATAATGAATCACCAGAGAGAGATTCTCAATCAACCGTTTATAATAAACGTCTTTCTTTATCTCAAGAACTACTGAGATGCTATTTTCCTCTTCCAGTTGCAACTCCTCCACCTCCTCCACCTCCTCCTCTCCTCTTTTTTCCTCTTTTATCTCTTCTTCCTCCTCCTGCCCTCCTTCTCCTTCTTCTCCTGCTTCTCCTCCTTCTCCTCCCTCTTCCTCCCTCTCCTCCTCCTCTTCCTCCTCCTCTTCTCTCCTCCTCCTCCTCAGCCTGTTCCTCCTCCTCCTCCTTTTTCGTCTTTTTCTCCATCCTTCGATTCGTTCTCTTTCTGAATATTCTTTTCATATAATTCCTCTATTTCCACCTAATCATTCTCTTCCTGTTCCACTTCCACCTCCTCCTATTCCCAGACGTGTCTCTGTTATTTGGCGATGTCTGATGTCGTGACGAGGTCCCAATGATACATGAAAGAGATCTTAATGGCCCAATTTTCTTCATCATCTTCAAGAAATCGACGACGTTTTTAGACTTCCGACAACGTTTAGCCAACATAACATAGATACAGTTCGGAAACCATGGATTCAGCGAAGCGCCTAAACCATCTCTGCTCACACACCGCCTGTCTGTCTGCGTGTCTGTCTGTCTGTATGTCTGTCTCTCTGTTTGTGTCTGTGTCTGTCTTTGCAGGATATCATCGTCATCATTCTACCCATTGTTCCTTTCCTTCTCACTTGTCATTCAACTGCGAAACGTTTTAACTTCTAACCTTCAAAGTCAACTGCACATTTGTAATTTATCGAAATATTGTATATTAGACCATGGACTTCTATATAATAGCTAGCTATTATTGTATATTAGACGCTTAATTAAAAGCGCTGAAATTCTTCGAAGTCCTGTTGCTAAGGTAACTGGAGCGTTGATATGATTCATTGTGACGTAGTGTAGCATCAGGCAGAGTCACGTGTGACAATGGATTATTTGATACGGTTTCCACCTATCAGACTGAGGGAAAAGGAGGTCAGTTATTGGGTCAGATCCTGTTTCTGGGTCAGACCATTTTCTGTCTAAATTAGCTGCACCTCGCTTTTTGTTGGAATAAGCAGTTAGGCGCAGAAATTGTTGATTCTGTTCTTACGAAAGTGCAACTGGTGAACGTTGTTCTGTTCCTAGACAGAGTTCTTGTTCTGTTCTCTGTTCTGCGCCTATTCTTCTCTGATGAAAGAACGAAAAACTATCAGCTTAAGACTTCAAAGTAACTGCCTCAGTTTTCTCTGAATCGCTCCTGGCGGAATTTTTGGACGATCAATTACATTGATTGTTTCGAACCGATTCGTAACAGGAACAGAATATGACCATCATATTAGATGGAGCATTCTCAGCACCAACAAAATCATCATCATCAGCAGCAGCAGCAGCAACTGGGAAGCATGAGCAGTTATGTAGGAGGAGGCAGGAGTAGAACCTTGTGTCCTTTGGTGTCAGATGAAGAAGTCTTGACCTCTGATGACGCACCATCCATTGTTCTCAGCAGCTGAGAGTGACGTCAATTGACGTCATCAGATATAGAGCGACGTAACTATGGGTCCTTCTGTCTGTCTTTCTGTCTTTCTGTCTGTCCGTTTATCTACTTATATCTATCTATCTATCTGTCCGACTGGCTGTCTTGCTGTTGCTAGGATTTTTTAATCTCTCTTATTATGAGATTAATCGACAACAGCGGAATACGTTCAAATATCGATGCGCTGTTGTCTCTCCAACTGTATACGTTGTCTTTTCTTGTCGTGGAAACAACGTTGCTGTTGCTCAACCGGTTACTAAGTGTTGTCTCCTGTCATGCAACCAGTCTCTGATCTAAATGGTCTGCCTAAGACAGTGACACAGAGAGACAGGGAGAGGAGAGAGAGGAGAGAGAGAGAGAGAGAGAGAGAGAGAGAGAGAGAGAGAGAGAGAGAGAGAGAGAGAGAGAGACAGAGAGAGAGGGAGGCAGTGACAAGAGAGAGAGAGAGAGAAAGACAGAGAGAGAGAGAGAGAGAGAGACAGAGAGAGAGAGAGACAGAGAGAGGGAGGTTCTTTGAGGGAGATGAGACACGTTGAGGAGACAGAGGGAGGGAGACAATGACAGAGAGAGAGACAGCGACAGAGCTAGAAAGAACGACAGAGATGAGAGAGACAGAGAGACAGAGAGTTGAGTGAGACAGAGAGAGAGACAGAGAGACAGAGAGACAGAGAGACAGAGAGTGAGACAGAGAGACAGAGAGAGACAGAGACAGAGACAGAGAGACAGAGATAGAGACAGAGAGACAGATATAGAGAGACAGAGAGACAGAGAGAGAGAGTGAGCCAGAGAGACAGAGACAGAGAGAGACAGAGAGAGGATTCTATGAATCGGTTCTTGGTGCGTCGAGATGTACATCTGCTATTTACGTTGAGCATCTGACAGCGGCGCAATGTTTCATTCGGGCGAATAGCAGCAGCTGAGATGCTGAAGCGATTAATTGGCTCAGCAACTGTGCATCAACAGGGATGCTACCAATGCTACCAATGCTACTGATGCCACTGTTGCAACTGATGCAACTGATGCGGCTGCTGCTGCTGGTGTTGTTGTGTGAATCGCTGTTCATCCTTTGACTGGGTATAAACATAGTTGGCATATTTCTTCTGAACGGTTTCTCTTCTTGTTTTGACAATCGTTGAATCCTTTGGATGAAAACAACGACGTTCAACTGTTTGTGTTTACTTGCCCGACGTTGACTCTGCAAATCGTTCGTCATCTCTTGTCTCAAAGTTTTAAAACCTCTCTCGTCAATAAGCTGAGTAAGTCAGTAAGTATGTATTGACCAGTTGAAAATCGCACTTTAGTGTACAACTGTACATACATCTATTAAACACTGTTAAAAGCGAATATAACATCAAAACAAAAAATGTTTTGCGCTTTCGAGTGGCGCTTTAGAAGTTTGGACTTTACAATCACGATTGTGACCTTTGCTTCTCATATCATCGCCTCCTCCTCCTACAGTTCTCCTCCTCCTCCTCCTCCTCCTCGTCTTCATCTCTACCTCTGTCTCTGTACCTCTCGCTGTTTCTCTGTATCTCTCTCTCTCCTTCTATCTCCTCTCCATCTCTCTATTCTCTCTCTTTCCATCTCCCCTTCTCTCCTCTCTCCCCCATCATCTTTTCTCTCTCTCTCCATCTCCCTCTCTCTCCTCCATCATCTATCCCTCTCTTTCCATCTCCCCTCTCTCCACCCCTCGCATTCTTTCTATCCATAGATGGAAGTGTTATTATCTCTGTTGCAATCGCCCTGGAACAGAATCGGTTCATCATCTTCCCATTCTTATTCGCCCTTTGGGAGCAGGAAAGACTCCTCCACTCGACCGAACTCAACTCTCTCACTCAACTTAAACCAACTTCAGAGATAAGAACACAGAACAACGATCGTCCGACCAAACAGACACAGACATAAAATAGGCGCTACATCATTACACGCCTTTCGGACGCAAAAGGCAAAAGGAGACATTCAAGGGATCTGGCGTTTCGAGATTAGAATAAAAACTAACGCTATCAAGTTTCTCTCTCTTTCTCTCTGTCTCTCTCTCTGTCTCTGTCCCTGTCTTTGTCTTTGTCTTTGTCTGTCTCTGTCTATCTCTGTCTGTCTCTGTCAATCTGTCTGTCTCTCTCTCTCTCTATCTGTCTCTCTTGTCTTCATCTCTCTCGCTCTGTGTCATCTCTACTAATCAGCTTCTGATATGTGTATGTGTAAAAACGAATGCTATAATGTATCTCCTTCTGTCTCTGATTCTCTGTCTGTATGTATGTCTGTCTTTCGCTGTATCTATCTCTCCATCTGTTTCTCTCTGTCTCTACTTTTGCCTCTGTCTCTGTCTCTGTTTCTGTCTCTGTTGTTATCTTTATCTCTTTCGCTCTACGTCATCTGTGTATAGATCGGTTGCTGTGCGTCTCATTTTATGGGAACATATTTGTCGATTCGATCCGTTGCATTGGGGCGAATTATCTCGATGGTCTTCGTTCGATTGAGCGGCGCTACATAAATCTCTGTCGATCGATTCAGTCGCAAGGAATCAATCGATGCCGCAACAACAAATGTCCTAATCAGGTCTGTATGGAGAAGACAAAGTTAGATCTGGCTCCTCTCCCTGCACCCATAAGACCAGAACTTCCACCCTCTCCATCTCTCTCCATCTCTCCTCTCTCTCTCCATCTCTCTCCATCTCTCTTCTCTCTCTCCTCTCTCTCCATCTCTCTCTCTCCATCTCTCTCTCTCTCTCTCTCTCTCTCTCTCTCTCTCTCTCTCTCCTCTCTCTCTCTCTCTCTCTCTCTCTCTCTCTCTCTCTCTCTCTCTCTCTCTCTCTCTCTCTCTCTCTCTCTCTCTCTCTCTCTCTCTCTCTCTCTCTCTCTCTCTCTCTCTCTCTCTCTCTCTCTCTCTCTCTCTCTCTCTCTCTCTCTCTCTCTCTTTCTCTTACCCTCTCTCTTCTCTCTCTCTGGTTTCCGTTGTCTCTCTGTGCAACCGTTGTCCGTTGTTCAGAAGGGCGACAAGGCGAGAGAAAATACAACACGGCTCTCTGACCTCACGAATCATTCGGAGGAGGGAGAGGGACACAGAAGAAGGAAGAGTTGGGAAGAAAAGAGAGGAGAGGGGAGAGGAGAAGAAACAGGAGGAGGAGGAATAGGAAGAGGAAGAGGAGGAAGAGGAGGCGAGTGGTACAGATGTTTAGATTTTGTCATCGACTAAATAACATTGGACTGGATGCGATTGGATTAGCATCCCTGGCCATCCACTGATGCGGAGAAGAAGGAGGAGGAGGAGGAGGGAGGAGGAGGAAGAAGAGGAGGAGGAAGAGGAGGAGGAAGGAAGAGGAGGAGGAAGAAGAGGATGGAGGAAGAGGAGGAGGAAAGGAAGAGGAAGGGAGGAAGAGGAGAAGAGGAGGAGAAGGAGGAGGAGGAAGAGGAGGAGGAGGAGGAGGAGGAGGAGGAGGAGGAGAAGGAGGAGGAGGAGGAGGAGGAGGAGGAAGGAGGAGGAGGAGGAGGAGGAGGAGGAGGAGAAGGAGGAGAGGAGGAGGAGGAGGAGGAAGGAGGAGGAGGAGGAGGAGGGAGGAGGAGGAGGAGATGAAGAGGAGGAGGAGGAAGAGGAGGAGGAGGGAGGAAGAGGAGGAGGAGGAGGAAGAGGAGGAAGAGGAGGAAGAAGAGGAGGAGGAAGGAGGAGGAGGAGGGAGGCAGGAGGAGGAGGAGGAGGAGAGGAGGAGGAGGAAGAAAGAGGAGGAGGAAAGAGGAGGAGAGGAGGAGGAGGAGGAGGAGAGGAGGAGGAGGGAGGAGGAAGAGGAAGAGGAGGAGGAGGAGGAGGAGGAGAGGAGGAGAGGAGGAAGAGGAGGAGGAGGAGGAGAAGAGGAAGGAGGAGGAGGAAGAGAGGAGGAAGAGGGAGGAAGAGAGGAGGAGGAGAGGAGGGAGGAGGAGGAGGAGGAGGAGGAGGAGGAGAGGAGGAGAGGAGGAGGAGGAAGAGGAGGAAGGAGGAGGGAGGAGGAGGAGAAGAGGAGGAGGAGGAGGAAGGAGGAGGAAGAGGAGGAGGAAGAGGAGGAGGAAGAGGAGGAAGAGGCAACGGATTCCACGATCATATATCTCCCTCCTCCTCCTCTTCATCCTCTTTCTCCTAATGACATCTAATCATTCAGGATCTCAAGAACAGCATAAATCTTTACTTCCCCTGAACTTCCTCCATTGTCCTCTATTTAGTCCGTCCACCTATTCCTTACCCCTTCCTCTCTTTCAATGTCCGTCCGTCCGTCTCTATCCGTCCGTCTATCTGTCTATCTGTCTGTCTGTCTTTGTTTGAGCCTGCTCCGAATGACAGACATTCGACTCCAGTTCTTCCCAGGGATACAGCTGCTGCTGCTGCTGCTGCTGCTGCTGTTTGTGATGCGGAGATTTATCGTTCACCCATCACCCTCTGATTGTCTGCTGACGTTGCTCTGTCCTCGCAGAGTTCGTTGGCATCGTCGCCCACACACCGTTCCACCGACCCCCCACCCCTCTGTCGCTCGCTGCCTCCCTCCCTCCCTCCGACCGACCTACCCCCTCTGTCGAGAGATCCTTCGTTCTTAAGAAGAGAATCGCCTTTCGAAGGAGAAGAGAAGAGAAGCAACGAACAACGAAGAAGAAGGATCCATTCGACGTCATTATTTTCTCGGTTTCTATCGTTTCTTAATTAGCAGTCTCCGTTTGGCTGTCTGTCAGTCTATTTGTCTGTCTGTCTTTCTCTCTCTATCTATCTATGGATCTGTCTGCCTGCCTTTCTATCCGTCTCTCGCTCTTTTGTTATCACACACAGAAACATTTACCTCACAATCTCTCTTCTCTGTCTGCCTCTGTCTCCTTCAGTGTCCTTCTGCCTCCCAGTCTGTTGCTCTCTATGTCTATCTGTCTCTCTCTCTCTGACTCTCTCTCTGACTCTCTCTCTCTCTCTCTCTCTCTCTCTCTCTCTCTCTCTCTCTCTCTCTCTCTCTCTCTCTCTCTCTCTCTCTCTCTCTCTCTCTCTGCCTCTCGTTCTACGCTTGTTCCTCTCACCCGATGAGTAGCTGAATAGGGAAAGCTGTATACGGAGGAGCGTGCCAAATGAGGGTGAAAGGGAGGTAAGGGAGGGTTAGTGTGCGTATGTAGGGTGAGGCCCTCCGAGGGAGAGTAGAGAGTATACGTAGGATTGAATCATACGTCGTCGCTGATTATCGGTTTCAGAGGATGACGTCGTTTAGCAGGAGAGAAAATGAGATTTCTTTCTGGACGGATCATCATCCGCATAACGAGGTTCATCGACTGATTCACATTTGGACAGAAGAGGAGGAGGAGGAGGGAGGAGGAGGAAGAGGAGGAGGAGGAGGAGGAGGAGCAGGGAGGAGGAGAGGAGGACGAGGACGAGGATAGGAGGACGAGGAAGAGGAGGACGAGGAGGAGACGAGGACGAGATGGACAGGAGGACGATGAGGACGAGGAGGAAGAAGGAGGACGAGGGAAGGGGAAAGGAGGAAGAGGAAGAACGGGAGGAAGAGGAATAGGAGAATCATCGGGAGTCGTCCAGTCCTCATCTTCATGGACCCCTCCTCCTCCTCCTCCTCCTCCTTCTCCTCTCCTCCTCCTCTTCTCCTCCTCCTCCTCCTCCTCCTCCTCCTCCTCCTCGTCCTCCCGTTGTAGAACGAGCCTCCCAAAGAACTAAAAATAAGACGAGATGATGATAATGATGACGACCATAATCCAAGTGAAAAACGATTAGACGCTTTTGACCCAAAACCAAAGTTATCAGAGATGCCAAAAGCAGGAACATAACTATATACTCAAACACACACAAGCACACAAACACACACACACACACACGTCCACCCACACACACGCAAACACAAGCGACACACACGCAAACACACACACGCAAAAGGTTAAACAAAGGGTCGAAGATGATTTATTTGTTGGGGTTGCTCAACAGAATCTCCTCCTAAGAAGTGGATGTTGTTGTCATTGGGAAATTAGAGAACAATAAATAGTTCATCCGACCCCTTATAACGGGATCTCATCTATCCATTATAGACAGGTCTTTTCTTTGATCAATCTCTTCAATTCAATTCTCAATCACTGACAACGGAAGAATCGGATGCTCAGTGGGGGTGGGGGACCATGTGGCGTTGAAATGACTGTCCACCATCCAACTACTAACCACGCTTGATATGGCTTAAAGGCGCAGTTCCTGTCTGCGTTCTAACTGAAAAACCCAAGAGACCAGATAGGCTGACTCACAGAGACTTAGACGAAGAAGAAGAGCAGGACATTAAGCGCTATACCCCGCCTGATGGTCTGCCATCCGTATGAAGTGCAGAGCGACTTCACTTTGCTTAGCCTCAGCATATGAGGTCCGGGTGGCCAGTCCTCTCCCTCGCCGTTTGACCTTCCCACCGACCGTCTTCTCATTAAGGCTGAGTTGGCGATGGGTGGAAGTACACAGACATATATAGACTCACGTAGACAGAGAGCCTCAGATGAAGAGACATAGACAGAGACATGCACTGAGATGAAGAGACAGAGGCAGACACATACACTGAGATCACCTGATTTATCTTCTCTGTGGTACAGAAGAGGATGCGATCGAAAGCGATTGATCGATGAATATGACAGCGTGAAAAAGATGACATCGATGGCGTCAACGGCGTTCAGTAACTTCAGTTCCAGAATGTTGCTCCTTCTCCTCTTCCACCTTCTTCTTCCCATCCTCGTCTTCCTTTTATCCTTCTCCGACTCCTTTCCTCCTTCTATTACTCACATTCTTCTTCCTAACGTGAATATTGACAATTTCATCTCAAGGAGTTTTTTGGGTACGATATATATCTTAAGACCTATAATAAAACTTAACTTTAATACAGAAAATATGTTGGTTCTACTTCTAGGTAAGGCTGGTCTAAATAATAATGAACATCTGATCTTGTCAGAGTAGGTTAATTTATCTATGAAAATTATTATATAGTTGTACTCTAATAGGACACTTATTGAACTTATTAATATCTCATGAAATTCAAGATTGTCTTCATTGATCTCTTATTATTATGACAGACTTACATGAAAACTAGCGTGACAACGGTAATACTGTATAACAAATTATGGTAGTAAGATCAATCTCACGGATCTTTAGGTAAGGGCCCGTTACACTGCTCTTCTTCTTCCTCTTCCTCCTCCTTCTCCCCTCCACCTCTTCCTTCTCATCTTCCTCTTCCTCCTGCTGTTCCTCCTCCTTCTCCCCTCCATCTCTTCCTCTTCCTTCTCATCTTCCTCCTCCTTCTCCCCTCCATCTCTTCATTCTCATCTTCCTCCTCCTCCTGCTGCTCCTCTTCTTCCTCTTCCTCCTCCTTCTCCCCTCCATCTCTTCCTTCTCATCTTCCTCCTCCTGCTGCTCCTCCTCTTCCGTTGCTGATCGACCAACTGGCAGAGAGATTATCCTGGCAGCGTCTTATATAGACTCAAAGAGAATCGTTTTCTTCACAGAGATAAAGATATCGCAGAAAACGTTCCGATCGTAAAGGCAAAGAAGATGATTCCAATTCACGTCTTCAACGCTTCAATCTCATCACCACGTTGAGGCGACAGAATTAGACAGAGACACAGACACAGACACAGACAGCGGAAGAGACAGAAACAGAGACAGAGACAGAGAGGAAAAGACAGACAGGAATAGACAGAGAGGAAAAGACAGAGACAGAGAGACAAATGGAGAGACAGACAGAGACAAAGACAGAGACAGAGAGACAAATGGCTGGCGTCCTTGTTCCAATAAGGTTCTATCGATCGAGCGAACGTCAACTCCGAACAGTTTCGTCTGACAACCGATTCTTGTCCTCGATGTTGTCCTGCACTCTGTCTCTGTCTGTCTCTGTCTTTGTCTCTGCCTCTGCCTCTGCCTCTGCCTCTGCCTCTGCCTCTGCCTCTGCCTCTGCCTCTGCCTCTGCCTCTGCCTCTGCCTCTGCCTCTGCCTCTGCCTCTGCCTCTGCCTCTGTCTCTGTCTCTGTCTCTGTCTGTCTCTGTCTCTGTCTCTGCCTCTGCCTCTGCCTCTGCCTGCCTCTGCCTCTGCCTCTGCCTCTGCCTCTGCCTCTGCCTCTGCCTCTGTCTCTGTCTGTCTCTGCCTCTGCCTCTGTCACTGTCTCTGTCTGTCTCTGTCTTTGTCTCTGTCTCTGCCTCTGCCTCTGCCTCTGCCTCTGCCTCTGTCTCTGTCTCTGTCTCTGTCTGTCTCTGTCTTTGTCTCTGCCTCTGCCTCTGCCTCTGTCTCTGCCTCTGCCTCTGCCTCTGCCTCTGTCTCTGTCTGTCTCTGCCTCTGCCTCTGTCACTGTCTGACTCTGTCTGTCTCTGTCTCTGTCTCTGCCTCTGCCTCTGCCTCTGCCTCTGCCTCTGCCTCTGCCTCTGCCTCTGCCTCTGCCTCTGCCTCTGCCTCTGCCTCTGCCTCTGTCTCTGTCTGTCTCTGCCTCTGCCTCTGTCACTGTCTGACTCTGTCTGTCTCTGTCTCTGTCTCTGCCTCTGCCTCTGCCTCTGCCTCTGCCTCTGCCTCTGCCTCTGTCTCTGTCTGTCTCTGCCTCTGCCTCTGTCTGTCTGATCTCTGTCTGTCTCTGTCTCTGCTCTCTGCCTCTGCCTCTGCCTCTGCCTCTGCCTCTGCCTCTGCCTCTGCCTCTGTCACTGTCTGACTCTGTCTGTCTCTGTCTCTGTCTCTGCCTCTGCCTCTGCCTCTGCCTCTGCCTCTGCCTCTGCCTCTGTCTCTGTCTGTCTCTGCCTCTGCCTCTGTCACTGTCTGACTCTGTCTGTCTCTGTCTCTGCCTCTGCCTCTGCCTCTGCCTCTGCCTCTGCCTCTGCCTCTGCCTCTGCCTCTGCCTCTGCCTCTGCCTCTGCCTCTGCCTCTGCCTCTGCCTCTGCCTCTGTCTCTCTGTCTCTGTCTCTGTCTCTGTCTCTGTCTCTGTCTGCCTATGTCTTTGTCTCTGCCTCTGCCTCTGCCTCTGCCTCTGCCTCTGCCTCTGTCTCTGTCTGTCTCTGCCTCTGCCTCTGTCACTGTCTGACTCCTGTCTGTCTCTGTCTCTGTCTCTGCCTCTGCCTCTGCCTCTGCCTCTGCCTCTGCCTCTGTCTCTGTCTGTCTCTGCCTCTGCCTCTGTCACTGTCTGACTCTGTCTGTCTCTGTCTCTGTCTCTGTCTCTGCTTCTGCCTCTGCCTCTGCCTCTGCCTCTGCCTCTGCCTCTGCCTCTGCCTCTGCCTCTGCCTCTGCCTCTGCCTCTGCCTCTGCCTCTGCCTCTGCCTCTGTCTCTGTCTCTGTCTCTGTCTCTGTCTCTGTCTCTGTCTTTGTCTCTGTCTCTATCCTTCTTACCTTTGACCTTTCGTCACATGTCACAGAAAGCGATTCGAGTGGCATCCGGTCTTTGCTTAGATCAGCATTTGGCTCAGAAGGAACGCACCGAATACATCTCCACCTTCACACATCTGTCTCTCATTCTGTCTGTCTGTCTCTTTGTTGTCTGTCTGTCTGTCTGTCTGTCTCTGTCTGTCTGTCTGTCTCTCTCTCACTTACCCCTTCCCGCACTCTCCTGCATCCGCATCTAACCCATTTACCCCAAACAGATCGTGACTTTTTGTAGCGCCCTCTACTCTATACAGTCCCCCCACGTGACCTCCAGAAAGTCTCATCGTCCAATTGAAGCCTAGTGAACACGTGACCAATGCACTAAATGGCTTTCCTGAGTCTCTTCGTTACTTTAGTAGTGGTTTTTTCATCGCCAAGAGGTCATAGGTTAAAGGGAGTAGTATAATAATAAATCCTCTGGGCCAACCACCCAAACTATTAGTTATTATTACAAATTGAACCTATAAGAAACCACATTTATATATAATACCCAAGTTCTCGCTATGACTCATCGATCGAAACTATCGGAAATTCCCAAGGTATCGAAATTTGTTGCCATAACATGTCTTTCAACTATGGATCCATACATAAACCTTACTGGGACGTACGTAATAGATTAATTGCGGATTGAATAAAGATACGAACAAGGCTATGAGTAATGTTTGGTGTGGCAGTATTTTCAGTCTAACTACACTGTTTGACAACAAAGATCATTAGCATCGCCCTCCTCTTTCATCCGATCATGGGACTGTCACTGTCAAAGTACCAACAGTGGCGGAGTTTAAAATGGTTTCAATTGGTTAAATATTTTCAACACCGGACGCTGATGCATTAAATTCATGGTTGGATCCACAGCGCATCTCGGTAACTTCAATGCTTGCTCACAGAAGTTGTTGACTTTAAACACCTCTTTTTAATGCGTCATTTCATTTTATAAATCGCACATCACGACAAAAAATCACGCTCAACAATTGATTTAACTCCGCCACTGTTCGCTTTCTGATGGTACCAGTCCCAAGCCTGAATAAAGGAGGAGGGCGACAACACACACAACAATTGACTACGATGATTGTTGTCATTGTTAACTCCCTCGGCTACCAAGGAGGGTGGTTACCACCCTCCCCCTACGTTTTTATGCATAATTTTATCATATGGAATATAATTTTTACATTTTAAGTAGCTGTAGAAGGTTCATTTTTGCACATTTTGAGGTAAACATCATGGTGGTATCTCACGCATTTCAAAAGTTATACCCGATATACCCGAGGTACCAGAGGCGTGGATACCACCCCCTTAGTTTTTCGACTATAGCGTATTCATTTTTCTTCCTGGAAGAGAAACAAATATACCATTCTGTAGATCTAAATATACCATTCTCTAGAGGGAATGCAGGGCTTCATTTGCTTGCTTACTTATTTGTTTTTTTTGAAAACGGGAAGTGATCATGATAACAATACGCAATATCTGTGCGAAAATGGCTGAATGCAACATCACAACGTAAACCGATATGTCTACGTAAACGTTAGTCAACAGCTACAGATTTAGACAGTTTTGGACAGAAATGAATGCGGAATCAATTGCTGTTACAGTATTACCTGATATGATATGTGAAACCAAACACGAAATTCGAAAGGGTTTTAACCACCGCCACCCCTGGTAGCCGATGTCACGTATATATAACTTAGACGCCTCTAATATCGCATGTAAAGTAAGTAAGTAAGTAAGTAAGTATATTCTTTATTCAACCAATTGCATATCCGCACTTTTGTGTACATACATTTATACAGAGTATAACATTCTTATTATAAACGATCTGCGTGAGAGATTGTCCGCTTGTGGAATAAAACGGTCATGTAATCTCGGGCGCAGGGTGTAGGGGAGCGGCTTTTTGGGGGGGAGTAGCCCATGGAGTACATGCCCCGGGTTTCTTAGGACCGCAGAGAAGAGGCGTGAGTCAGCAGTGTTGCAGAGCTGTTCAAATGATGGACTGTCCTCTGGCAGGTACCGCAGACGAATCAGACGCCGCATCGCCGACTGAAGGCGGTTCTTTTCTTGTTGCCCTGCAAACTCCCCACCAAGCCGGAGCAGCATAGAGCATTCGGGCCACCGTTGTAGCACGAACCACGTCGTACAGCATAGGGCCTGAAAGACCATGCGCCACGAGGATGCGCAAGGCATACAGCGATTGTCTGGCCTGACAACATATACGGGTGATGTGCGACTCGAAACTCAAAGCTTCATTCATTGTAACGCCCAAGATGACCATACTGGAGACCCTTGTCAGTCCCGGAGTAGTAATCGGAACCGCGTCTCGTCCAGCACGCCCCCGTGGCCGACGAATCACCATCTCAAAGGTCTTTTTTGAGTTCAGTTTTAAGTTACAGGTTGCAGCCCAATCTGTGACGTGGTCTAGTTCTGCTGCGATCGTTGCACTATGTGAGGCTGGTATCAGGAGATAAGTGTCATCAGCATATTTGATTAACCTTCGCCATACGCGAGAAAAAAAACTACGTCTTCTATGCTTGGGGGTCCAAATGACCCCCAAGGTATACCTGTTCCTGGGCATGGAATTTGATAATTTTTGTTTCGTTTTTAATGTTTTATGGGTCAGGGAATTTATTGCAGCTACTGCCAAATGCGTGACCTTCACGGATGACCTTGAAATTCAAGGTCACATGCTCTTTTACGTGACCATACCATCATCAGGTGTATCTCTGCTTCTACGCATGCTATCTTGAATGTTTGTTTTCAGAAATTCAAGGCCACGTGATTATGCACGTGACCTTACCTATCTCAACTGGAACAGCCATTTTTGTTTTTTTATATGTTGTAAGTCTACAAAATTTTGTTTGGATTTTCCGGTAAGATGACAATAGTGTCATACGTGCCAAAGAAAAATAAGGCTGTCACCTTATTGTCAACTGCTCATCACGACAATGTGATCTCGTCCGAATGTCACAAGAAACCAGAGGTCATCCTTACCTACAATAGCACTAAAGGTGCAGTTGACACTTTGGACAAAATGTGCAGACAATATACAGTGAAACGTTCTACCAGACGATGGCCCTTGACACTTTTCTTCACCCTTCTGGATATAGCTGCACATAACGCATCCGTGATTTGGTTTCATCAACATCCTGAATGGGTGGATTCTGCAAACACTAATCAGAAGGACAGAAGGAGAGCATTCATATTGGAAATGGGGAAAAGTATGTGTCTTCCATGGATCGACAGCAGAAGAAGCACGCCCTGCGTAAGCGGCAGAAAATCGATAAAGCGGGCTTTGGAATACGTGAATCTGCCTGTTCCTACGACAACACAGAACGACACAGTCATCACTCCTCAGAGAGGACGATGTCACATGTGCGATCGAAAGAATGACACCAAGACGATGCACAGATGCAGCACGTGTGGTCAATTTGTTTGCGGTAACCATTCCACACAATCATTTACCTGTACCGAATGTAGTTAGATACACTGGCAACAAGTCATAAACAAATTATGAGAAGTGAAACGATGTAACATAAGATGTAACATAACATATTCCAGTTGTGTTTTGTTTATATTTTGTTGAGTTCCTTGTACCAAATAACCATAGGAACCAAAAAACTTCATTGTTCTAACAGGTATAATAGCAGAGATAGTTATGGTCATGCAAAAAATCATGTGACCTTGAATTTCAAGGTCTTCCGTCAAGGTCACGCATTTGTCAGTAGCTGGAGTGAATTCCCTGACCCCTAAAACATTAGACACAAAAATAATCTTCAAGATACCTTGCGTAGAAGCAGAGATACACCTCATTGTATGGACACTAATGATATGGACATGAATTTCACTCTAAGACCTCACCAAAATGACGTCACAGCGTCAGAACTAAGCGTCAACGTATGACGTCACTCATACCATTTTGACAAGGAGGAATTTATAGGAAAAGTCACCAAAGGAAACTTTTTGGTGCCCACATTTTAGAAAGTTACAGATTAAAATATACCCCTGGGGGTAATTTTGACCCCCAAACATGTGGCGAAGGTTAACCTGTTTGAAGGGTGCATCGTCTTGAGTTTTGAAATAGCTGTTATAAAGTTAGCTGGTCCCAAACCCGATCCCTGAACTATGCTGGCGCAGATACTAATAATTGCGGAAAGTAAGCCATTGTATTTGGTTGCATGTGTACGATTGTCTAAAAAGGCAATTATCCAGTTATAAATAATGTTACCGAATATATAAATAAATCTTAGTTTCAGCACTTATATATGCCAAAAACTAATCTTTGTCGGCGGCAACGGCCTATGTTGTCATAAGCTGCCGTTAAACTGTGGACACACACTACATAAACTAATGATAAGAGCTGTAATATGCCCAAAACTAATCTTTGTAGGCGGAAACGGCCTATGTTGTCATAAGCTGCCGTTAAACTGTGGACACAAGTTGCTATCACCTGTCATTTTAGTCTCCTGGTTGAAACTCCGCCACTGATTGTTCTCTGTCAGTGCCTGTCCCAAGCATGGATGAAGGAGGGGCCACGCTGATGATCTTTGTTAAACTGAACTACAACTACTTCTCCTGGTTGAGTAACTCCGCCACTACCCTACCTGATGTATTGCCAGTCCCAAGCATACACGAGGGAGGAGGGCGACGCCAATCAAAACAGTGTCGCCAAACAGTGACTAACCAACCAAAACACCGGATTGTATCTATATCCGCCACTGCTGCGCGCACTCTGGTAGTGCCAGTCCCAAGAGTAGGTAAGGGAGGAGGGCGACGCTCATCATCTTCGTTATAACACAACGTTGAAGGGTTTAAATAGCCATATCAAGGGAAAACATAGTGACACGTGTCAATATACTGAGGAAATATTTGATTCATTTCTCCAGGCTTGGTCGGACGTTGGTCCTGGCACTACTAGAGTACGGCCAGTGGATTAGTGATTCTTCCTTGAGTTTTAGTTTCGTATATTAAACGACATCTTGTGGCTGACGTTGAATGTAACGCTACGGGATAGGTGACGCAGAGATATCCGCCTAATAGCTCACGCTGCATTTATTACGTCACTTGCAACCTTTTATGAGGTGTGTAAAGACATTGTTTTGTTTCCACTGCTTTTCAACATTTTAGGGTCGTTGAAATCGACCTCACCACATCCACGCGACATTAGGATACCAACAGTTTAAAACTTATACACGAAAATAACAAAATCTTTCACCCACTTCATTTGCTGTAAATAGCTCTTCTCAGCGGAACTAGTCAATACATGGTTCTCAACTTACCAATAACATTGTGATGAATAAGGTCACGATGTATATCTTACCAATAAAATGTAAAATATGTCATTCTATGATATGCAGTTGCTTGTAATGGCGGAGTTGTCAAAATGATATATTCAGCCATTTATAAATCTATGAAAATTTGAATCTCTGAGGACCATAGACACGGCACATAATGTGGTGCTATGCAGTTAATAACTTGCGCTCTATAAATCGTCAAATATAATAATAAAATGCTTAATTAGATTTAAGCTTAATAAGGTTACCTAAATTGAACTACAAAATTTAATGTTCCAGGCAAAAATATAAGACAAAAGCAGTATCCTTGAATATGTCCACTACCTACTGGATACTCAGTTATACTGTTACAGTACCTAGGCTCTTATTTAGAATACAACACTGATATGCATGAATTGAGGTGGATTCGAACCTGCAACCCACCGGCTGCAAGGCACCGCACATATCCATACACCACCGCGCTCCACGTTCCCACGTCCTCAGCGGTTCATTGATGATATTATGTCTAAGAGTCGTTACTGGTTAACTATGATAAAGATCAAAATACTTCATTTACAAAGACATTTAAACCTTAACATCGCCAACACCAGCACTAATTAGGCTATGTGCGAAATTATCGTTGAAATTACTTTGTGATTGCATTTATGAAACAGTGTGAGGGTACAACTACGTATACTTGCATTGAGCGAAGGGAACAGCTACAGAAGACCAAGTGCAATAACAAACTAATAGAGTTTAAAATCCTTAATTAGACACAACATTATTATTGACCAACCTAAAAAGAACTAACAGGTGTTAAAAAAACGCAAAACACAAAACCAGCGATCTTAAATATGTCCAATCCTACAGGGATATTCAGTTGTGCTGTACTAAAACTCTTACTTGAATACAAACTTATAATGGACTTGTTCGTGCATATCATAAATTGAGTAGCCGACATCCACTTTTCTCAGATGTTCACCAATTTATGTTGGTGTACGTCAATAACGTAAAATATTTCATGTAATTTTGGTTGACACGTTTTTGTTACTTTGTAGACTGGAGGATCGCGAAATTGCTCTTTAGAAACCTGTCTCAGAATAGGTTCTCTCAATTGAGGTTTCATTCATGCATTTCTGAAGAAGTAGGCCCTACCTGAAATAATCGCGTGAGAATTTTTTCCTGGTATAAATGGGATATAAATGTTAAATCTGAAATGGCTTTTCTAAAGAATGGTTTCAAATATAATTTTCAGGCTATAAAATTTGGAAAATGATTTTAGAAATTTTAGACATTCACGCAATGGGTTTCTTGATGACGTCTCAGACCTGAAGCAAGTGGGAACGTTTTCTGACATTCCTGGCAAAGGTATGGTTTCTCTCCAGTATGTGTTCTCGTGTGCCTCTTTAAACGGTTTTTACAATTAGTTTTATACTCACATAATTCGCAGTGGTATGGTCTCTCTCCAGTATGAATTCTTGCATGACCTTTTAGATTAGAAGGTCGGATAAACCGAGTTTGACAATGCTGACATTGAAATGGCTTTTCTCCAGTGTGGGTTCGAACATGATATCGCAATTGAGTAGATTCGGAATAACATCGCTTACATATCTGACATTGGTATGGTCTCTCTCCAGTATGGAGTCTAAGATGCGTTTGTAGCGATGAAGATGTGGAAAATGTTTTGTTACAATAAATACACATAAATGGTTTCTCTTCAGAGTGGGTTTTTAAATGACTTTTCAGACATGAGGACTTAGAGAATGTTTTCTGACATACCCAGCAAAGGTATGGTTTCTCTCCAGTGTGTGTTCTCATATGACTCTTTAGACTACCTTCATACTTAGTTTCAAACTCACATAAACGGCATTTGTATGGTTTTACCCCGGTATGAGTTCTTGCATGACACCTCAGACCGGAGCACTGAGAAAAACGTTTTGGACATACACGGCATTGGTAAGATTTCTCTCCGGTATGAATTCTTTCATGAATTGTTAGCTTATGAGACAGCGAGAAACGCTTTTTACATGCTTGGCATTGATAAGGCCTCTCCCCAGTATGGATTCTTGCATGATCTGTTAAAAGCGAACTTTGGAGAAAACGCTTTGGACATATTTGGCATTGGTAAGGCATCTCTCCACTGTGGGTTCTTTCATGACATGTTAGACTGAAAGACTGTGAAAAACGTTTTTCACATACTTGGCATTGGTAAGATTTCTCTCCTGTATGAATTCTTGCATGTCGTTTTAGATTTGAAGATTGGGAAAAACGCTTTTGACATACACGGCATTGGTAAGGCCTCTCTCCATTATGTATTCTAATATGGTCCTGTAGACTGGAAGAACGAGAAAATAGTTGATCACATATATTGCACTGAAATGGTTTATCTCCAGTGTGGGTTCTGGTGTGTATTTTCAGACTCGAAGAGTATGCAAATGTTTTCTCACATACAGGGCAAACGTTTACTTTTTCTCCAGTATGGATTCTCATGTGGTTCTTTAGGTTATAGGTGCGCGTAAATACTTGTCCACAAAACTCGCACTCAATTGACTTTGCTTTGGAATAACTTTTCTTGTTTTCCTTCGTGTAACTATCCAGCACAGATGAGTTCCCACATAGTGGTGAACTTTCTAACTTTTCTTGTGTTGCATTTCCGATGGAATATCATATTGAATGCTTGGACAAAATGCTTTTCGACATTATTAATGACTAAGAATAATTATTGTCTGAATTTTTGCTGCAAAATAATATGATTCTTTCGAAAGGATGAAGTTGAAAACACTGAATCTCTTGCAAGTTTCTGTGGATTTTATTCTCCAACCTCACCAGTTGTTTGCCTTTTTCAGTATCAAGTTCTCTAAACATTTAGAAAAAACACATTGTAATTATTTGTTCTCATATAGTTATTTATAATAATTATTGTTGACATAAGAAAATAAAAACATCGTAGTAGTCATATACAAAGACATATAACCCATCCAAGACTCAATACGTATAGTTGGGTAAACGGCAACTGCTCGCCAATATCGATCAGAGTGTTCATGCCACTGAATTTCAGCATTTCACCTTCTCGAATATGGTTCGAAACCTCGGTGTCACGCTGGATCAATAACTCACCATTGTACGGTACATCCACCACCGCTGTAGTAAATGTCAGGTACACGTTGCTACTCGTTCCCTCACCCCCAGTACTACTATCATCCTAATATTCACTCTTTTGTCATTACTCGATTTGACTGATGTGGGGTTTGCAGTCTATGGCGCGCCTTGTGGGACGTATTAGGCTATATTAAGGTTTGGCCACGTTTCTGGTGACATGCCGCGAAGTCCTCCATTGACAGAAGACATAAATCTTAACGACTAACAAAACAGACACCCTGCAATAAACGGCGCTAATAGCAGCCAACAAAGCATGTCCGCCTACGGACCTCTATCTCGGTACCTCTCGCTCTCTATGCTATAGCCCCCCACCCCCACCCCCACCCCAGAGAAACTACTAGCCCTGATTAAATTTTAGGCTTATAGAAAAACAAAGGAAACAGAGGCAGAGAAAAAGACAACAAACTAATTTTCAGTTAAAATAATTAATTCTACCTGAATTAAAACGCGTTAAAATCGTTCAGTTTGATTCATTGCTGTCATTTAAGTTTAGTCGGCTATCATCTGCCTACATAGCCGAAGCGAAGTTAAACCGCAAGAGGCTGAAGGACGGAAAACTAAATAAAAACTGAATTAGAAAATGTTTCTATAAGTAAAATATCACTTACGGAGAAGTTATTTAGGGAGATTAGGCTACCCTTGTACAGCCAGGATGGTTAAACCGTGTTTAACGTTGCTAGATTATTTGACATTGTCACTTTAAAATGGAAGCTGGCTTGATGGTAAAAATTCTTGATGACATGGAAGCGGAATTTATGATAGTTTTCATGGACATAGGTATATAGATTGCCTACTTACCAACATGAAGTTCGGAATTGAAGATATTCAAATAATATACCAACCTAAACAACGGGACAACCCACACAGGTAGACTGTAGCTTACTTACCAACGTCAAGTACGGAACTGAAGACATTAGACTAATTTAGCAATGTAAAATACGGTTTTACCGCCAGGATAGTCTACTGACGAAACTCAACAAAGGACGGACGTGTTTAATACGCCCCAATATTGTATTGTATTGTATTGTATTGCATTGTATTCAAACATTTATAAAGCGCCTCTCATGGGTGAACCATTCAGAGGGCGCAAGGCCAAAGAGAAGAAAAAGGTTTTGAGAAAAGCAAAGGTGGAAGAGAGGTTACTAACCAGAATTCGAGAGCGAATAGATGGAGCCTGCGCATTCTAATATATAGGCCCCTATATATTATTGCGGTACACTAGTTGTGAGACTTTACACAGAGGGAGCATTCAACTGAAAGGAAGAAGCAACTGAAAATCATGAGAACTGATTGATAATTAATCGACGAAACACATGAATTAGAATTTAAACAGTGGTATTTTGTAACCTTTCCTCTACGTAGACTTCGTCGCTGATAATAGTGACGTCATCATTCCTTGTGCTCGTTGCTTAAACAAGGAGTTTATATCGTGTTATAAGAGGTGTCAAATGCACTCTTCTCTTGATGAAGACTTCAGTAAGTTGGAAATCAGACGGTTAGGCCTACTTCTCACTAAACAATTAGGCTAATTTTATTTTCTAATTATTTTTGCGATTATTTGACACACATCAGGACTTCGATAGCGTTTCAGACATTTGTCGCACATTTTAATTATGCATATTAAGACGAGAAAGCAAGAAGAGAACCAAGTACAAATTTATTCCACTTAATGTTAAGTCATATAATTATTATTAATCACCGTGTTATCGTGAAGATAAACATCAGCAGCTCAGCCACTTGCCAAAAAGCGCGAGTCGTCAGAAGGGGCATCAAAATTTACTACTTGTGATGAATGCGTAGACCTAAAAGTGAGCTGGTTGTGGAAGTAGCAGCAGCAGCAGTAACAATAATAATAATAAGACGTACGGTATAGACATCATTTATATTTAATTTATTCGATAATGAGCGTTAATCAGTTAAAATATTTGCTGAATTATAATGGAAGATGGGTTTTTTGGGTACCTTTGGGCCCATAGCTGGCTCCTAGTAGCTCGATGCGGGCCATTTTGGGCCCAATAAATGCTGCTCTTTGGGTGAACAGTAGGCTACACGTAGCCTACAGGAGAACACTCTCCTGTAGGCCTACGTGCCAGGTTCACCCAAGGAGCAAATGAAACCCAATAGGTGTCTCAATCAGTGAGAGTTAGATGTTGCCTTCCTCCAGTAAATTGCACTCTTGTTTATGATCTTCTTGCAAATTTAGTATTTACATTATTGGGGTAAATTTACATAAAACAAAAATTAGAAACTGATCTCAGCAGTTCAGTTTAATCATTACATTTTGTTGAAAACCATGTCAAGAGATATTGGAACAAATTTAAAAAAATGTAAGTGACAGATGCACAGGTTGTTAGTAGCCGAGAGATACTCGAACACATTATAACAAATTTAAAATAACAGATGCACATCTCAGCAAGTGGTGGTTATTGTCATCACAACTTTTGAGAGCGGTGGCGACCGGACACAACCGTCACAAGTTACGCCTATGACTGAAACTGCCATAACAAGTACACCACCATAAATTAGAGCCGCTCTTGTGTGCTAGTTTTATCCAATCGTAAATAGCCCACGCCTGCATTTTGATATCGCAATGTGGCTACACGCATAGGCTTACTTGTGACTATCGCTACTTGGCTGGTTACATCATCTTACACTAAACATCGCAATATAGTTCATGAGAAACAAGAAGAGGTTTATGTTAGGCAAGAAGAAATTCCGACCGTAGTGGATCCGTTCACCCCCGGGAAGTTAGCGGAACCCCAGTACTACAATCACGCCCGTCGCGTTATTGGCTAAAGCCTGTCACGTGAACTTGCTGTCTTCCCTTGGAATTCTGAAATGGTGGACATCTTGAGAGTCGGTTAGGGTTAGGTTAGGATTCGTGAGGGTCGGTTAGGGTCAGTTCAGGCGCCGTGAGGGTCGGATAGGGTCAGGGTTAGGGTTAGGGTCGTCATTAGAAGACACGGTGAACAACCTTCCACCGTCATCGGGAATGTTTGTCGGTCGATTCGTTTCACATATACAAAATGATGTGACATTCATTGACCAATTGCGTAGCGGGTGTGATTCTAGTTTCAAGTACAGGCTCACGTCGGGCGTGACTCTATCCACGACCAATTCCGACGAGTCTTTGAACCAACAACCACAGCATAAATCGACAGCTAAACGCGCCCTCTAGTGTTGCTATGTGACGGTTATTGATCGAATTCAATCTTCAATATTCAAGTTCTAAGTTAGTTATGCTGAAGTTGATTTAATCGTAATGACCTAAGAGGGCGATCGTAGCTGGTTATTAGTGGCGTCAAAATCTCCGTTTAAAACCCGGAAGCATTCGATAATAAACGCCATTGGACAGCAAATGCTCTTAACTTTAGCGATAGAACAAGCGGCAGAGGTCGCTGTGTGAAGAAATAACTGCGAAGACATGTGCATAGTCCTTCAGGTTTTCAGAAGGTAATGTCCCATTTAGTCTATAAAACCGCCTGTCGATATACCTGTCATTCTTTGTCTGTCTGTCTGCCTCTTTGTGTCTGTCTGACTCTGTCTCTGTCTCTCTCATGATTGTAGCCGCTGTCGCTAAAGTGGCCGGATTAAACTGATTAAAAACAACCACTTGTTGCGTGATTGACAGGTGGGCCGCACGTCCTGCTTCACTGTGCACCAATCAAAGCCTTGTTTGTATAAACGTCAATAGTCAAAACTGAAGTACGAGTGTACGCATCTATGAGATAGAGGCGGTGGGACAGAAACGTATACACACACAGACAGAGAAAGAGACAAGGAATGAACGAACGTCTGCTTTGTTAACCTGGACGGACTAGTCGTATAATATGACGCGCTTATCGTTAATCTCAGGTAATTCACCTAATGGTGGGTCTTTCCCGGCCACTACCTAAGTGGCA
Organism: Aporrectodea caliginosa; assembly: GCA_020284085.1. NCBI lineage: Eukaryota > Metazoa > Annelida > Clitellata > Crassiclitellata > Lumbricidae > Aporrectodea > Aporrectodea caliginosa. The sequence continues at coordinate 1,324,442 of JACEVL010000041.1, forward strand.
ACGATAATTCTGCCCCACGATGGCAATAATCTTTTCCTGAATTGTAGGACTTTTGCCCAACAATTCTAAATGGGGAAACTTCAGAAACTTTACGAAGTGTCAGCCAGACAACCAAACTGTGCGTCGACTTGAAGAAGACCCCTATAAAAGGAACAAATTAGAAATAAACAGTGGGGCTTCATTTGCATATTAAATATTTGTCGAGAGAAATCTTATGACCAATAATATTGTAGTGTTATTATAAGACTGGGATAATCACAATGCATCTGTCACAGCTTACGGTAGGCTACACAATACCATCTAAATTGGCTACATTGCTTAGGACCTATTAGTTGTTTGCACTAATGCTGCTTCTATTTGATAGGCTGTTTATGGTGCAAAGTGCAGGAGAAGCAGAGAGTAAATATAAATGTAAATGTACACATTTTATGACGTCGTCATTTTCAATGAATTGATTGGACGTTTCGATATCACACTAATCGTATATTTGAAAAAGTACAAAATGTACGAATAATATTAACCATCGCTAATTATAGGTTCCTTGTTAAAACTGTGCTAATTTCTAGGTGCATTCAAATAATGTACAAATAATATCTTCTGCGCAGTAATTGAAACAACATTGATATTACAATTAGGATATGTAAAACCAAACCCGTAATCCAGGGGGGGTGGTAACCACCCTCCTTTGGTAGTCCGTGTTACAAAAAAAGCTTGGTAGCCCGAGGGTTAATCTCAGGTTATTCACCTAATGGTTGGTATTTCCCGGCCACTACCTAACTGGCAACGATAAATCTGCCCCCACGACGGCAATATCTTTTCCTGAATTGTAGGACTTTTGCCCAACAACTCTAAATGGGGAAATTTCTGTAACTTTACGAAGCCGGACATCCAAACTATGCGTCGACTTAACAGACGATCCTATAAAAAGGAACGAAGGTTTGAAATCAACAGTAACTTCATATTAGAAGCTTCGAGAGAGATCTTATTATCAATTGCTGTTTTATTATAAGACTGGGATAATCACAATGCATCTGTCACAGCTAACGGTAGGCTACGCAATTTTATCTAAATTTATATACATTTAACGTGTGTATACACATTAACAGTGTGTAATAATGCTGCTTCGATTTGATAGGCAGTGTAAGATGCGAAGTGCAGCAGAAGCAGAAAAGGAAATGTAAAATGTAAATGTACACTTTTGTATGGCCCCATGGCCTCGATCATTTTAAAATGAATTGATCGGATGAGATCCTTTACTCCCGGAGTCCCGGTCCGCTTCAATGGGTGCCACCGCATTTAATTCTTGAGCTATAGCCCAAGGTTCAAACCTATTAAAGTAATTCAATAACAGCAACAACATTGTGTGCATTGATGTTGCAACTATGGTTTCTGCACTAGAAGCAGGAAATAAAAATAGGCCTATTATAATAGGCCTACCTTAAGTCACAGGTCAACATGTACGTACTTTATCAATAATTAAGCAACATATTACCACGGTGAAGACACGAAAAATACTGTGGCAAGAAGACGAAATCAAAATGCAAGCCGAGATAACGTGTGATAATTGTTCATTAGTCTTGCAGCTTGATTACTTTCTTCAGTCTTTCCATTATCGCGATGTCACTTTGCAATCTGAGGTAGGCCATTGTTTGTCACTGGGAGACTGCAAGGGAACGCACTTGGATAATATCTATTGTTAGTTTTGAGCAGCTCGCTTTTGTTGTCATGTCTGATGTTATTCTGTTCTACAGGTTACGTCTGTTATGCTCTGCAGCTATCTCGTCGATAGTTTGGCTATCGGAAGTCACAGAGAGGTCAGATCGATTAAATCAATACCTGAGAAGTGCCAGAGGAAAATGAAGACAATGTACGCAAAGCATCTCAATGCCAACGCCTTCAATGCTACGCACAATGTCAACGTACACCATAACAGCGACACCGAGGAAGAGTACCCCGTGGATGATGATGAATCACTGCAGGTCTGTCCCTTGGAACCACTGACCGGCCTGAACGACAGGCTTTCGGACAGATCTCTCTGTCCCTGGTACACGATCGTCAACCATGATGAGCTCAGATATCCACAAGACTTATTGGAGGTCAAATGTAGATGCCAGGAATGCATACAAGTCCCTGGTAACGCTTGCGAACGTGTCTACAACAATGTTCCCGTAGTACGCTATGACACCCGCAAAAAAGGTAGATGCGAATCGCGATTAAAAAGGTCTTGGCAACGGGTAAGCGTAGCCTGTACATGCGCCAGGAAACCCAGCCATTAGTCTAACTACGCTTCAATAGATGTTCATTTCAGTTTCAGCCAAAACACTTGAAGGCCTATGTTTATTCTGTAACGTCTCTATGCGACAGACGAACTGTAATTGAATCTCGCATGCTAGAGTTACGCACATGGCTACCAATGCAAGATGGCGACTTTTGTTTTGATAGTAAGTGAGTAAGTGTGCTTTTCTTCTCGATTTTTCCGGTGGGAAACGTTAAGCGAATCTGGTGTTTTTCATTTCGTATCTATTTTGTTGTGTGAAAATGTCAATCTTATACAAGTCATTTTTCAAAAGGCTTTACACTCAGGACATACTCAGATATTTTTGTGCGATGTAGTCATTATCGTTTTTGTAAGTCATATAATTTTGAAGGCATTGAGATAGCATTATTTATTAGTGTTTATAAGATTTGCATACTAACTTATTATTTATTTGCTGCAATGTTCATCTGTATGTATTGTGGTCAATGCTCTTGTGACTTTAATTTATTAACAGATATGTATTTATACGATTTGGCTGAACTAAGTATTTAAAGATCTTGAACTAGGCAATAATTGTATAGTTCAAGACAACTGTAACTTATTGTAATTACAGGTCAATTAAATGCTACAAACAGAAAAAGTGTTGTTCTTTCCATGTTACTGTCTAAAAGTAGCAACTTTATAGTTTCATACAGCATTCGAGAAATTGATACAGTTCTCTGTGATTTCCATTTTTTGTGACTTTGTAGGCTCTACATCATAGTAGGTTACAAGTTCATTATAGTTATCATGACAGTAAATAAAAGAGTTATGTTCATAATATTTTACTTGTTAATTAATTAGTTCAAGTAAATAATAAAATCATTAACAATTCATAATATTTTCCAAATGATTAGGCCTATACCCGAGGCGTATCATAATAGTATTACAATTATCAAGACATTCATAATACATTATATTGTACAATGAGTTCATAATAATGAGTCCATAACTTTCGAGGTCATTACTGGTTCACTATGACAAACAAAGATCGAACAAACTTTATTTGCTCAGATATTTCAACATCAACAGCATCGTTACCACCAGCACAAGTTATGTGAAATTATCGTTGCAATTACTTCGTGATTGCAGTCGCGGAACAGTAACAGAGTGAGCCTACGACTATGCAACCATTGGAATGAGTGAGAACAACATAAAAGCCGGCAGTTTATCATGTGAAGTCTACAATCAGTGAAATAATAAAAACAATATAGCTAAAATGCTTAATTAGACACGAGCATAATATGTCTACCTAAAGTGAACTAAAACCGTTCTCAAAACGCAAAACAAAAGCAGGATCCTTGAATATGTCCAATCCTACAGGAATAATCTGTTGCACTTTACTAAAGCTCTTACTTTCAATACAAAACTGATATGCATGAATTCGTTAGTGCGCAATGCGCATCATCATAGATTGGGTAGCTCCACGATTCCACTTTCCTTATAAATTGTTTACCAACTGCAGTTGGAGAATGTCTATAACGTCAAATATTTATGGAAATTTATGGTTGAGAATTTTGTTCCTTTGTAGACTCGAAGATCGCGAAAATTTTCTTACAAACCTGACACCGGATGGTTTATTTCCATTTAGGGTTCATTCAGATATCTCAGACGAAGTGCATAAAAATGTTTCCTTACAAACGTGAAATAAGCGCGTGAGAATGTTCTCTTGTATAACTCGACTTTGCATGGCTTTTCTCAAGTATGGATTCCAACATAACTTTGCAGACTCTAATCTTTGGACAATATTTTACAAACTTGAGCCAGACACGGAGTGGGTTTTTTCATGACGTCTCCGATTTGAAGCGCATAAGAAGGTTTTCTGACATATCTGGCAAAGGTATGGTTTCTCTCCAGTATGTGTTCTCGTGTGTCTCTTTAGATCACTTTTATAATTAGTTTTAAACTCACATAACAGGCAGTGGTATGGTTTCTCTCCAGTATGTGCATGGATCGGATCGACATGCATTGGTATGGTTTCTCTCCAGCATGGATTCGAGCATGAGAAGAGAAGGAATAACTTTGTTTACATATCTGACATTGGTATGGTCTCTCTCCAGTGTGGATTCTAAGATGAGTTTGTAGGTTTGAAGATGACGAAAATGTTTTGTTACAAAGAATACACAGAAATTGTTTCTCGTTAGAGTGGGCTCTTCCATGACGTTTCAGATATGAAGCGCATGAGAATGTTTTCTGACATACCTGGCAAAGGTATGGTTTCTCTCCAGTATGTGTTCTCATATGATTCTTTAGATGACCTTCAGACTTAGTTTTAAATTCACATAAACGGCATTGGTAACGGCTTTACTTCGCTATGAATTCTTGCATGATATGTTAGAATGGAAGGCTGAGAAAAACGTTTTGGACATATTTGGCATTGGTAAGGTTTCTCTCCGGTATGGAGCTTTGCATGAACTGTTAGATTTGAAGATTGGGAAAAACGCCTTTGACATAAATGACATTGATAAGGCCTCTCTCCAGTATGGATTCTTCCATGACGTATTAGATTTGAATATATCGAAAAACGCTTTTTACATACTTGGCATTGGAAAGGCATCTCTCGAGTATGGGTTCCTGTATGATATGTCAGACTGGAATACTTAGAAAGCGTTTTTGACATATTTGACATTGGTAAGATTTCACTTGGGTATGAATTCTTGCATGACGTGCCACATTTGAAGATTATAAAAAACGCTTTTGACATACACCGCATTGATAAGGTATTTTTTCCAGTATGATTTGTAATAATATGATCGTGCAGAAAACAAGTATATAGGTTCAAGTCTCTCTTTGGCTCGAAGAACATTCAAATGTTTTCTCACATACCAGGCAAACATCTTTTCTCCAGGATGGATTATCATGTGCTTCTGTAGGTTATTCCAGCGTAAATATTCTTTTGCAAAACTTGCACTTAAGTGTCTTTGCTTTGGAACAATCTTTAATTGTTTTCCTTCGTATAACTGTCCTGTACAAATGATTTATGAGAACAATCTTTCTTTTCTTTTGTTTCATTTCCCAATGAATGCTTGAAAGAAATGGTTTCCGACATCATTAATGATTATGAATTGTCTGAGTTTGTGTTTCAGATATGATTTTTACAGAAAAGTGTCTTTGCATTTAACGCATTCTCCAACCATGCCAGTTGTTTTTCTTTTTCAGTATCGCCCATTTTCCCTAAACATTCACTAAAATATAAATAGTGTATATCTTTTTCTTGCATTTAGTTATTCAGATTGTTAGCCTAAGAAATTAAAAGGCATCGTAGTCGCCATATACAAAGACATATATAACCCATCAAGTACTGAACACATCTGGTTGGGTACATAGCAACAGGCTCATATCGATCACGTCCTTCTTGCCACTGAGTTCCCTCATTTCACCTTCTCGATTACTGTTCAAAATCTCAGTGTCACTCTGGATCAAAAACTCACCTTTGTCCGGGTTCCACCAGCTCTTCCGTGACTGCTATTTTACCAGCTGCGACAGCTATCGGTTGTTTCTGGCTTCCTCAGCTCCAGTGCTACTACCACCCTGACATATATCCCATCCAATGGGTTTATCGCTCCCTCACCCACCCATACTACCACCCTAGTCCACCCATTTTTCATTACCGGAGTTGTCTACTGCGCCTCGCTCGACATTGGGCTCCCGGCTGGACGGTTTGGGTGCCTCGAGCGGGTTTACGGTCCGAGGCGCTCCTCAGTGAGACGCATTCCAAGGAATGGCCACGTTTTTGGTGACATGCGCGAAGTCATCCATTGGTTCCCTCTTCCGCAGCGAATTATTTACAGAGTCCCTACTCTGGTATGGCGCTGAATTTTGGGTTCGGCCTCTGTATACTTGATACTTTGTTTCCAACCCTGACGAACGGAGCCGCCGTTGTCTTCGCTCTTCTGTGGTGGGTAAGCTTTCCGTCCCATACTGGCGAACCTTGAAGACAGAATCAGACTTTTACAATGTCGCCGGCCCTGCAGTCTCGGAATGGGCTCCCACTGGCTTTGCGTTTGCTGCTTAGGGCTTTCTCTGATGCGTAATATTGTACATATAATCTCGATTGTCCTTCTTATCCGAGGCTGGGTCGAGAGCTCTCTTTTGTAACTACTTTGAAGAAGCACTATAGATTTCCGCAATGAATGACTGAATGAATGAACGAACGAACAAATAAATGAATGAATGAATTAAATAATGAATGAATGAATGAGTAAATTATTGAATTAATTAATTAATGGCAGACAGAATTGGAATTCGGCCAGTTTCATCGCCGATGACACGATATCAATTTTTACAGACGATAGAAACATAGTCTACATATTGAACACGCGTTAACAGTCCATATATTCCACTCTCTAAACTAGTCCTTTCACACTGTATTCAAACGACTGCGCATAATTATACTCTAACATGTGTCGATTCCATAATAGAACCAAGCAGGGTTTCGCCACATTTTCATTGCTTCACACCCCCTCAAAACCTAATAGGCCTATAAACCTATGAACAAACGGCATGTCAACAAAGTTTATGGTGAATTAAAATGTGGAAACGTAATAGGCCTAGCATAAATGAGTTTGTTTTAACAGATCAACATTAAATTTTGCAAGAATTGTGTTGCCTCATTGTGCGAAAATATGGGTTTGTTTAGGCCATACTGGGTCTGGGTTTGTTTGTTTGTTTGTTTGTTACAAAGTAACGCCGCAAGGCATTTCGCAATTTTAAAACACCAAACATGCACACAAGCTACATATCCACTAACAATCATAGTCCATTTCTTTCAAGAAGAGATGTCGAACGTTTTCAGGCTAGACAGTAGCCAAAGCGAGAGGAATTAAATTGGCTTTGCTACTGCGATAGAGCACATAGCGTAGGCCAATTGCTTACGATTGCAATAAATGGCTGTGTATCTGGAAAATATTTTGAATTTTTCATTTCGTTTGGTTTTCTACTTGAAAATTTGTCTTCTCGTGTGGTTCTTCAATTCATGTAGAAGAAGCGAGAAGCAAAATATTTCAAGTAGAAAACCACACGATATGAAAATTCTAAGTACATTCCAGATTCACAGCCATTTAGGCCTATAGCGATCAAAGGCATAACACTCAACTGTGACGGTGGTGTCCGGTCAGCACCACTTTTAAGAGTGGTGGTGAAAGTCACCACTTTTACGCCCTTGACTGCGATATCTTATGGATGTAAAATGCGTCGAAATATTTCATACAGAGAAGAAATTTTAAGAGATTACTCTTATGTAGATCTAGACTAACTATTGTCGAATATGCGGAACGACGGAGATGCAAAAGCCACAGCATTAATAATATGCGGTCCGCTAGTTGTCAGCCATTGCACTGATAATTATAATTATAAGGAAACATTCTACTGAAAGGAAAAACAGTTAAAATATTGCAAAGACTGATTGATAATCGACGAATAACATGAATTATACTTTTAAAAAGTAGATTTTTAGCCTTACCTAGTAGAATAGGTCGCTGATAATAGTGACGTCATCATTCTTTGTGCACATTATTGAGTCAACAAAAAGTTTATGTCGTATGATACGAGGTGCAACTTTCAGTCTTGTCTTAATGCAGTTTTACAGTTGGAAATCAGAAGTTTATAATAATTATTTCACCAAACATGCGATTTTCGAATTGAAGTTTGAATTTCATTTTTATTTGAATCGCAAACTTTGAACAGTAGGCCTATATATAAACATTAATTATTTAGCACATTATTAGTCAGTTATATCTTATATGAGCATTGGACATTCCCAGCTTTAAGTCAACTAATTATTGTACATAACAATGTACAACATAGTGTACCTGAATTGTCCATCAATGAATCTAATGCAGCGAACTAATCAACGAGGAGAAGAGGCTGACACAGTTTATCAAGTCATCATCATATTAAATAAGCAGTGAAAATTCATCAACAAGATGTAGGCCTACTGTAATAATTAAGGCCTAACAGTCAAACCTCACAATGAAACGAACTGTTCGATTGGCCGGCTATACTTAATTAATCAATCAATCAATTAGCTGTTTATTAACTGTACAACAACAGAAGACATTTCCTTACAAGAAAGAATAGACTACGCCTCAGAAATATGAAAGTTAATCTGTTTATGTCGTCAATAGGACAACCCTGAACACTCTTAAATTTGCAATGGTGGATCAGCTTAATCCGCGGTCAAACCAGCTAAAATTCATAGCTAAAAATTAGCTTACTAAGCCTTTAGCTGATCCAAGTAGTTCTACATAGTTATCGGAATGTACCTGATTTGACTTAAATACAAAGCTGATTCTTCTTTGATTACGTTGGTGACTTGAGTAAGCGAATAGTTTGGTCAGCTATGCTCCGTTGTTTGGTCAGCTATGCTCCGTTGTTTGGTCAGCTACGCTGCGTGCTTGGTCAGCTATGCTGCGTTGCTTGGTCAGCTATGCTGCGTTGCTTGGTCAGCTCTGCTGCGTTGCTTTGTCAGCTATGCTCCGTTGTATGGTCAGCTATGCTGCGTTGCTTGGTCAGCTATGCTACGTTGTTTGGTCAGCTATGCTCCGTTGTTTTGTCAGCTATTCTCCGTTGTTTGGACAGCTATGCTACGTTGTTTGGTCAGCTATGCTGCGTTGCTTGGTCATCTATGCTACGTTGTTTGGTCAGCTATGCTCCGTTGTTTGGTCAGCTATGTTCCGTTATTTGGTCAGCTATGCTCCGTTGCTTGGTCAGCTATGCTCCGTTGTTTGGTCAGCTATGTTCCGTTGGTTCGTCAGCTATTCTCCGTTGTTTGGTCAGCTATGCTCCGTTGTTTGGTCAGCTACGCTGCGTTGCTTGGTCAGCTATGCTGCATTGTTTGGTCAGCTATGCTACGTTGTTTTGTCAGCTATGTTCCGTTGTTTTGTCAGCTATTCTCCGTTGTTTGGTCAGCTATGTTACGTTGTTTTGTCTGCTATGCTGCGTATTTGGGTCTAGTCTAATCCAGCTATGCCTGCTTTGCTGGATTAACTAATTCATAGTATTATAGCCCGCCTATTGTTAGATGGGCATAGTTTCAGAAGGGGCAGCTTTGTTGGAGAGGCGCATCACATAGTTGAATTAAACTTATAAGTTGAAAATTATAGGTCAAAAACAAATTCAGCCAGAGCTGCCAATCTTTGTAGCTAAAAATATATATATATATATATATATATATATATATATATATCAGATTCGTTGTTGGTACCTTGGATTATATAGTTAATACCTTCAATTGCGTCCTGTACCAAGCGCAAATCTAGCACCCCAAGATTAACTTAACAAAATAATAACGACGTAAATTATGCAACGTATTATGAGAGTATAGATGATAGGCGCTAGATTGATGCTTAGTACAGGGCGAAATTATAGCTTGCTACGTCACTGAAGAACGATGTCACTTAAGCAACTTTGTCTGCGTGTTGTAGGCATTTGAAGATGTTACAAAACAAATTAATATATATAATATATATATTTCTAATTATATATATATATATATATATATATATATGTACACACACGAAACATTGCAATGTAAACTAACCGTTCTGACCGGCGATTTACTAACATGTTCGATGAGTCAAAGATAATTTTAATTAAGCCTATACATTTATCTATCTATGAATATTATACAAATAGGCCTACACTTTTATCTATTACATTTATTTCATTAATGATGGATATTTAATATGAACATATTTCAAGATAAAGTACAGTTTAATAATTAAAATCATCTAAAAATGTGCACCCGACTCTGAGTTGCGCCCTGTTCTATGACACCGATGGAACACCCATTGCTACGGCACTGTTCTTCCTCAGAAATGCTTCAGTTAAAATACACAATGAAAATCAGACAACAACTGCAGCACTTTTGTTCCGGTGTTGTCATGGTGGGTGGCTATTCCATATACCGCCCTCTGCAGGAACAACCAAGTTGACCTTGCAGAGTCTGAAAATTTCATGTCGAATACAAAGAATGTCTTCATGCAGATGTCCACCCGTAATCCC
>JACEVL010000041.1:1337241-1425543 GCA_020284085.1 Aporrectodea caliginosa
CTGCATTTTTAAGAGTGTGTACTCTGACATGCATATTGCCAAAATCCATGCCGTTTCCAAGGTTGTTTGCTCAAGATGTCAGGACTAACGAGAAACCATCTTAATTGTTATTGATATCTGCACTCAAATTCTACACTGCATCAGACCTCAGGAATAAATAGTCTGTTTAAAGTTATTCATTCGCGTTGTTTTCTTCGGAGTTTTGGCCCGTCGAGCTTTAGAAAGTCAGCAATGTGGCCCCCGCTGGAAAACTTTGGATACCCCTGATCTAGGTCAGGCCTGTTTTTAATTTATTGATTGGATGACATTTATTTGTCTTGGTTTATACATGATGTCTGAAGGGTTAGGCTCCTTGATAATGTGACTTTGTGACTATTAGTGCTTAGTGACGATGCCCGTTAATTTCTAATAAGAAATTTCCACGGGCGAATTACTAGGTCAACTCAACTAAAAACTCGAAGATGCAACACTTTAGTGATGCAAAATTTTTACCGAACGCTCTGATGCGAATTTCTTACCAGGCGCACATTTAACCCAAATGCTAAACGGGGCAGCCGCTGAGTCACAGGTAGTTAAATTCAAATGCACGGGGAAAGTGCTCACCTATTTTCACCCCTAAAATAATATCGTATCCATTCAAATATAGAAAGATTTTAAATATTTGAAGCCTGTCAGCACCCATAGTAAGTTGCCTTCATTTCCAGCCGTTAAAAATTACGCCGGGGGAAAGCCCGGCGAAGTCGGGTACACAATACTAGTAATAAGGTAGTATTAAAATAAGATTAAGCTTAGATTAAATTATAGTCTGGTGTTAATTCTTTTATTATTTCGATGGGTGCAAAGTCATTTAGATTTTCGAATCGGATGCGCTGTTCGGCAGCTAATTGCAACAGGTGGCGGTAGCTATCCAGTTGTTTAAAAGACATTGGGAAATAATTAGGTCTGAGGCTTTTAATTATTGGATCGCGGTGGACCCAGATAGGACCAAGAAATAAAACAACAAGAAATACGAATATCCAATAGCAAAGTGATTTTTATCCAGAGCAAAAAGCAAACAATTAGAAAATAATCACTGGTAAAATGAAACGATCGATTATGCTAAAGATCTCCTTTAGGTTAAGAACGCCCATCATCCTTTCCGATCTGTCTACTGCAAATGCCATTGAACTACAGCTAAGCTGTTTACCGTTCACAACAATAGAATTAACTAAATGACAAATGTAAATAGTAACTATACCAGAGGCCTCAAACTTAAAATACCAAAAGAGCCAACGGAAGACCAGTTTGTGAACTCGTGGGCCGCATGAAAGTAGCCTAATCTAAGAGACGCTTATATCCATCAATAGTCTTGACCTTAACACAGATTATTAATCTTTATTAGAAAAAAACGTCTGCCAATACAGTTTCCAGCAGGGTTACAGGTTTAGCAGATAACGTGCAAGCACTATTTTAATTTCAGAACTATATAAATTTTTTTCAAAAGAAGAATTTCCCAGTTGTTCACTTTTTCTGCAAGGGCAATGGCAATGTATGGAAGACCAAAAAGCTTTCGACAAAAGATCACTCAACTTATATAAAAGAGATAGCAAAATGACTAAGCGCTAATAGTCACAAAGTGACTATTATCAAGGAGTCTAACCCTTCAGACATCATGTATAGGCCTAAACCAAGACAAATAAATGTCATCCAATCAATAAATTAACCCTTATAGGGTCACCGGGGGGTAAAAAATACCCGCAGCTCGGTTTTTCACGGAAATTTTAATCCCTGAAAATAGTTGAAGAAATCGCTTCCGTGACTTTTCCTAAACATGTTTCATCCACAGAATGCATCCAGTTTCATTAGTTTTTCATGCACCCAAATCAGCTATAAAGTACGAAAATGCACCAGGTCGTAGCTATTTTACTCAGGAATTTATAAACATAACATTATGCATGCTTTACACATGAGTTTCTTGCTGTTACAATGTCTCCTTATCAGTATCTGAACATTATATAATATATATAATATATTATATAAGCATAATACATATATAATTATATAAGCATAATACATAGGCCTACATACATAATTATATATATGCTACATGTATACATAGTTCAATCCATACATACATGTGCATGTAGATGCATACATTCCACACCAAATTCATCATCAGGCTCATTTCTTCATCTTGGTCATCACTCTCATTAAATTTTATCCACTGCTGTATTTGAGCATTCGCCTGCGCTGCCGCAATTCTTCGTGACGACCGTGTGGCCATTTCATACATAAATATTAGATGAATAACTCTTGTGATACTAAAATTTCTGCATGCATTACTACACAGTAAACAATGACGTCAGCAATAGCTTGTGCTCCATAAATAAAAACAATAATTATGTCAGTACCTTCTATAAATAACTGTTTTTAGTTTCATACTTGAAAATCGGAGTTTACCATGAGAATCATGCGAATCACAGTGGGGGTATTTTTTACCCCCCGGTGACCAAAATCGGTTGAGAAAAATCGTGACCCTATAAGGGTTAAAGACTTAAAAGGAGGTTAATCAATATAGCAAAATGGAATCTCGAGGGACAATAGAAGCAGACATCAGGCAGCTAAGAGTGCAATTGCTCATCAAAAACATTGGAAATGGGAGACATTTGAATTAACAACGAACAACCAAGGCCACTTCAGGCGCTAGGTATAAAACCAAAAGAATATTAGAACAGAAATTCTTCAGTGTTAGAGTTGTAGACTTGTGGAATCGTTTGGAGTATACTACTGTTCTCAGTGGACACTGTCACGGTTTTAAAGAAGACATTTAGAGCGATGGGCAATTATAGAACAATCCATGTTCAGTTGCAATGGTTCTAACACAGATATGCATGTCCTCCAAGCCATTTTGATACCATGGTATGTTTTCCTATAATTATTGATTCATATAAGTATTTCTCCTTAATCGTGGGCACTGCTTTTTGAAATCCAATCTGCATTGTATATCAATAACCCTGTAGAAGAAAAATAGTTTGAACACTTTATTTCTGACCGTAATATGTCCAATCTGCAGCAGTCCTCCAATTTCTCTCAACCTATAAACAGAACCAGCTGCAGCAGATTTTGTACAGTGTCTCCTTGTTTCTTACAGATCGAATATCTCTGAAAGTTTGGAGAAAGCCACGTTTACGCAATGGCGGTGAGTTTTGAATAATGCAGAGGGCATGTGGGATCAGTGGGTCACAAGAGCACAGAAAGACGAGATAGAGCAGTTAACAATATCGCCAGTGGCGTAGCAAGGATTTTGGGGGCCCTTGTGCAGAGCTTTGGTGGTGGGCCGCCTTGAACCCCCCCCCATTCGATTTGAGCACTTCTGCAGTAGATAATCTTGAAGGGGCTACTATATAAATCTCTGAAATGAATGAATGAATGAATGATTTCAAACAAAAACGCTGTGCAAAAAACGCTGTTGCATACAACATAAAAGGTAAGATAATCAAATTGGACAAGTCTAAATTCTACGGTAATATAAGAAGAGGAATACTAAAAGTTAAAACGGTCGTTTGCGCGCTTTCTCTTGCGCAAAAAATCCACCACTTTTGAAGTAGGCCTATCAAGCTTTTTGGCATAATTATTCATTTTCTATTGACAACATTGCCAGGTCGCTCAGCCGCTCTTCTGACATATGGTACTTTGTAGATAGTTTTTGATGAGCTTCAGCTTTGAAAATGATCTTTCACAGTCACAGGTAAAGTCAGCAGACACATGTAGGCAGTGCAGACATCACTGAATGTAGACGACAGAGCATAATAGTATAGTCTACGAGTAACAGTTGTGCAATTTCGAAGATGGTTGACTTCGTTGACAACTTCGAACGAAAGCTTGAGCGAAATTACAACAGCTGAGCTGGAAAAAATAGCGAAATGTCAGTATCATACTGTTTAGCTAACAGCTCGGCTGCTGCATACAATAAGTCGTCAGAAGCATCTAAGAGTGTCGAAGGCAAGAGCGCGCTGAACGTTGCAACCAAAGAACTAAGGCTGATATATCGCTGTTTGATTTGTCCACATGCTCTATCAACTGTAGCCAAAAAAACACATTCACTCTGAAACGTTTCTCGGTTGACGAAGGCGATTCGTCGTGACACATTTAATCAAATAGTCTTTCTGCGTTCTTTAAACGCCGGTCTTCAAAATGATCTTTAATGCCCCAAACTTTTGTCAGACTAACAGCAGTATCGCGGATAGAATCGTACTCATTCCGCATGCTCTGAAATTTCTCATGCGATGCCTTGATCAGATCACTTGCTTTACTCAGGTCGCACTGCCGAGATTGTAGTAGTTTTGAGATGCCATGGTATGGGTTGCTTCCAGAATTTTTATAATTGTCCATACTGTGTAGTGCCGTAGTGGAAAATATCAACAAATGAACAAAAACAAAAACCCATATGTAAATCATTAACACGACCCTGTGGGGTCGTGACGTAGGACATGACATCAAAATGCTGGCCAAAGATTAAATTAAAAATGGGCTAGCAGAAAAGATTTTTGCTATGGCATTCCGGTTGTTTACCAAATCACGCATTTGGGCATTCAGTCTTCAGTCTCTGCTAATGCAAATAAAACTTGAGTGCGTACGTTGTAGGCTACATATAGATTTAGACTTGGTTAAGTTGATTGAAAGGAAAGCTGCTCTGACGGTCTGACCGCTGGGGCCCTTAACCGCCGGGAGCCTTTGACCGCCGGGGGGGCCCCTGACCGCCGTGGGCCCTTGTGCACTGCACAACCTGCACAACCCATTGCTACGCCACTGAATATCGCGAGTGTCGAAGGTTGGTCACAGCACAACGCAGACTGGGTTTCCATCTGTCAGCTTGCTTGCTCGACGCATGCAAAAGTGATTGGCTCGACTCATAGTATAAACATTAATTCCATTTCCTCCGACGATCAGTTGCTGTTTTTCTTCGTCGTAACACAATCTCCTTGGAGATCGGATCTTCGTTTCTTCCGTTTCTTCTTTTGTTGGACAAAGAATTCGATTCCATTTGAGATCGGAATCCAAAAGAATCACTCTATCATTCATTTGATCAGCCACAAACACTTGATCGTCTGAATCGAGTGAGAGATAAAACGGATAATTCAGTTTCTTGGTTTCATTTGAAGGAGTAAAACGACGAATTACCATTTCTCCGTCTTCGGTCAATTCACATATTCCCCACTTCATTACCCTCTCTCTCCCGATCGACCCACTCTCTCCCTCCTCGTCCCTTATCAGCCACCTGCCAGTGATGATGAAATTACCTATGGATGTTTCCATTGCATGGAAAGCGTAACCGATGCCTTTTGGTAAATGAATGGAACGAATAAGTTCTGCGTCTGATCCGTAGATCATCAGAATGCGCGATGAACCATTGACAATCAGCAACTGATCATCATTGGACACTGACAGAGTTTCTGGCTCATAATCAGTTTTCAGCCATTTGACGATTTTGTGTTGGTCATCTGTTTCTCTTGTAATCTTCCAGACGCATTTCCCTTCAGAGTCAGAGACGTAGAGACAATTTCCCTTCTCACTGGATGCCATGTCTTCCGGCAATAGGCCTATAATCTCTTTTATTTCGATTTCCTTATGAAGACGAAATAGATTTCGATCATCAAAGACACGAATTACATTTGGATCATCAGCAACAGAATTTGATCGACAAAGGACGTAGATTTCATTTCGCAGTTTAGTCAATCCAACTATATATTCATTTTCTAGTATGTCGATTCCCTGAGTGAAGGTGACGGAAATCGGACGCGTGACTAAAAAAGATCATTCATGCAAAATTACTGACTGTTAATAATATCTCTTTTTATTTACTAATATTTGTATTATAACTTATGGCTTATATTCAGTATATTTTTAATTGCTGATTACTACGTTTGTATATTATTATTATTATTTCAAGTTTAACTATCTAATTAGATATAAAGTAATCTGGCAAATGTTTGATCATTCAATGCCTCTCACTCAGAAATAAAATAAACAAACTTTTTAATATATATTAACTACTAAATATTAATATTCATTTATTATCTTTCTATTGTACAATAGGAATTATTGTATGCATCTTGTTCTGCTGCTGGTTTTTACTGCTTCAATATATTGCTACCGACCTTTTAATTGCATACCATTCTCCATCTAATTACCTGAATTTTTACTGTTCATTAGCAACACTTTACTTGCCTTCCGTTTGACTACCTGTCCCTGTCATTAAAATCTCACTTTGTCTTTTTTATATCCTTTCCATATAAACTGCAGCCTTTTGCTGTCTCTCCACCTTTTCCACTTGTACTATTTGTAAGTTTTTTTTCTTTCAGTCCCACCTAGGGCTAATGGTTTATTCTGCATTAACATCATTCACAGTTATAATAATAATTACCTTCTATACTGATTCAAACTGACAAGTACGCCTTAAGATTACATGACACAGTAGTAACAGACGATAAGAAGTTTAACAGGAGTCAAATTTAACTATATGGAAGACCTACCATGCAGGCGCCCATCTTTTTTACTACTCATTTTACCAAGGCCATCTTGCGTGTGGAAGGCTGAGTCGACGTTAAAGGGGTATCGGGAATAGATCCCGCTTCTTATTTGATATTCTGCTCTTCACGTCGGCCCCTCCCCATAGCAGTGGACTAGATTACATAAACACATAATATTGACGGTCTTATCTTGATCATTTGAACATTCTACTAATTTTGTTGACCAGCACTGTCTTAGTAAGATCATTAGTCTTAGCCCTGTATGTTCGTTACGTGTCTTAAGTTTTCTTTATGATGAGTGCGTTCATAAAAACTTGCCAACGGTTTTCTTGAATTGATACCCATCGATATTGATCACCAATGAAGTACGAGGTTGAATATTTGCAAGACCAAATAAGATATCTGTCAGCTGATTCGATTCGTACAGACTCTGAATATGTTCAAGCGATGCTTGTGAACGACACCAGATCCAAACGACCACAGTCTGTCTGTCCAGTTGAGAGTTCAGGATTTCTATGTCTTCCTCCCTCAGTTGACTGATGACTTTATCAGTTTGATGTGACCAAGGGTTCGTTCTGTTTCCGAGATCTTCGATTTGTTGGTGAAGTAGCTGTGATTCTATTGACGCTGTACACTTTGCACCACGAGTTTGCACTCTCAGTTTTACTACACCTGAAAGCAAGCAGTATTTAAAATGTCAAACTACTTACTTTGAAGTAATTTCAGATAGCTGCTGTTGAATGAAAATATTCTTTAGGTTTACGTTACCAATTCGAAGATTCGTCTCATTGAAGCGAAGTATGCAATTCGACAATTTCACGAAGAACATTAGCATTCTCTTTATCTAAAATGTCACCATTGCTCAGGTATTTAATAATATAGTTATAATATAACGTACCAATTTATGAATTGAAGTAAAAGCGTACAAATACCCGGATAGATGAATGAATTTCAACAGCCAGCGTAATAAGTTGTGATAGAGATTAGGGAGCAGCAAAGTCAGAAGCAGCGAATTAACTTAACTATTCATTCACTCGCTCATTCATTCATTCATTCTGGAAATTTATACAGCGCCCCTTCAAGAAATCTACTCAGAAGCGCGATATATTTTGTAATGTGTTGGCAAAAATGCACAAAGCTGCAATATTTTCTTTGGATGTTTGGAATAAAGAGTTTGCAATTTGATGACGATGATCTTTTCAACCAGGATGAAAGGCCTAAAGTGTGAATGGAAAGCACAAGCCACGAGAGGAACGAAATGCTAAACAACGACGCGCATTGGAGCAGTATGACCAGTTTCACGTTTAACACATGACCGTGTTTTACCTTTAGCTAACCATAATATGAAGAAAAAAAACTTTTATAGTTAGAATTCTTTATTCATATTGACTATTGATTGTTTATTATAATTATATGACGTATGTGCACCGGAATGCGGATTGCAACTGGTTCAATACAGAATATACTTACTTAACATTTTTAGTTAATACTGAAATTATATAAAGCCGTAGAGATGCATCTAAAAACAATTTGGTCGAGACCTATTATTATTGCTTCAGCCTCCACTAGGGTTTTTCATGGAAATCACTTTCGTCATAATGGCCATAACCAAGATTCAGAAAGGCTTTATACCGTTCTTTCGAAAGTTCTTTAAGTTTGCCATGAAAGTAGGCTATCTTAAAATTATTATGACCTTTTATATGCAGATTTCCACAAGTTTTCACCACTTGTACTGAAGTTGTGATAATAAATTATACAAGGCTAGTAAATGGCACGATAGGGAAAAATTAATAATATTGAAGGTCGGAACGACCTTGATGTAATTCGATTGAAATGCATAAGTTGCTCTTATTATAATAAAGGAAAGTTTGTTAATTATAAGCCTTTAGATAAGTTTGTACTTTAAACCTCCTCCGTGTTCTATGATTCTAGCCACATTCTTCTGGTTGGTTTGTTGAAGACATTTGACGAAATTTGATAACTTTGTTTCGCTGAAAGGTGTAACGGCAAACAAAAGCTCGTCGTTTTTATCTCGATTTGAACGTTGTCGTTGAATGAAGTTACGTTGTTCTTCCGTTATGCAGTTGAGAGACAACAGTGAAGCGATTAACTCGTCATTCGGTTGAATATTTTCTATGAGATAATTTCTGTTGTTTCTAAGGATTATAGATCTTTTATTGGTTTTACCATAGAAATCTAAAAAGACAGATGCAATCACTACTTTTGAATAATATCACAGTTGTGTCACACCACAACATATCAACATCAGCGAAACATTGTTGTCCGAAGTAAATAAAAATGTATGCTCACTTTATATTAGACAGAAGTGATGTAGTTGATTCAACCCGAAAAACAACATTCAATCCAAAATTGCAGAATCGTCTATAGATCGAAGTACCTCATCCGTTTCTCACACATTTTCGACTCGTGAGGTAGGAATTTAGAGTATGTATCCAGAATGTTGTATTGTACCAATGCGGAAATATACCGCCAGAGGATGCACCTTCCAGTGTCGGAGTTAATTTAAGAAAGGAATTCCCGACTGTTTTACACACACGGCGCGCTGTTAAATTGTTGATGACCATACCAGGTCTTTGTAAGCAAAGATTTTTGGCCCACCGAAATGTTGTAAGGACCTGTTGGAAGCCGTCGCCACACGTGGACAATGGTGGAAGCCGAGTAAGCCATCCTGTTTCCCCGAGAACTTTGGGCTGAACATTGCTGCAGACAAGCCCAGAATAGAGACGGCTGGCTACATGTCAGCGATGCTGCAGTAACATGTCGTGCAGACAGTACCAAATGCATTAATTTCTAGCAGTTTCGACAATTTCAGTTAAATTCTCATTTGTAGCAGCAGGGCCTTAGGGAGATCTGCACAACTACAAATGATTCTAAGCTCTCGGGCTGGAGCCTTTACAAAGACCAACAAATATGAGACTGATAAGCAGTGGCGGCTATACAGGGGGGCCAGAGGAGCAAGTGCCCCTCAGAGTGAGTTTGTGCCACCCCCACACCCTCCCCCGTGGACACCCAAAGCTTAGTCCAATATATTATGAAATCTTGTATTATTTAATTTTGATATTTTCAAAGTATAGCTTACTTGCTTAACCCGTTTTGGACCAATGTTCGTTTTACGAACACATTTTTTGATGACATCAAATTGGTTGAGGTCATCACTCTAGTTTTCTGTTCATGTGCTCTTATGTAAGCGAAAGGTTTGATATGTCGGATAAATCGCCCAAAAAATTTGCTTTGAAAGTTTTGAACTGTTTTTTTCTTATGCTGAATACCTCAATTCCAGTATGTTCACGGTCTTTTGTTTGAAAAATTGTAATTTTGGTTTGATGTGTGATATCGCACGAGCTGATGGGCATTTGACTAGTGCACACAATTATTTAGCACACAGCACATGCCATTTGCGCAATTTTATTGTAATAAATGGAGTCGCAAAGTTTTCATATCTGGGTCATGTTCGTTTTACGAACATTGGTTCAATACGCTACTGATGGCGTCAAGTCAAGTCAACGTTGATTTACATATGCATATTTCTGATCTTGAGCTACATGTATCAACCAAATCATATATATATATATATATATATATATGTGTGTGTGTGGGCGTGTGCGTGTGTGTTTGTGTGTGTGTCTGTGTCTGTGGGTCTATGTGCGTGCGTGTTCGTACGTGTGTAGGGACAAGAATTTGTGTGTATATATGTGTGTGTGTGTGTGTGTGTGTGTGTGTGTGTGTGTGTTAAATTGTGTAATAAGCAATAAAGGACCCTAAATTGATGGCTGTGGAGTACCAATCAATACACATGATTCAACACGTGGTGAGGATGACAGCCTCGGTAGTCGAGCTGCCTGGCAGCTTCTGACGACAGTTGAACATCCCCAGTGTCACACTCTTACTTTCGACAACTTCTTCACTTCATTGGTAGGCCTACTCCTCACAACACTGAAGGATACCGTTTTTGCTGCCACTGGGACAATACGGGGAACTGCTTGTGAAATCCAGTGCGATGAAGAGAGCAGCGAGGAGCAATCGAATATCAGGGCAATGGAAGTGTCGTGGTGGCATTGTGGAAAGACATCAAACCAGTGTTCATAACATGTGAGGTATTCAGCATAAGAAAAAAAACAGTTCAAACCATTTACATATGCATATTTCTGATCTTGAGATACATGTACCAACCAAATCATATATATATATATATATATATATCAATACACATGATTCAACACGTGGTGAGGATGACAGCCTCGGTAGTCGAGCTGCCTGGCAGCTTCTGACGACAGTTGAACATCCCCAGTGTCACACTCTTACTTTCGACAACTTCTTCACTTCATTGGTAGGCCTACTCCTCACAACACTGAAGGATACCGTTTTTGCTGCCACTGGGACAATACGGGGAACTGCTTGTGAAATCCAGTGCGATGAAGAGAACAGCGAGGAGCAATCGAATATCAGGGCAATGGAAGTGTCGTGGTGGCATTGTGGAAAGACATCAAACCAGTGTTCATAGCATCAGACCATGTCGGTGTGAGTCCAACTGTGTCCAAGAAACGCTGCTTCAGTGTTGACAGAAGCGCATCCAAGACGGTTTTAACACAAATTATCCATTTTATTACGTTATTGTGTTACAATGTAATTTCATGCATGTTCAATATTTCACATGGTGTTAGTAGCTTTATTGGCCCAATGTTCGTAAAACGAACATATATGCAAATTTGAATATGTTATTTGAGAATAGTCAAAAAACACAATACATACGTTCAAACATTGCCATCAAAGCCCCAATAATTTTCACAGATCATACAAAATTTTCTTAATTAAGTTTTGGTCCAAAAAGGGTTAAACATGATGTATTATTAAAATCTGGAATTATTATTGAAATGGGTTGAAGCACGCAGTGAATTATATCGAGATGAACCGGTGATTCAACTTAAATGGCTCAAGGATACTAGATGGATGTGTCTCCCCCCTCTATAGCCACCACTGCTGATAAGTAGGCCTACGTCAATGCTGTCAATCAAACTAAATAAACCAATTTAAAATCCGTTAACGATGGAAAATAAATAAGATTTAAATCACCTTACCACTTGTTTCCTTCGCACGAGGAGAGAAAGTCACAAATTAGCTCAAAAATCAATATTCTCGTATTCTTTGATGCAACTTAGTCCACTGTGTCAACCGCTAACTATAATTATAATATTCTTTATTGAAACAATCCGGTTGGCAAACTGCAACCGGTTACAGTGTACCGGTACAGTTATGCAATTGAAACAATTCACAAGAATACAAATGACAGAAGACATAAATCTTAACTACTAACAGAACAGACAGCCTGCAAGACACGGCGCTAATAGGGTTTACGTTGAATTGAGCGCGCACATTTCGCCGACCTTCATCTCAGCGACCTCAATTCGCCGCCGCGAAACTGAGCGCCGACACAATTCGGCGCCATCAAACACAGCGACTACACAATTCGCCGCCATTCATTTAAGCGACTCTTATGATAACAATGTCAAAGTTTATTTTTGTAACTTGCGCTTTAGGGGTCCCGATTTTGAAGATTTTCTAATGACAACACAAACCCTAACCCTGACCCTAACCGACCCTCACGACGCTTAACCTGACCCTAAACGACCCTCACGACGCCATTAGTGCTAAACTTCTTCATTGAACTAGGCTGATTATAATACATACTCCCCTCGAAAATGGGTGTCATTATTCTGGACCCCTAAAGCGCAAGTTTACCCGCCAAATCCCGCCTTATTAAGAACAATTTTGCTTTGATTTTGCTTTGAAGTTCTAGTCAAGAACACGTGTTGTTTACGCCCGGTATTTAGTATTGAAGCAGCGCTGAAATGAATGGAGGCGAATTGTGTAGTCGCTGTGTTTGATGGCGCCGTATTATTGTGTTGGCGCTCAGTTTCGCGGCGGCGAATTGAGGTCGCTGAGATGAAGGTCGGCGAAATGTGCGCGCTCAATTCAACGGATACCCGCTAATAGCAGCCTGCAAAGCATGTCCGCCTACGGACGTCGATCTCGGTACCTCTTTCCCATACATATGTATTTTTACAGACCAAGATCACGATTCTAAGCGAACTACAAGCTGGTGTTATTGAAAAATCAATTTTGGTCGGCCATTTTGGAAAATGGCTGCCAATCTCGTTCAGATGAGTGTTTTTAATTAGTTCTATCGGAATCCTTGCCTCTAAATATGCATGTTTAGACGCCAATATCACGATTCTAAGTGAACTACAAGCTATATATTGAAAAGTCTCTATATTGGTCGGAAATGGGCTGTCATTGAGGCCAGAGTGCAAATCTAAAATGGCCCTATTGCTAAAATTAATTTTGTCCTCTTGGTATGCTATTACCATGTACCAAAATTTTATGCTTCTATCATCATGTGAACAATTTTTACACCAACCTGTTTAGTTAATTGGCAGTTTTAAGGTGAAGATTTGACGTCATGCTTAAAACGTCCGTTAGGGGGCGTAAACCACAAAAGAAAAATTGGTAACAACGTTTTTCTGCTTCAGAACAATCATATCTTTAATTTAAGCATCGTTGCCAAGATTCTACAGAAAATTTTCACAACCCTTGCTTTTGTGACATAAGCCGACGGACTACAGTGCGCTACTATCGTTTGATGGAACTCCTTCGGAAGGGCGAATTTTTGACAAGCCGATTAGTCGTCCATTAATTATGGTCAACAAAATAGGGAGGGGTTTACGGAAAAGTTTGACAGTTAATGACAGGGGGGAGGGGCGTCAGGCCCGCTGACGTCAACTAAGTTTTTTCCTTCAAGAATCTACACAGAATCATAAAATGTGTGAAATGACTGCCACTATTAAAAAAAAAAAAGTCATCTGAAAAATCTATAGTCGATGCACGTTTTGAAAAAGGTCATCTCGGCGTTAAAATGTCTAAAATTTTAAGTTATTGGGGAAAAAGTTCAGCCTGGCTAGGCTTCGGGTAGGGGGGTCCTGGGATTGTTGACATAATTTTTTGGGGGTCCGTCAATGTTTGACAGTTGTTGATCAAGGGGAGGGGGTCAAAAAGGCCTAAAATTTGTTGACATAATTAATGGACGACGGAAGGGCCCCAAGGACCCAACAGTGGTCGTCACTCTTTTAGTAATGCGAGCATTGCGCACTTACTGAGGAATGTTTTGCTTAAAAAAAATGACTTTCATAATCATTTATGTTATTGAAGGTGGCGCTTTTGTGAAGTACGTAGGCCTTCACTAACTACATTGTTGTAAGTGCCAGGATAACCATAGGCCTATGCGTGACGATAATGAGACTGTGGAAGTATTCAGATTATATTTTTTTATCAAAGTATTCCCTTGTGGTCGAGAGAAATAAACTGGACAGCAATGCTTCGAAGGCATCTAACCTTTCAAATAACGCCAGATTGCGTTCTTGAACCGTTGTCTGGTAATTCTTCGATTGAAGCAAACGTCGACTGATATGAGAGACTTGATAACTTCTTCGTCTCTCTGCTCTGTTGATGGATTCAATATCCAATGTAGACAGGACTTCTGTAAGATGATGTCCAACATCTCCAATGGAAGATTGTACAACTGAAATGGAAAAAAAACGATGCAACGTTAACCATAGAACTGATGGAAGACTTAACTGGGTGTTATGATGTCATTTTTATGCTTCAGAATATTGTTGTATTCACTGATTAATGTTTGGCCTAATTTAAATG
The DNA here is from genome assembly GCA_020284085.1 of Aporrectodea caliginosa. NCBI lineage: Eukaryota > Metazoa > Annelida > Clitellata > Crassiclitellata > Lumbricidae > Aporrectodea > Aporrectodea caliginosa. The sequence goes on from JACEVL010000041.1 coordinate 1,351,476, forward strand.
TGTTTTAAAGTCACGTATAATTATGACATAATTCAGGGTGATCCCGTAGTTTACGTTGCTAAATTATTTTAATGTCTTCATTGCCGAACTTGGTAAGCAAGCAGTCTACCACTGTCCATGGTAACTGTCGTCAATCCAGCTTCCATTTCAGCCGGCACTTATTTAATGAATCGAACTTCTGTTTAAGAAATAATTATTGTCATTAATCCAACTAAGATTTTTTTATCAATCCAACTTCGATTTAGGCAGGAATGTGTCTCTTAATTCACACTCCTTTTAAGCAAAAACCTTAATCGATCCAGCTTCTATTTAATCAAAGACTTGGTTTCATCAATCCAGCTTCTATTTATGGAAACAAATATTTCCATCAATTCAACTTTGATTTAAGCAAGGCATTCGTTTAATCAATCCAACTTTCATTTAGGCAAACAATTATTTTCATCTGTCCATCTTCCATTTTAAATTGAACATGTAAAATTATTTAGCAAAGTAAACTACCGGTACGGTTTTACTTAATTTAGAAAGGATAGTATCAATCACTACGATGTTTTAAAATTGCGTTATCCATTGACACAGTGCTGTCAAAGAATGAAAGAGAGGGAGGATAGACAGATAGAACGAGATTAGGAGAGATTAAGACAAGGTCTTTTTCCAAAAAAGTGTAAGACACTAACCCTTCGTATAGTCGTAGTTTACGTTGCTAAATTATTCTAATGTCTTCAATGTCGTATATGACGTTGGTAAGTAAGCAGTCTACCTCTGTGCATGTTAACTATCATCAATCCAGCTTCCATTTTATCGATAAATATTTTCATCAATCCAACTTCCATTTAATTGGAAAAAATTACATTTATCAATCCAACTTCTATTTGACGAAAGAAATATTTTTCATCAATGGAACTTTTATTTAAGCAAAGATATATTCTCATGGAACCAGCTTCTAATTACGGAAACAATTATTTTCATCAATCCAGCTTCTATTGAATCGAAAACTTAATTTAATCCATCCAGCTTCTATTGACGGAAACAATTATTTCGATCAATCCAACTGCAATTTTGAACACAGGAATGTTTTCATTAATCCCACTTCCATTTAGGGAAACAAGTTTTTTCATCAATCCAGCTTCCATGTTAAAGTGACAATATCAAATAATTTAGCAACGTAAACTACGACTTTACCGACTTCAAATCACAGCGGTGCAAAGAAATATGAATTTATATAAACACAGTGACATACATTACTTGAAAAGTAAGGAAGTCAGCCTACCACCTTCAAGATTGAATTCCGGGTGTTGAAGATTGAAGAGGGTGAGCGGAGAAATGAAAACAGGCATGCTGATGTATGTTCCATTAGTGACATCTGGGGACTTAATGCTTTCGCTGCCGTTCGGGTCATTTTGCTTTCACGTGCATTGGGTTAACAGACTGACTACCTGGGGCCTAACAGCATCGAGGAAAGATGTGGCGTCGATACCATCAGCTCCGTCGATCGTGTATCGCTTTGTAAATCCCTTGATAGCCTTCGCGGTCTCTAGGATTTCGAACTTCTTCTTATTAATTTTGCTGAAAATACTCGAAACCTTTGACTTCAACGCGTCCAATCTTTCATTCACAGGCTTCTGTTCTCGAGGAACTACGAAATTAATCAACCAATCTGAAAAGGTGTTGAGTTTGGACCTTACCTTATTCTTCACCTCATTCAAAACATTACTGAAATTTGATTTCCAAGTATTAGACGGCGGCGTGTACTTACTCGGAACAAGCGTTGGAACCCTAATGTCAGGAACCGGTGCGTCTAGCAGATTGCTTTCGTGTTCGGCCGTAATACATTGTACAGGTCCCAACGATTGGAGTGCTACGAGTTCCGCTTTTCGCAGTCTCGAGTATCCTTTCATGCCTTTCTCTTTGGCAATGTTTCGTAATTGATTTACTGTCTTCGTTGCGCTGTCCATTTTGTTACACAGGAAAAAAAATTTAAACTCTTTTCGTTTTTTCACACGTGCCTACACAGGCCGACAACGCACGACACTACAGAAATTAGTCCCTGTAATTACGCGTTGACTCGGCTGTGGGTTGCGCGATCTTATCGATACTGCGGGGATTTCCAATAGTTTCGATATGAGTCATTGGCAAGAGGGCGGGGATTTCCAATAGTTTCGATATGAGTCATTGGCAAGAGGTTCTTGGGGTGCACTTTTCCGGAACTTTTTGGAGGCCAAATTAAAAGGTTGGTAAACGCTGATGAGAACATTTAAGCCAAATCGGACGAGACTCTTTGATGCTATACGGCTATCATGCATCTTAATAGTTCGCCTATCGTGCTGAAAGTGTGAATTACAATATCATATGAGGTCCAACCGTTTACTTTATCGTTCTTTTCGATGTGTGCTGATTTGGACCTATGTTAGGTTCTTGGCCCAGCCGCTTAGTTTTGCTAGGCTATCTCACGGCTGAAAAGAGTAGTTTTCAGAGAGGTTCAAATGCAGGTGAAGAGTTCCTAGGTAGGAGACGGAGCTCTAGAGAAAGTCCATTCCAGATACTCGGTCCCACTACCGAGAAGGCCCGATGTTGCATTATAGAAACTTGTGCGTGCAAAATGGGACAATCAGGTCACCGCGGGCTGCAGAGCGAAGAATTCGTCGGCCACTTTTGGCAGAAATAGGAGAGCTCCTGCAGATAAGCAGGTGCGGTACCAACAAGGCTACGCCAAACGAAGGCAGAGACCCTAAATGAGATGCGTTGTGGTAGTGGCAACCAGTGCAGAATATCACGCACATAGTTGGATACATGACCCGCCTTAGGGATGCCACCAATCAATCGTGCAGCCGCGCGCAAAAACTCGCTCCAAGCGCCCAATCCGACTCTGTGGAAGGCCAGCATATAGAGAGAAAAAAAGTCAAGGCGACTGACCAAAGATCACTTGCCCTGTCAGTGTTGAACTGCGGTTTCGCAGTAACTACAAGTGTTGCAATGGTACACTTGTTTACTATTTTTTTATTGTTCGCGTAATTTTAAAACGGCATGCAAAACGGTGTACGGCAGTCTTGTTGTTCAAGGTCAGTGACCTCCTGCTGACTTTGGTTTCTCAGGATTATTTGCTGTTTACAAACTAAGTTGACATTCATGAGGTCAACGGGATTCTCAATGGCTGCTCCAAGACTTCGGAATTTACAGCCTTGTTCTGCTGCAGATTCTTAAATATTATTCAGGTCAAAACTTTTGAACCGTATGTTTCAACATCACTAGAAACCCTGCTGTAATAAATTGTATGATAATTATATCTAAATTATCGAATTTCGACCGGACTTTTCAACATAGTTCAAGTATAACATAAAGGGGTCGCCCATTAATTATGTCAACAAATTTTAGGCAGTTTTTACCCCTCCCTCCCCTTGTCAACAACTGTCAAACATTGACGGACCCCCTAAAAACAATGTCAACAATCCCAGAACCCCCCTACAAAAAAGAAACAAAATGGCTCAATACATGTAGAATCATTTTTTTATTTTTTACACTAAAAATGCAATCCCGAATTTCAAAATATATCAGTTTAGTTTATTACCAGCTTTTCAGTAGTATTAAACATTAAGCACTTTATACATTTTAGCTTTTCTTAATGTTTTCGCTACCATTTGGAAGGGTCTGTGTTGATTTATTGGAGTAAAATTTCTTGACGTCAATTTGTACCGAACCCCTCCCCTTGCCAACAACAGTACTGTCAAACTTTTCAAAACCCCCCCCTATTTTGTTGACATAATTAATGGATGACCCCATTAAGCGTATACTGGTTGAGACCTCATGCACTGTGACTACTGCGCTGTAGAAACGATTGCATTTTATTTAAAAACATTTTGTTTCATTTAGCGGCTAAATTTTAGACTTCTCCTGGTCCGTTGTTGCTCATCCGCATTGCAAGCTGATTCTGATTAATGGGTTGCCTCACGATTTCATTTCCAGCGACCACTGATGAAGTACAATAATCCTGTGGCGCTCTAAACAATTTCTTAGAGTAGTCAAAATAAGACTGATGAAACAATGGAACTAGCACTTGAAGGTGAAAAAAATAAGAGGCCGCGTAGTCGCGTACGTTATTTAAAATTTAACCTCATTATGTGTGAAAATGGTCTTTGCCTCTAGATGTTTTAGACATCTTCGAAATATTTTGACCAAAGCAAAATTGTGGTTATGGCTTGGAAACTGAATTATGGTGTATTTATGGTTTGGCACTTTTGGTTTTCATGTTGTTTTCAGTAGCAGGTTTCTCATTTTCTGCGCTTTGCTGTGATAGAAGGAATGGTTTGAATGATTTTTGGGTTATTTAGATTTCTATGGAATAACCCAGAAAAGATCTGCAATCATTAGAAACAATAAACATTACCTCTTGGAAAATGTTCAACCGAATGACGAATTAATCGCTTTACTCTTATCTCTCAACTGCATAACGGAAGAGCAAAGTCACTTCATTCAGCGACAACGTTTAAACCGAGATAAGAACGCCGAGCTTTTGAAAGTCATGAGATCCATCGACGAAACAAGATTTTCTAATTTCGTCAAATGCCTTCGACAAACCAACAAGAAGACAGTGGCGAGGTCATGGAAAACGGAGGAGGTTTACAGTGCAAATTTATCCATCACTAACGTAATTTTCGTCTAGAGTAGGCCTGCTTTCAGGACTGCCTGAAACTAAGTTGGAACGTCATACAGCCATTCTTCTGCATTTCTATTAAACCCCAGTGTAGGTTAAAGCAAAATAAAACTGAATTGGGTCAAAGCATTGATTGTCTTGATGAATCTACTGCTCTTTAAATACTTTTAGTATTTACTAAATATGTTGAAATTTTAAAATTGCCGTATTTGGTACAGAGCAATTCATGGTCTCCCATAGAGTAACTTGATGACGTGCGATTTCAACTCATATTTCAGTCTGTCAAGTCAAGCTACTCTTTTTATTTTTATTTGTTCACTGACCGTTGAACATTATTCGACCACTCTGAGTGAATACAAACCCAAAACCTTTTTAAAACCCGGGCTTACGGGTTGAGGGGCAGCAGTTAAAACCCTGGTATGCGACTTTAGAGTAAACTACCAATGCACCCTAGTGCTTGTGGGCGTTACGTTTTTCTGCTATTAAGTTAAAGAATGACATCACTGGCAAGCTCAGTGCTTTAGTGATCTGCATTGCATATACAAACAAATAATCAACATAATGATCGTTCAACACTGGAAAAGCGTCAAGTGAAGTGACCAACAAACAAAGGCCATGAATCGAGAATTAAGCAAGTACGCTATTGTTATTGCTACTACTATGGTATGCTATATCGGATGCATATTATACATTTTGCGCTCTGTGTGCTATGTATTATGTCGAATTTGCGTTGATCTGTAAGATTTATTTGTTACTTTTAGTTGTAATAAAAGTCGAAGTTCAAAATCGTTGTACAACGTCCACTGCATCAATGGATGCACAGTTACTTCAACAAACATTCGAGGTCCTTCGACAAAGAGGAAAACCAAGGCCACATCAAACTGATAATCTCATCAATCAACTGAAGGATGAAGGCATTGAAATCCTGAACTCTCAACTGGATAGACAGTGTGTGATTCTTTGGATCTGGTGTCATACTCAAACAGCCCTTGAAAATTTACAAAGGATGTACGAATCGAATCAGCTGACAGACATATTGTTTGATGTTGCAAATACTCAGCCATTCCCTTCTGAAATTATCCAATCAAAAGTTATTAACATTGATAACAGTCAATTCAAGAAAACAGTTGGTAAGTTCTTTGAGCACATTTACAATAAAAATAAATGCTTAAGCTTAATGCAGCCAGCAGGACGTTGTTTCTAATCAGAAATAATTGTAATTGCAATCCGGCATTTATAAAGCACCACTTAAATAATAGGAAAACCATAGAGATGTATAATATATAAATATATCACTAGAGGGATGATCTGCCGTTATTTTTGATGCCGCCGATTCAAAACGTATACCTCAAGGGCCAAGGTCGTTTTTGCAACTGTTTCGGTTAGAATGACATGCACAGGATCGAGAAATCGACGTCATCAACGACGTTTATTGCGTGGACACGTCACCAGTTATGTTAATGAGCGCTGGCTGACGTCATGCATGCTTCATTTCACAGTACAACATCAGCTGTGATAGGCTACACAAAGTAAACATCGATATCTATATTTAGAATGTATAGCCGGTGGGTCAAGGTCACTTAGCGATTGTGGCTTCACCGAGACCTGAAGGAAACATACGTCATACGGGCTCTAGCGATGATAATAACATCTCATTGAGGAAAACTCACCAGTGGTGCTTACGACCTGATGCTGTCGAATAATACCCGCGACCAAGGATACTTAAATCCAGAAGTCCATACGGTATGATGGAGCAGAGTCGACAAGATAATTGCGCAATAAGGGGAGGATTTTTAACTGAATATGCTGCTGGATGGGAGGGGATAGCGCAAAGTCTCCCGCGAAACGGATACTGTATGGCCAAACCTGGGGATAGGCTGCTAATATGTAGCAATAGAGTGAAAGAAAATTCAAACAGAAACTCAGAAATTAAGGCTGAAGAAAGTGTGTAATAGATAGAAAAATCTACCTACTGAGAAAGGTTCGTAGAAGGCACGATGTCAAGCTACTTAAAAATGTATGTACTAAAAGTACTGAGAAATGAGTGGACGCCAAAAGGCAGAATTGCTAGACAAAAGTAAAAAAGGAAAAGTGGAAAGGCAAGCAGGCAACAAAGAAGCCTACATTGAGATCGTAGTAAGTAAAAATACTGAAAAGTGAGATAATGAAATGTATACGCAAACATTAATGTCATTGGCAGGTAATGAAAGAAAATAGACTAATAAGGCATTTAAATTAGACGAAAGAAACCCAGGTTACTGTACAGAGAGCAAGATAAACAAATATGAGAAGAATGACAAGTTAATTGAAATTTCGATTAAAATAAATGATGGAAAGTGAAAAGATGTGCAGCGAGATATGCTAGCAGTGAAACGATCCCGAGATATACAGTTATAGTCCAAAGCAAATGGCGAGTGTAATAAATAGACGACTAATCAAGCGAATAATGCAATCCGTATCAATTCTGAAGCAAGATAGTTCAACAGATGAACAGGCTTTCGTCGCCTGTATACATCGGTAGATTAAAGCGCCACCAGTTATTAACTTCAAAATAAATAGTCCTACTAGACGTCAATTGTAACAAGCACATAATATCATAGAAATAGTTTTGTTCATTTTAGTCTTTTCTCCGATGTCCGTCACCTTTACTGATAGGCTAGAAGTTGGAAAAGATGAATATGAGTTTGGATTGACTAAACTGCGAAATGAAATCTACGTCCTCTGTCGTCCCCTGCATTCATGGTCTTCATCTTCTCCATCACCTCTTCCTTCTCGAAATGCAATTCGTGTCTTTGAGGATCAGAATCCATTTGACTTTCTGAAGAAAATCGAATTAAAAGAGATCTCATATCCTTTTGACATTGGATCCAGTGAGAAGGAGAATTGTCTCTACGTCTCTGAGTTTTCGAAGGAGAACTGCATATGGAAGATAACAAGAGAAGCAGATGACCAACAAATGATCGTCAAATGGCTGACCATTGACCTTCAGCCACAGACTCTGTCGTTGTCCAGTGAAAGTCAATTGTTGGTGGTCAGTTGGATCTACGGATCAGAGGCGGAACTTCTTCGCTCCATTCAGCTGTCAAGAGATACTGAGGAACCTTGTCATGCTGTGGAGACATCTGTTGGGAATGTCGTCATCCTTCACGAGTGGACGGAAGAGGAGAAAGAGAGTGAGTCAAGTAGGCGAGAGAAGTGGGAGACGAAATGGGGCATGTGTGAAATGACGACAGATCGACAGATGGTCATCCGTCGTTTGATTCCTTCAAACAAAACACAGATACTCAATAATTGTGTACATATCTCACTCGATTCAAACGATCGAGTGGTTGTGGCTGACAAGTGCAATGGCAGGGTTATGCTTTTAGATTCCAGGTTCAACTTGAATCGAATTTGCTTTCCAATAAAAGAAGAAATAGGAAAGAGACTCCAGAGGCCATTGAGACTGTGTTACGATGGCGAAAAGGAACATCTGCTCGTCGCAGGATTAAACGAAGGAGTTAATGTTTACACTTTGTATCCAAAATAAACTCAGTTTTTACAGATTGCGACAAATAAACCCGGCACCCTAAACTTGCAATAATTGAAAACGACAAATCGCCACCCATTGATGTAGAAGTACACCATGGGGAGGAGGGTGAATGCGCCGAGGTTGAAGAAACGGACACGCCAATGGATTTGAATGTCGACCAAAGCAGTAAATTATTTGCTTCCTTGATTTATCGAATCTAATTTTAAATCTTTCAGTCCTCTTCTTTTGTTCATCCATTCGAGGTTTAAAGCCAAATAATAATCTGAGAACAATGTGAACAAGTCTAGTCTGTATACAAGAAATATTTTGACCAGACATTATGCTTCAACTTCCAACGTCTAATGATAATATTGATTCAAAATTATAATATTCTGCAGCTGCACATAGCTCATTCAATTTAAAATTAAATTAGCACGCGATCGTTAGTCTGTTTCAAGAGCCATGATCTGTAAATTGACCAACTCTAATAGTCCTTAGGAATTAGAATGAAACTTTGCATATTGTACACTTTAGTAACCAGTCACTAGTTTAGCCATTAGTGAGGGGGAAGATAATTCCAAATGGAGGGACCACCACAGCAAACGCCCGGTGTTGGTCCTAAGCAGTTCTAGTCCTAGGAACAAAGAAATCAAACCGTTCTGAAGAGCGCAAAGAGCGAGATGAGGAATTGACGATGCAGATAACGGCTTTAGCATAATAGTCTGAGAGGTATTTCGAGGCACTCCCTAGCTGGGATTTTGACACATGAAAGAGGATCTTATAATGGATGCGCGCAGTGCAAGACTTCAAGCATATTATGTGGAGATATGAGAAAAGCGAGGGAGTAAATTGACTCTCAATTCTGTCTGCTCTGCCTCGTCGGTCCAAACGATACAACAACTTCTGCAGCTCGGCTTATGAACCCCTCGCAAGAACAAGGTGTCGGCATAAATATAATCACAGATTTACTAATTTCTAATGAAACAAAATTTGCTATTTGTAATGAAATTATGCCACATAACTTCCTATTAAACAATCTAATATATAAGGCGAAGTCTGTTTTTCTGTCCTTCCGTGACACAGCTAAAGGCTCCGAAACGTAATGGTCTAGCGCTATGAAATTTTACAAAACGTTTTTATAAGCCTGCGTAGGTTAACGCGACTATTTTCAGCTCGCATTTTACATTAAATGGCGATATAATGTCGAACCGTTGCAATACGCCGCCATTTGTGATTTCTCATAACGTCCTACAACAAACGGCCTCCGCATTCGCAACGCATTTCGGGATTTCTTCGACAAGCGAAAGACGTCATCTAGCTACATTGGTTAATAGCTACGTACACGTTGCGTCTCATTTGCCTCTGTGCGTGAGGATCGCGGTTCGCTTCCCGTTGCTGGCTGGTTTCATAAATTTAAATCTTGGGCTTGCACGGGATACTAAATGGCGTGGCGTCCATTCAAACGGGCCAGCGGTGGTGAAGGGTTGGCACTCATTAGATCAATTCATTGGTAAAATTAGCAGGGTCGAGGCCATTATTCGGTCGATATAGAAAACGGGAACGTTTACATTTTACATTTTTAAAGTCTTGCGGAAACTATTTATATATAGGATAGAGCAAATTCAAATACACGGGCGCACCCGGTGACTGCCAGTCAAAGCAGCCAAAGTTAACCACGCAAATCAAGCGGGAACGATTATTAAATATATAGGCTAAAGGCAGAGATAAACCGTGCGAAGCCCTGAAAAATTACGCTCGCCAATGGAACACTAAACACTTGAGAATAAGAGTACGAACTTCGTCTACTATATTTAGCCCGGGGAAAAATAATATGTTAGGTAGAGACAACCCGTGCGAAGCCGGGTAGATACGTCTAGTCTTCTATAATTTAAAGAATTTAGCGACAATTGTGGCATTTAATTAAAGGTGTCTAATTGTAAAATTTTACTTGCGTTCCATCCTGTCATTCCTGTGTTCAATGACAGATGATAACAAGTTTAATTAAAAGAAGTCGAATTTAACTGTATGATGGGCCTGATCATTTTACAGTCACCTTTAGTGAGTGGAAGGCTCAATCAACCTTAGTATCGAACCCGCGTCCATCTGATCTTCTTCTTCTTTAGTCTACATTCTTTAATTTACTATACCTTAATAACCTATTCCAACCCTTTTTTAGCTATTTCCCTTTCATGGCATACTGGATATCAACTGCACGGGTTAGGATTCCTTAGGTCTTCTCTTGCTTCACTTGGAGTTACCATCAATTGATGCATCGTGCGTTGTAACGGCGCTATAGAAATAATTATTAGAGTCGATACTTAACCTTATCGACCTAACCTTATATTATGACTCATCTGTCCTTCTCTGTCTTAATTAATTCGCCATCTTTAGAGTGTCTAAGAAAAGCATCTGTTATTGTCAACATGGTGACAGTATGCGTCTTACATTGGTTTGAAGTGGCAGACACTCCATTTTCTTGACCTCGGCATATGACAACCTGGCCAGTCGTCTCTTTTGCCTTATAATCTCCTACGAGCGGCGTATAGACGATGCACCCGTGTATTGATTGTTTGCTAGGTGGCGCCAGCAAAACATATCTTGACTTTCTACGTGTTATAGATGCCAACTTCAATAGCTGTTCAATTCCATAAAGGATTGACGTCCAAATACATTCATACATTATATGCACATGTTTATATAATATTACCTACAAGGTCCTACATACATACTTGCCTAATACCTTACCGGTACTTATTTTCCTTCTTTCTTGCTTACTCAAAGAATGTTAATCAATCCTTGTAGGCAAGGATTGATACACAGGATTGAAAACTGCTTATGTAACGTCGTGTGCCTAATTTGTGGGCGATAGAGGGATCGAAAAAATTGCCTCTTGTTTACATAATAAACACATTCTGTCAATAAAATTTATGAAGGCCAATCGAAATACAATTATATTTGCTAAATTAAAAATTACTTAAGTTATGTGGATTTTAACCATTTAAATCCACATAATTTGTTTAATACCATAAACAAAAATTAAAGCGGGCGACATCAACGGGTAAGAGTGCAGCTGGGATCAGAATTTCAATTTGTTTCAATTCAATGTTGTATGGGTTCCTAGCATTGTAATGGCCCTATAATTACACACAATGTGTACGGTGTAGTGTAGTGGAAGGAAATCAGAAGAAAGAAATAGAACAGTACTATGCATATGAGAGCTGGCTGCTAATCCTAAGAGAAGGCCACGATGAAACAAACACAGTGACAGTACACAGTGGTATTGATATTCAGTGAAGGCAAACCATTGGTCTAAGTAACAAAACTGGATTAATATAACTTGATCACATTCAAGTGCAGCTACATTTAGTCAACGTCAGACTAACAATGTGCGTTTGTTGACAATATTGGTCGAGATTGTGGGAAGTACACGGTGACTTTGATCCGACTGATATCAGGTGCAGGGTTTTAACAACTCCGCTATTGTCGGTCGGCTTATGATAATTTTACTTCCTCTTTCTCAAACAGAGGGCTATTGAAGAACAAGTTTACTTCATGTTTTTAACGAATAATTTGCATAGTATGTGTATCTTCCTCTAACAACTGGTTACCTATTGCCCCAACCCAGCTATGCAGTTATTCAACCTACATAAAGGCATAATGATGATCTTTCTAATTATTAATTTGATTATGTTTGCTGTATCTTTATAAGTTTTGATTGATTGAAATCAATCTAAAAGATTGGTTTGGGGACGTTTCGTCAAAGGACGATTCGTCAACGGACTGTTCGTCAAGGACTGTTCGTCAAGTGGACGATTCGTCAACGGACGTTTCGTCAACGGACGATTCGTCAACAATTTAAACTATATCTTGGATTAATGAACATAATTCTTTGCTTAAAAAGAAGTTGGATTGATGAAACTAATTCTTTGCTTAAATGGAAGTAGAATTCATAAAAGAAAGTCTTTGCTCAAATAGGAATTGGATTGATGAAAAAATTCTGTGCTGAAATCGAAGTTGGATTGATTAAACTATAATTCTTTGCTTAACTAGCAAGAATTATTTTAATTAATCCGACTTCTAGTTTAAAAAAAATATTTTCATCAATCCAACTTCTATTTAAGGAAGAGTTATTATCATCGATTGTATAGGTCTATATTTTGCGCACCTGGACTAACAATACTTTTATTGGTCAACAAGAATTAATAATCGAATCCTTTTTGACGAACAGTCCGTTGACGAACAGTCCTTGACGAACAGTCCGTTGACGAATCGTCCACTTGACGAACAGTCCTTGACGAACAGTCCGTTGACGAATCGTCCGTTGACGAAACGTCCGCATACCAAAAGATTCTACCATAAAAATATCGATAGCCCGACGAACTGTATTAATATTTAGATAATAGCATGAATACGCACATACAGTTATGCCATAAATATTGGTCATTATTATAGACTAATTATAGGCTAATTTTGTTTAGTTCGCATTAGCATAGCCGATGTTTTCCACCAAGTTATGGATGATATCTAATTCTGTTTTGTGGACGGTTGATCGTTGTTGCTCGATATAGTTGGTGTCAGTTTTTCGTCAGTGTTCTGGTGCAGTTGGCTTTCATCAGGTTGGCTAAGTTCTTCGCATGGTGTTGAGCTTACATTCGTAAGATCCGTCACTTTAGTTGGAAGAAAGTTCTCTGGCGTTTTAAAAGGATCTGAATTCGAAATAGTCAATGGAAAACAAATTATCATATTAAAAAATTGTCACTCAGACAGCAATAACAGAAACTGCATGACATTTTAATGTCGTTGGCTTTAAAGATAAAGGGATATTTGATCTAGATGTTAATTCATTATTTACAAAAAATAGTGCACGAGTTGGCGTCATTATGTCTTAAGAAATGTTAATTTTGACAAAGAAAAATTACTTTTTCGATTTCGACACTTTACACTGGGCAACAAGCATTTTGCTACTGGGATTCTAACACTTCTTCCTAACTAAATTTGGCATTCTGAATCCAAATCCGAAAACCGTTTTGTCTATCACGTCCAGTTTTTAAGTTGTAATTAGGTTCTGCAGCTGATCTGGATGAGTCGTATAAGCCTCCGATTTTCCTCGTGAGAGACTTGTCATTATCAAAGTGGAAAGCAAAAGCGTTAAGTTCAAGACTGAAGCCGTGGAATCTGCTATAGGAAGACCAAACAATTTATTTTTCGTAATCGTCAAACCAATCTGGCTTCCTTTTACCAAATTGAAGGTGGCTTTTGTTTCTGTGCTGATATCGATGGTCTCATGCATGAGCTGGGTTAAGAGTATGGGAAGCATTTGTTTGGTCGGCCAGAACTTTCTTGGTAATCAAGGAGCAGCGAATTATGCTGAGCTTTTAGAGAACATTCTGAGGGCACATGAGTTTTTGGTGCTAGGATGTCACTGATGATTCATTTCTAAATTTTCTACACTTTCCACCCAATCTGGGCGATGTCATCGACATCGATGAGCATGGAGAAAGGTTCCATCAGAATATAAAGGTGATGGAAAGCTGATATAAGACGAAGTTAAATCATAGCATGATGAGAGACTATTGTTGATTCTTGCAACGAGAGACGGATGTGCCTTACAAACACAAAAGCAAATGCCTTAAACATTTGTGAGCACTTTGCTTTCACGTAAAGGGTGAGTTAAGAAAGACGTAATTGTTCATCAACATGTCTGATGTAGGCCTATGTTCTTTTGTTTGGTTTAGCAGTAGGCCTAAAGGCACAAACATCGTTTTAGGGTGACATATTTCATACTGCAAATGTCCTGCATTAATTCGCAATTCTGTAGAACCTCACTGATGCACACCTAAGAAACTAGATGCGCTAGCAAAATTTCGATTTCGTTTTTGAAATCAGCATCCAAAATTCAGCTAAGAAGAAGCGCAAAATCAAATGCCTTGAACATTTTAAACATAATTTCCTTTCGCTAAAAGTATGAGCTGAGAATTTGCAATTGTGTAGAACCTCACGGATGCGTACCTGAAAAACCTGACATGCTAGCCAAATTTCGATCTCATATTTGAAATCAGCACAAAAAAATTAGCTAACAACAAGCGCAATAGCAAATGCCCAATACATTTTAAAACTTTGCTTTTGCTGATAGTATGAGTTGAGAATTCGCAATCGTGTAGAACCACACCTGTGCGTACCTAAAAACCTGACGTTCTAGCCTAATTTCAATTTCATATTTGAAATCAGCGCCCAAACTTTAGTTAAGAACATATCTAAAGTTCTGAGTAGCAAACAAAAAATATTTTAAGGAAAACGTGACCATTGACCAACCTTGTTTTGCTGGAAAAATATTGCAACGCCAGATGATCAGAATTGTTATGTTAACTGCGATAGAGACGCTGAAGAGAGCACTCATTGCTATGGCGATATCATAGCTGCTACATTCGACCGGTTGACAAACACTGGACGACGTATTGCCTACATTATAAAAAACAAAATATGTTAGTAATCATCTGCTTTGTAGAACAGACACCAAAAGAGTTGACAATGTATTTGCTGGTTCAAATGCATTCGTCCGATCCTTATGAAAAGAAACGGTCAGTAGCTAGGCGTATATTGATAATGTATTACAAAAAGGAGTGAGGGAGTAAAGTTAACTTTCTCTGTAGCGCTAATTAGACTCATTTCCTTTCCATGCGTAGCCCTGCTAAAATCCTATACGGTTACGCTATGAACTAGACTATATTTCATTTTGGTAGATGGCGCTGCTATAGCACCATATTGCCGTGCTGTTTTACATGCGGCTCTCGAATGCTGACTCATTTAATTTCAATAGGTGGCTCTGCTATGGCACTACGCGTTAAGAATTGTTTTTAAACCGACGCCTAGATTCAAATTTGTCTGCAATGAAAGTTGGAGTGCGAGATGGCTTGTCTATAATCGCATCCACCATGTACCCCCGGCTATGTCTATTGCTATTACTCATGCGGAGTCTTGCAAGTTACTTTAATCGAAATCATTTTTACCCTCTTAGGATTGAAAACATTGTATAAAACATAATGTGCTTAGTTGCTCTACTAATTATTCGCATGAGATGACGATTTTGGATCGTCGGGGTTTTGGATGCATTAAATCATAGGCTACGTAGGCGTCATTTCCAAACAGCATCTCATGGGAAAAGTGATGAGTCATAGGGCAAAACGACATAATATCATGGGGAAATCGGCTATAAAAGGCGGAGGTTGGCCATGGAACAGTCAGTCTGGAAAAGACAGTCTTGAGATTCGGCCTCGGCCTAGCAGTCTCGTTGGTCACCTATTCAAACCTCTCGATAGACCACGAGAGCCGAACCGAGGACAACCCTTTGTTAAGATCCGGGGTTTCGGGCATCCTGGTAGAGCGCTTTGGTTAGTAGACAGAGCTAGTAAGTGAATTAATCAATGACAATCTATTATTATTATATTATTCTGCTGTGTGTCTGACTGACTGACTGACTGACTGACTGACTGGCTGGCTGACTGACTGAACAACTGACTGACTGACTTAACACCTGACTGATTAACTGAACTACTCACTGACTGACTTTAAGACGGCAACTAAGGCCAGCTGACTGACTGAACAGATAGCTGAAAAGGTGGTCAACCCAACAAATGCCAGACTGACTGATTGAACGCCTGACTAACTGACTGACTGACTGAACGACTGAACGACTGACTGAATGACTGAAAGACACACCTATCAACATGTATCTTGGCACTTAATTTTATTTCTCCTTCTAAGTACATGTGCATCTGATAAGCCTTTGTTGTATTTCTCATGCCATGTTGACTATCTTTTGTGATTTGCATCATGTTCTGTTTCACAAAGGCACATTTCTTCGAGTTTGCCTGAAAGAAACGTCTCGTCACATCCGAATCTTTCTTGAAATCAACATCGGATGATGACGCTATTCATCACTGTGTTAAGTCGCCTCGGTTGATCGTCCACTATATTATTGTCAACGTTGAACCAATTGGATCCCACACGAAATCTTTCGTCCGCAAGTCGTCAGCAATTCCTCGAGAAGTCGTCGCTTATGTTCTGCCGATAAAGCCATTCATACAACCTACAAGACCGACCACGACACCAACAGTTTGGATCTCTCTCTGTCTCTGTTTCTTTCTGAATATCTAATCTCTGTATGTCTTTAATAATAATAGTAAACTAATAATAATAGCATAATAATAATAATAATAATAATAATAATAATAATAATAATAATAATAATAATAACGGTGACAATTTATATGGCGCCGTAACACACCCCATGTCGTTACAAGGACGCCTCACAGTCAACTCAGAGCTCAGAGGACATGGATCTGTCTGTCTCTATATTATGTCTGTCTGTCTTTTTCCTCTCAGATCAGTCTGGCTCTATCTTCTCTCTGACTCTGTCTGTCTCTGTATCTGTCCCTCTCTCTACCTCTGATCTCTGTCTCTCTGTCTCTCCGTTCCGTTGAGTAGATGTCACTATAGTTGCAGTCATAATTAAAAAGCAAGTGATTACTACAGATTTTCTACACAAGCTATCCAATGTATTTAACTGTTTCTTTAGCTATGGCCTGCGACCTACGCACTGTTGCTTATGACTCGCCAGTGAATTATCCAGTGATTCTTCACCATGTATTTTCAAACTGTCTTAAAATGTTCCTGTCTGGAAGAGTTGCATAACCTGTGTGGCAGTGTTTTTGTGAGGTACATGTAGGAGGCGCTGTTTGAAAATTGTTATTGTAATTGCAATCGAGCATTTATAAAAGCGCCACTCAACGATTCATAGGGGCTTCGTTGCATAGATTGGCCTACATGCATGCACACACAAAAAGTGGAAAATGTTACTTAATGATAGGCGTTACTTTGTGCTGTGACGGTCGTGTTCGATCACCACCACTTTGAAACGTGAAGATGACAGTCACCACTACTCTCGTGCTTCTGTGCTGTTTGGAAAATTCTGAGATTGAGAACTGTGCTATATAAGAATTGGACTAGATTAGAATACTTCCTTACTTCACTTGCCTGCTTACCTACTTAATTTTATTTACTAAATTCCTTGCTTCCTTCCTTGCTTATCTTTCTGCTACAATGCAATTCATAAGACATCACAAGGATAGAACGGCTTTATATTGATAACAATAATTACAAATAAGTTTACAATTTGCAAATAAAAGAAAAGTAAGAACCACGCAGAAGTAAAAAGACTCGATAGACTGATAATAAGGTTGCTCATGCAATTGCTATACGATATTTTAAATTGGCGGCAATATTTGAGAATTGCAGCAGTCGATGCCATACAGAACAACTGTTTGTCCTATTAGGCCTACTACTATTTGCTCATTTGTTTGAAGAAGAAGGAGAACAAGAATCGCAGGAAACAGGGCTAGGACGAATCGTAAGGTCATTTCCGGTTCACGGTAAGGAAACCCCACCAGCACTGTTTAACTTCATTGCAGACGTTAATTGTATTGCCTACGAACATTGTTTTAGGATAATGAGGGGTCATAGCAACATCGGGGCCTAAAAATAGAAACAACAACAGCGTTAATGATGATGATGATGATGATGATGATGATGGTGATGACGATGATGATGTCCAGGATGATGATGACGATGATGCTGATGATGACGATATCGAAGACGACGACGACGACGACGACGACGATGAAGATGATGATGATGATGATGATGATGATGATGATGATTATGATGATGATGATGATGATGATGATGATGATGATGATGATGATGATGATGATGGTGATGATGATGATGATGACAGATGATGAATGAAGATGATGATGAAGATCAGCAGAAGAAGAAGAAGAAGAAAGAGGAGGAAGAAGAAGAAGAAGAAGCCTGTTCTTTATTGAAACCAATTGCATACCACATTTTGGTGTACAAAAACTTAAGCATGCAAATAACATTAAGCCGAACATCCGCCATTATGTTCTATATATGTCTAACATAGATTATGTCACCAATTACCCATCACACTAGGTTGATTCATATAGCATCCTTATGATGAACTTGTTTCTAACCTAAATATTTGGGGTTGGGATTTCTTGGGCCTAGCAAATGGCCTGTGCGCTTGATAGGCGGAAGCAGGTCATACAGCAAGACATGGCCCGATTAAACACGCAGTCTTCGCATACAAGGGGAAACATCGTTAATAGGAAAAACAGTTGCAGGTCCAACTAGTGGGCTAAAATAAAACTGGCATGCAGTTTACAGTTTCTAACCTGAGAGCAATGTTTAGCATACTACTTAGCAACGCTTTTCTTTTAGCTCACATTTCCTAGTGGGTCATGTTTAAGGCAACCCTTCGCGTACATGGTGATTTTGACTGGATTTTCGTCTTGGCTTTCGTGACGCGTATGACGATGGGGGATAGAATGGTTTTTCCCCGGATACTCTTGACCGGTTTATTCCATCCGGGGGATAAATTCATACATCCCCCCGGATACTCGTAGGACGGATACTCTATTTCGTGATACCAGCAAAAGATACGTTACAATCACCCGAACGCATGCTTTTGTGGCAGTAGCACTTGAATCCAGCGGTGCATGGAGTTAAGAAGGATTGGATTTTGTGATGGAATTAGGACGAAGGTTGACCGATGCAACCCATGACCCACTCGAAACAAGCTACCTGTCCCAAAAACTTTCTGTACCTGTCAAACGAGGGAACGCCATCTGCTTTTCTTCGACATTACCCTCTTAGATTATTTTACTTTGTTATAATAATAATAATAATAATAATAATAATAATAATAATAATAATAATAATAATAATAATAATAATAATAATAATAATAATAATAATATAAGAATAATAATAATAATAATAATAATAATAATAATAATAATAATAATAATAATAATAATAATAATAATAATAATAATAATAATAATAATAATAATAATAATAATAATAAACTAGTAATATTAAATAATAATAATAATAAGAACAAGAACAAGAACTAGAAGCTTATTTCTTTATTGAAAACCAATTGCTTAGCGCAATTTTGTGTACAAAAAGTTAAGCATGCAAATAACATTAAGCTATTATGTCACATATCGCAGGCTTTAAGCCAGACTGGCGTAACTCCGTTTTTTGACATTTTGAGATAAACGAAGAAAACGAAAACTTTGCTATAATCATTTCTGAACAATTTTCTTTCATCATTTTATATTGAAACAATGAAAATTATTTCTAGCTAAATGCTGAACAATTACAATCCTTCTCAAAATGCATTAAAGTATGCATTGTATTGTTTGCACATAACATGATAATTAGGTGAATTTTGTCAAAGTTTGACAAGATGCACCCTTTAAGCAAGAAAAAATAAAGTTATGAAAACCTCATAAATTCTGTGTAATTTGCACCATAACCGCCACCAAAAAATATCTGAAGAAACATTCAGTCAAACCACATATAGTATATTATAGACATATGCGAAGCTCAACCCTCTTAACGTGCAAATTTCTGTAATCAATGGTAACACGTCCTGCCACCTACCGACGCTGGGGTTAAAAAGACGACGATGGCGTCTAATCACAAGGTTGCGCTATCGCTTACTGTAGCAATACTTACTATAATCATATAATGTGAAAGGAAAGAAGAGATGGAAGAGGAAGAAAAAGAAGGAGGAGGAAGAGGAGGAGAAGAAGTAGAAGAAGCCGGAGGAGGAGGAGAAGAAGAAGAAGGAAGAGGAGGAGAAGAAGGAGATGGAGGAGGATGAATAGAAGAAGAAGTAGAAGAAGGAGGAGGAGGAGGACAGGAAGAGAAGAAGAAGGATGAGGATGATGATTAGGAGAGGAGGAGGAGGAGGGAGGAGGAGGAGGAGGAGGAGGAGGAGGAGGAGGAGGAGGAAATAAAGGAAGATATAGGAGAAGGGAAATTAGGAAGAGAAAAGAGTGTATGAGTCTAAATAGGAATAGAAGGAAGATTAGGAGTAGGAAGAGAAATAACGGGGAATAAGAAGAAAAAGGAGGCTAAGGAGTGCAGGAGGAGGGGACTAGAATGAGGATTACCAGGAGGAGAAGAGGGTGGAGGAGCAAGAGGCCAAAGAGTGCAGAGTACGGGAAGAAGAAGAGGATGGAGGAGGAAAAGGCCAAAGAGTGCAGAGGACGGGAAGAGGAAGGAGAGGAAAAGGCCAAAGAGTGCAGAGGACAGGAAGAGGAAGGAAGGAGGCCAAGGAGTGCTGGAGGAGGGAGGAGGAGGAAAGAGAGGAAAAGGATACGGGAGTGGAGGAGGAATAGGAGGAAGAGGAGGTCAAGGAGTACGGGAGGAGGAGGAATAGGAGGCAGAGGAGGTCAAGGAGTACGGGAGGAGGAGGAATAGGAGGAAGAGGAGGTCAAGGAGTACGGGAGGAGGAGGAATAGGAGGAAGAGGAGGTCAAGGAGTACGGGAGGAGGAGGAATAGGAGGAAGAGGAGGTCAAGGAGTACGGGAGGAGGAGGAATAGGTGGAAGAGGAGGTCAAGGAGTACGGGAGGAGGAGGAATAGGAGGAAGAGGAGGTCAAGGAGTACGGGAGGAGGAGGAATAGGTGGAAGAGGCCACTGAGGATGCGGACGACGTGAGGACTGACTAAAAAAGTGACTGAAAGAGCTATACTAAAACAGTCTTAGCGGCAGCATATACAATAATGCCATCCACGCGAAGTTTCTAACCCCAGAGCAGCCAGGTGGCGCTTTTTGACCTAATTACACAGAAAGGGGCGGAGCTTCGCATATGTCTGTAATATACTATATGTGGTCAAACTGCACAATCAAACACAAAATTATTAATAATGATAGGCCAAGACAATAATTGTTTTGAAGATGCAACATTCTGGTGTAAAATCATAAAACTCACCCTTACAAAATAGTATAAGCAACTAATAACTTTAGAATAACATAAATTACGCTCTGCAATTTTAACGCAAGTAAGTAAGTGGTTTAAGCTGTATGAAGAGTAAAGTAAGTAAGTAAGCATTGTGTCACGTTAATTTTACTTGCCTAATTCCATTTATGCCATAGAGACGTATCTTGGACATACATCATTTTGGCTTGCATAAATCTAAAAATTTGGCACTCACTTCTTGCCAGATGGACATATCTTCTTCAAGATGCAACCATCTGGCAGGAATACTGCATGGGTTTACATCCTTATGGCATAAATGTGACCCATACTTTGTGTTGTAGGCCTACATGTATACCTTCGCACCAACTGGTCTTAAATGAAGCCCTATAGCTACGGCCTTCTGGCAGAACCTTCTTTGATGTCAGGCGATTCAAGTTCTGTCAAAATCTCCATTTTGCCAAAAATCATATTTAGGCCTACGACGTTCTGGCTTAAAGCAGACGATATAGGTCCCACATAGATTATCTTACCAATTACCCATTAAACTAGGTTGATTCATATAACATCCTTATGATGAACTTTTTCCAACCAAACTATCGGCGGCGGGGGATCTCGATCGTGTGCCCTTGATAGGCGGGAGCATTTCATGCAAGACACGCCCCAATCTTCGCATAGATCTACAAACGGAAACATCGTTAATAGAGAAAGCTGTTGCAGTTGCAACAAGTGGTCTAAAGGGAAACTGACAATATGTGGTTTTCATTTCTAGCCTTAGAGCAATGTTTAGTATGATATGCAGCAATACTTTCTTTTTAATTCAATTTCCTAATACGTTACCGAATCGGTCCTGTATACAGGAAAGTTGCATAGAGAAAACTGCAGTCGTAGCGGCTTCGTCGAGTTAAGTTTTAATGGATGCGTGGAGTTCGGCTGCTTGATTCATTCACTGACACTCCTATTGACGCTGGAGTATATCTTAAGGCAAGTGGTCTTTTAGTCAAGCCAATCATTTTGTTTATAGAACTGACGCTTTGTATCTACTAATACTATACAGTTTACGCATGCAAAAGATTTGTTTAGGGCTAATGATAGAGATGCGAATTAGCTGAAAAATTTACTTTTGACTAGCTGAAAATATGCGTCATCTATGGTATAAATTTCAATCCACAAGTACAAGAAAGAAACTGGACTATAGATACTCAAAAGTAGGATGACCCGGCTGAGGTACCTCTCTGGGGACAAATCCAACCTTTGACCAACTCTGTTAGCGGGAGATACTTGTCACTTCACATCTGTCCTTAAAGAACCGAGACATGTTTTATAGAAGCTGCTCCCAGCAAGGAAATCAGCCCTCTGCATGCATTCTATACCCTTCGCCCTCGTCCCCATGACAGGGTCCAAAATCTTTTAGACAATAATATTAAAAAATTATGAGAATTTTCATAAGTGAGGTGTGTACACCCGAGTCCGATTCTTCTGCAAGCGGTATAATAAAGAATAATTTACTTACTTAAGATCGGAGTTGACTGTAGGGGTAAACGATTAATAAGAAACTTGTACATGGACCAGTCAGTGATTATGAGATCATTGGTGTAAATTCAAAAACCTGAAAGAATAGACAGTGGCGCTAGTCCCTACAGTCTGCCATTATGTACCATAGGCCAAGGCCCCACATATATTCTTTCTTTAAGTTCTCTGCCCTTCGGCAGGTTCCAACTTCAATGACGCCACTCTTCTCTGTGCTGTGCCCCCTCCCCCAACTTCGCTGCATCCGCCGGCCATCCCCCCAACATCATCCGCCCCGGTCCTCCCATCCCCCTCCCCCACCGGCCTCTCCCAGAAGGAGTCCCCTCCCAACACGCGCCTCACCAGCCCCCCACTCCCCACTGCTGCCACCAGCGACCGCCCTCCATCAATCACCTGCAGCACCCCGTCACTTGCCACACGCCCAGTCCCGCTCACCCTGTCCATCCCTCTCTAGACCCACATCCCAAAAGCCTCCAATCTCCCGATCTCCCCCCCCGTCGTCATTGCAAGTGTTTCTTGGGAAATTAGAGGTGGTTTCCCGTTGCCTTCCTCGAGACACCATCTCCGAGCGTCGATGTCCTTCATCGTCCGTCCTTCCGACTCCTTGTCTCTAGGCTCGCATATACCGGCGAGGGCTCGGTCGTCCACCACGGTTCCATGATAAAATGTCATGCGACAAAATGTCATGGTATGAGTTTAGTTTTTACTTGCACTTCGGGCGATGTCATCAGCACATCTGAAAACCTAACTGAACTACCAGTGTATCGTGACCTCGAATGCATCATCGATTATCTCGAAGACAACTTCATTGGGCGACAGCGAAGGGTTCGGCGATGACAACCAAGGTTTTGCATCGCACTTTGGAACCAATACGCGCGTGTACTTGAACATTTGCCTCGAAGCAACAACACCGTTGAAGGTTGGCACAATGCCTTCAACAACGTTGTTGGCTTTGCCCATCCGACAACAACCAAACTTGCGCGTAAGCTCCAGCAAGAACAGCACAGTATGGAACTCCTGTGTCGCCAATTGGAACTTAGAGTTCAACCAGGAAAGAAGAAGAAGGCTTATGAAAGAACCAGTGAAGCTCTCCACACTCTCGTTACAGACTACAGTGACAGAGACTCCATTGCCCACTTGGGGGACGTTGCAAGAGTTCTGAATATAAATGTTGTATGAACATTTCAATAACTTACATACGCACTATAATCGCTTGACAGACACTATTATTCAGCGTTGTATTAGTTTTCAGTAGGCTGATTTAACTTTTGACTATAAATTTTTTTCGAGGTTTTCTTACCGTCGAAAAGGTTTACTGACACTCTCTGCCTGGCTTTCTTCAAATCGCCTGAGACTCAATCCTACTAAGACCCAGTTCATATGGCTGGGTACCCGCCAGCAGATGGCAAAACTGGACTTTAATCTTCTTGCAGTAGAATTTCCTCTTATTACATTCTCTACCTCAGTACGAAACCTCGGTGTCATTCTTGATCAGGAACTAAGCTTTTCCAAACACCTCTCCTCATTGTCTCGCTCCTGCTTTTACCATCTTCGTAAGCTAAGAGTTATTGCTCTCTCTCTCAACCTCTTTTGCTTCCGTGCACTCTTATCCATGCCTTCGTCTGCTCTCGCCTAGACTATTGTTCCTCTCTCTACACTGGTCTTCCCAAAGTCCACTTGTCCTCCATTGAGAGGGTCTTGCGGTCTGCGTCGCGCCTTGTTGGTTCCATTCCTCGCTATGGTAGTGTTTCTTCTGACATGCATCACACCCTCCACTGGCTTCCCCTCCGGCAATGTGTCTTGGGTTCAGCTCCTCGCTATCTACGCTCCATCTTTACTCTATCTTCTTCTCTCACAGGTCGCTCAGCCCTCCGTTCCTCTTCTAGGGGTGACTTTTTGGTGCCTTTTGTTCGCACTTGCTACTAAGCAGCGCTTTGAGCATTCTCTATCGTTGGTCCAACAACGTGGAATGACTTACCATCCTTCCTTCGCTTATCCCCTCGTACTCATTCTACTTCCTTCTATACACAACTGAAGACTTTTCTCTATGATCAAGCCTGGCTCGGGAGCGCCTCTGGGTAGAACCCTTGAAGAGGCGCTATATAAATTGATTGATTGATTGATTCATACGTTCGTTCGCTTTATGTTCCTTCTTGCATTTTTCCTCATTCGTTCATTTATACACTCATTCGTTCATTCTTTCATTAATAGATTTTTAACCTAACCATCCAGTATTTTATATAAAGAAATTCGCTATCATTCATTGAATTACTCATGTGATCATTGAGCAAATCATTTCAATCATTAAACCAATCACTGCTCCAATCCTTCAGTCAATCAGCAGTCAGTCAGAACAACTGAGTCGATGAAACTGTCGTAAAAATCTGCCCGTCTGATTGTCCTTTCAGTTCCCTCTCTTCCTGGATGTCTGCCTCTCTCTCTCTCATTGCCACCGACAAAGTCCAATTCTCCAGCTCAGCTCCACCAATCACCGTCTCTGATCGCCTGACACCGATCCATACAAAACCCGATCAGATGACGACGGGTAATCCTCTGGTATTCGCTCAGGCCATTCGTTATGGATTATCGGACAACGGCCAGAACTGACTATTTATTTAGCGCGATGCTTTTTTCTCCATGAGAAAAGCGATCTGCTTAGAATAGATAGAGCTTAGCACGTAATAAGTTAATTAGTCGGACTGTGAGGCACATTGGCGCAGTCACGAATCGCGGAAGTTAAGTATGCCATTAGTTAGACGCCCTCATATATCATTCAAAGTCATCACGAGATTTCTGATGAGTTTAGAAGCGGAAGGGTGTTTGTTTGGTATGCGGTCTGGCTAGATTGCTCCTGGTTGGTTAGTAGACAGAGCTAGTAAGTGAATTAATCAATGACAATCTATTATTATTATATTATTCTGCTGTGTGTCTGACTGACTGACTGACTGACTGACTGACTGGCTGGCTGACTGACTGAACAACTGACTGACTGACTTAACACCTGACTGATTAACTGAACTACTCACTGACTGACTTTAAGACGACTGACTGACTGACTAAAAGACTGACTGAACTAATGACGGAATGACTGATTGACTGACTCAAATATTGACTGACTGACTGACTGATTGAACGCCTGACTAACTGACTGACTGACTGAACGACTGAACGACTGACTGAATGACTGAAAGACACACCTATCAACATGTATCTTGGCACTTAATTTTATTTCTCCTTCTAAGTACATGTGCATCTGATAAGCACTTTGTTGTATTTCTCATGCCATGTTGACTATCTTTTGTGATTTGCATCATGTTCTGTTTCACAAAGGCACATTTCTTCGAGTTTGCCTGAAAGAAACGTCTCGTCACATCCGAATCTTTCTTGAAATCAACATCGGATGATGACGCTATTCATCACTGTGTTAAGTCGCCTCGGTTGATCGTCCACTATATTATTGTCAACGTTGAACCAATTGGATCCCACACGAAATCTTTCGTCCGCAAGTCGTCAGCAATTCCTCGAGAAGTCGTCGCTTATGTTCTGCCGATAAAGCCATTCATACAACCTACAAGACCGACCACGACACCAACAGTTTGGATCTCTCTCTGTCTCTGTTTCTTTCTGAATGTCAATCTCTGTATGTCTTTAATAATAATAATAATAATAATAATAATAATAATAATAATAATAATAATAATAATAATAATAATAATAATAATAATAATAATAACAGTGACAATTTATATGGCGCCGTAACACAGCCATGCCGTTACAAGAGCGCCTCACAGTCAACTAACGGCAGTCTTTGTCTGTCTGTCTCTATATTATGTCTGTCTGTCTTTTTCCTCTCAGGCTCTATCTTCTCTCTGACTCTCTCTGACTCTGTCTGTCTCTGTATCTGTGTCTCCCTATCTATCTCTCTTTCTCTGTCTCTCTGTCTCTCCGTTCCGTTGAGTAGATGTCACTATAGTTGCAGTCATAATTAAAAAGCAAGTGATTACTACAGATTTTCTACACAAGCTATCCAATGTATTTAACTGTTTCTTTAGCTATGGCCTGCGACCTACGCACTGTTGCTTATGACTCGCCAGTGAATTATCCAGTGATTCTTCACCATGTATTTTCAAACTGTCTTAAAATGTTCCTGTCTGGAAGAGTTGCATAACCTGTGTGGCAGTGTTTTTGTGAGGTACATGTAGGAGGCGCTGTTTGAAAATTGTTATTGTAATTGCAATCGAGCATTTATAAAAGCGCCACTCAACGATTCATAGGGGCTTCGTTGCATAGATTGGCCTACATGCATGCACACACAAAAAGTGGAAAATGTTACTTAATGATAGGCGTAACTTTGTGCTGTGACGGTCGTGTTCGATCACCACCACTTTGAAACGTGAAGATGACAGTCACCACTACCTCTCGGCCCTGTGCTGTTTGGAAAATTCTGAGATTGAGAACTGTGCTATATAAGAATTGGACTAGATTAGAATACTTCCTTACTTACTTGCCTGCTTACCTACTTACTTATTTACTTAATTCCTTGCTTCCTTCCTTGCTATCTTTCTGCTACAATGCAATTCATAAGACATCACAAGGATAGAACGGCTTATATTGATAACAATAATTACAAATAAGTTTACAATTTGCAAATAAAAGAAAAGTAAGAACCACGCAGAAGTAAAAAGACTCGATAGACTGATAATAAGGTTGCTCATGCAATTGCTATACGATATTTTAAATTGGCGGCAATATTTGAGAATTGCAGCAGTCGATGCCATACAGAACAACTGTTTGTCCTATTAGGCCTACTACTATTTGCTCATTTGTTTGAAGAAGAAGGAGAACAAGAATCGCAGGAAACAGGGCTAGGACGAATCGTAAGGTCATTTCCGGTTCACGGTAAGGAAACCCCACCAGCACTGTTTAACTTCATTGCAGACGTTAATTGTATTGCCTACGAACATTGTTTTAGGATAATGAGGGGTCATAGCAACATCGGGGCCTAAAAATAGAAACAACAACAGCGTTAATGATGATGATGATGATGATGATGATGATGGTGATGACGATGATGATGTCCAGGATGATGATGACGATGATGCTGATGATGACGATATCGAAGACGACGACGACGACGACGACGACGATGATGAAGATGATGATGATGATGATGATGATGATGATGATTATGATGATGATGATGATGATGATGATGATGATGATGATGATGATGATGATGATGGTGATGATGATGATGATGATGATGATGATGATGATGATGATGATGATCAGCAGAAGAAGAAGAAGAAGAAGATGAGGAGGAGGAGGAGGAGGAAGAAGAAGCCTGTTCTTTATTGAAACCAATTGCATACCACATTTTGGTGTACAAAAACTTAAGCATGCAAATAACATTAAGCCGAACATCCGCCATTATGTTCTATATATGTCTAACATAGATTATGTCACCAATTACCCATCACACTAGGTTGATTCATATAGCATCCTTATGATGAACTTGTTTCTAACCTAAATATTTGGGGTTGGGATTTCTTGGGCCTAGCAAATGGCCTGTGCGCTTGATAGGCGGAAGCAGGTCATACAGCAAGACATGGCCCGATTAAACACGCAGTCTTCGCATACAAGGGGAAACATCGTTAATAGGAAAAACAGTTGCAGGTCCAACTAGTGGGCTAAAATAAAACTGGCATGCAGTTTACAGTTTCTAACCTGAGAGCAATGTTTAGCATACTACTTAGCAACGCTTTTCTTTTAGCTCACATTTCCTAGTGGGTCATGTTTAAGGCAACCCTTCGCGTACATGGTGATTTTGACTGGATTTTCGTCTTGGCTTTCGTGACGCGTATGACGATGGGGGATAGAATGGTTTTTCCCCGGATACTCTTGACCGGTTTATTCCATCCGGGGGATAAATTCATACATCCCCCCGGATACTCGTAGGACGGATACTCTATTTCGTGATACCAGCAAAAGATACGTTACAATCACCCGAACGCATGCTTTTGTGGCAGTAGCACTTGAATCCAGCGGTGCATGGAGTTAAGAAGGATTGGATTTTGTGATGGAATTAGGACGAAGGTTGACCGATGCAACCCATGACCCACTCGAAACAAGCTACCTGTCCCAAAAACTTTCTGTACCTGTCAAACGAGGGAACGCCATCTGCTTTTCTTCGACATTACCATGCTAGATTATTTACTTTGTTATAATAATAATAATAATAATAATAATAATAATAATAATAATAATAATAATAATAATAATAATAATAATAATAATAATAATAATAATAATAAGAATAATAATAATAATAATAATAATAATAATAATAATAATAATAATAATAATAATAATAATAATAATAATAATAATAATAATAATAATAATAATAATAATAATAATAATAGTAATAATAATAATAATAATAAGAACAAGAACAAGAACTAGAAGCTTATTTCTTTATTGAAACCAATTGCTTAGCGCAATTTTGTGTACAAAAAGTTAAGCATGCAAATAACATTAAGCTATTATGTCACATATCGCAGGCTTTAAGCCAGACTGGCGTAACTCCGTTTTTTGACATTTTGAGATAAACGAAGAAAACGAAAACTTTGCTATAATCATTTCTGAACAATTTTCTTTCATCATTTTATATTGAAACAATGAAAATTATTTCTAGCTAAATGCTGAACAATTACAATCCTTCTCAAAATGCATTAAAGTATGCATTGTATTGTTTGCACATAACATGATAATTAGGTGAATTTTGTCAAAGTTTGACAAGATGCACCCTTTAAGCAAGAAAAAATAAAGTTATGAAAACCTCATAAATTCTGTGTAATTTGCACCATAACCGCCACCAAAAAATATCTGAAGAAACATTCAGTCAAACCACATATAGTATATTATAGACATATGCGAAGCTCAACCCTCTTAACGTGCAAATTTCTGTAATCAATGGTAACACGTCCTGCCACCTACCGACGCTGGGGTTAAAAAGACGACGATGGCGTCTAATCACAAGGTTGCGCTATCGCTTACTGTAGCAATACTTACTATAATCATATAATGTGAAAGGAAAGAAGAGATGGAAGAGGAAGAAAAGAAGGAGGAGGAAGAGGAGGAGAAGAAGTAGAAGAAGCCGGAGGAGGAGGAGGAGAAGAAGAAGAAGGAAGAGGAGGAGAAGAAGGAGATGGAGGAGGATGAATAGAAGAAGAAGTAGAAGAAGAAGGAGGAGGAGGACGGGAAGAGAAGAAGAAGGATGAGGATGATGATTAGGAGGAGGAGGAGGAGGAGGAGGAGGAGGAGGAGGAGGAGGAGGAGGAGGAGGAGGAAATAAAGAAAATATAGGAGAAGGGAAATTAGGAAGAGAAAAGAGTGTATGAGTCTAAATAGGAATAGAAGGAAGATTAGGAGTAGGAAGAGAAATAACGGGGAATAAGAAGAAAAAGGAGGCTAAGGAGTGCAGGAGGAGGGGACTAGAATGAGGATTACCAGGAGGAGAAGAGGGTGGAGGAGCAAGAGGCCAAAGAGTGCAGAGTACGGGAAGAAGAAGAGGATGGAGGAGGAAAAGGCCAAAGAGTGCAGAGGACGGGAAGAGGAAGGAGAGGAAAAGGCCAAAGAGTGCAGAGGACGGGAAGAGGAAGGAGAGGAAAAGGCCAAAGAGTGCAGGAGGAGGAGAATAGGAAGAAGAGGAGGAGAAAAACACTAGGACTGCAGGGAGTGCAGGAGGAAGAGGAAGTCAAGGAGTACGAGGAGGGAGGAGGAATAGGAGGAAGAGGAGGTCAAGGAGTACGGGAGGAGGAGGAATAGGAGGAAGAGGAGGTCAAGGAGTACGGGAGGAGGAGGAATAGGAGGAAGAGGAGGTCAAGGAGTACGGGAGGAGGAGGAATAGGAGGAAGAGGAGGTCAAGGAGTACGGGAGGAGGAGGAATAGGTGGAAGAGGAGGTCAAGGAGTACGGGAGGAGGAGGAATAGGAGGAAGAGGAGGTCAAGGAGTACGGGAGGAGGAGGAATAGGTGGAAGAGGCCACTGAGGATGCGGACGACGTGAGGACTGACTAAAAAAGTGACTGAAAGAGCTATACTAAAACAGTCTTAGCGGCAGCATATACAATAATGCCATCCACGCGAAGTTTCTAACCCCAGAGCAGCCAGGTGGCGCTTTTTGACCTAATTACACAGAAAGGGGCGGAGCTTCGCATATGTCTGTAATATACTATATGTGGTCAAACTGCACAATCAAACACAAAATTATTAATAATGATAGGCCAAGACAATAATTGTTTTGAAGATGCAACATTCTGGTGTAAAATCATAAAACTCACCCTTACAAAATAGTATAAGCAACTAATAACTTTAGAATAACATAAATTACGCTCTGCAATTTTAACGCAAGTAAGTAAGTGGTTTAAGCTGTATGAAGAGTAAAGTAAGTAAGTAAGCATTGTGTCACGTTAATTTTACTTGCCTAATTCCATTTATGCCATAGAGACGTATCTTGGACATACATCATTTTGGCTTGCATAAATCTAAAAATTTGGCACTCACTTCTTGCCAGATGGACATATCTTCTTCAAGATGCAACCATCTGGCAGGAATACTGCATGGGTTTACATCCTTATGGCATAAATGTGACCCATACTTTGTGTTGTAGGCCTACATGTATACCTTCGCACCAACTGGTCTTAAATGAAGCCCTATAGCTACGGCCTTCTGGCAGAACCTTCTTTGATGTCAGGCGATTCAAGTTCTGTCAAAATCTCCATTTTGCCAAAAATCATATTTAGGCCTACGACGTTCTGGCTTAAAGCAGACGATATAGGTCCCACATAGATTATCTTACCAATTACCCATTAAACTAGGTTGATTCATATAACATCCTTATGATGAACTTTTTCCAACCAAACTATCGGCGGCGGGGGATCTCGATCGTGTGCCCTTGATAGGCGGGAGCATTTCATGCAAGACACGCCCCAATCTTCGCATAGATCTACAAACGGAAACATCGTTAATAGAGAAAGCTGTTGCAGTTGCAACAAGTGGTCTAAAGGGAAACTGACAATATGTGGTTTTCATTTCTAGCCTTAGAGCAATGTTTAGTATGATATGCAGCAATACTTTCTTTTTAATTCAATTTCCTAATACGTTACCGAATCGGTCCTGTATACAGGAAAGTTGCATAGAGAAAACTGCAGTCGTAGCGGCTTCGTCGAGTTAAGTTTTAATGGATGCGTGGAGTTCGGCTGCTTGATTCATTCACTGACACTCCTATTGACGCTGGAGTATATCTTAAGGCAAGTGGTCTTTTAGTCAAGCCAATCATTTTGTTTATAGAACTGACGCTTTGTATCTACTAATACTATACAGTTTACGCATGCAAAAGATTTGTTTAGGGCTAATGATAGAGATGCGAATTAGCTGAAAAATTTACTTTTGACTAGCTGAAAATATGCGTCATCTATGGTATAAATTTCAATCCACAAGTACAAGAAAGAAACTGGACTATAGATACTCAAAAGTAGGATGACCCGGCTGAGGTACCTCTCTGGGGACAAATCCAACCTTTGACCAACTCTGTTAGCGGGAGATACTTGTCACTTCACATCTGTCCTTAAAGAACCGAGACATGTTTTATAGAAGCTGCTCCCAGCAAGGAAATCAGCCCTCTGCATGCATTCTATACCCTTCGCCCTCGTCCCCATGACAGGGTCCAAAATCTTTTAGACAATAATATTAAAAAATTATGAGAATTTTCATAAGTGAGGTGTGTACACCCGAGTCCGATTCTTCTGCAAGCGGTATAATAAAGAATAATTTACTTACTTAAGATCGGAGTTGACTGTAGGGGTAAACGATTAATAAGAAACTTGTACATGGACCAGTCAGTGATTATGAGATCATTGGTGTAAATTCAAAAACCTGAAAGAATAGACAGTGGCGCTAGTCCCTACAGTCTGCCATTATGTACCATAGGCCAAGGCCCCACATATATTCTTTCTTTAAGTTCTCTGCCCTTCGGCAGGTTCCAACTTCCAATGACGCCACTCTTCTCTGTGCTGTGCCCCCTCCCCAACTTGCTGCATCCGCCGGCCATCCACCCCAACATCATCCGCCCCGGTCCTCCCATCCCCCTCCCCCACCACGACCTCTCCCAGAAGGGAGTCCCCTCCCAACACGCGCCTCACCCAGCCCCCCCCACTCCCCACTGCTGCCACCAGCGACCGCCCTCCATCAATCACCTGCAGCACCCCGTCACTCGCCACACGCCCAGTCCCGCTCACCCTGTCCATCCCTCTCTAGACCCACATCCCAAAAGCCTCCAATCTCCCGATCTCCCCCGTCGTCATTGCAAGTGTTTCTTGGGAAATTAGAGAGGTGGTTTCTCGTTGCTTTTAGCGAGACACCATCTCCGAGCGTCGATGTCCTTCATCGTCCGTCCTTCCGACTCCTTGTCTCTAGGCTCGCATATACCGGCGAGGGCTCGGTCGTCCACCACGGTTCCATGATAAAATGTCATGCGACAAAATGTCATGGTATGAGTTTAGTTTTTACTTGCACTTCGGGCGATGTCATCAGCACATCTGAAAACCTAACTGAACTACCAGTGTATCGTGACCTCGAATGCATCATCGATTATCTCGAAGACAACTTCATTGGGCGACAGCGAAGGGTTCGGCGATGACAACCAAGGTTTTGCATCGCACTTTGGAACCAATACGCGCGTTTTTAAAAAATTTTGAACAATTTTTGCCCCTCGAAAGCAAAAACCGGTTGAAGGTTGGCACAAAAAAATGGCCATCATTCACAGTTGGAAAGTAAGGGAGGAGTTGGGAATGAGTAGGTCAAGGAGGAGAGAGCGGGGAATAAAGTGTGGCATGTGTGAATTGTCCAGAGATGGACAAATGGTAATTCGTCGTTTTAGTCCTTCAAACGAAACCCAGAAACTGAATTATACGTCTTATCTGTCACTCGATGCTGACGATCGAGTGTTTGTGGCTGACCGATGGAATGATAGAGTGATTCTCTTGGATTCCGATCTCAGATGGAATCGAATTCTTTGTCCAACAAAAGTAGAAAATGAAGAAACGAAGATACTAATGCCATGGAGATTGTGTTACGACCAAGAACAGAAACAATTGATCGTCGTCGGAGGAAATGTTTCTTCACGAAAAGTAGTTAATGTGTACAATTTGAGTCGAAAATAAACTAACTCTTCATCCAAAGTTTGTGACAAACAATTATTCCTTTCAATCAACTAATTCCAATAACATGTTTTCAAACTAATTTTGTGTTGGTCATCTAGCTGTTTCTCTTTAACTAATTTAAAATTTAATGTTTAACACGAAGC
This sequence comes from Aporrectodea caliginosa, assembly GCA_020284085.1. Taxonomy (NCBI): domain Eukaryota; kingdom Metazoa; phylum Annelida; class Clitellata; order Crassiclitellata; family Lumbricidae; genus Aporrectodea; species Aporrectodea caliginosa. The sequence goes on from JACEVL010000041.1 coordinate 1,385,383, forward strand.
AGCTTTTTTGAATTTGCAAATCCTCCACATTAGAGACATCACAGACGGGAACAGGTCGATAGTCCCAAGGTTCGATAGCCCGAAGGTTGGATAGTCTGAAGGTTCGATTGTCCGAAGGTTCGATAGTCCGAAGGTTGGATAGTCTGAAGGTTCGATTGTCCGAAGGTTCGATAGTCCGAAGGTTTCATGGTAAAACATAGGCTATTGTGTGTAGACGTTCAGTACTGTTGTTCAAAGTGTTCCTTCCGTTGTTTCTGTATGCTTGCATCGTCTTGTCTGAAAATTTGTCGATGTCCTGCTGGGTGTCAAATACTCGCAAAATATTTGTATATGAAATCGCAAGTTTGGTAGGCTACGATGCAAACTTCTGATTTCCCACTCTATGACTATAATCTTGAACGAATATGACACCTCTTATAATCCGATATAAACTCCTTCTTTGCATGATGAGCACAAAGAATGATGACGTCACTATTTTCAGCGACCCGTTTGTGCTAGGTTAGTCTGCAAAACTACTGTTTAAAAATTAATTCATGTTGCCGATTATCAATCAGTTTTCACAAGTTTCGATTGATTTTACTTTCTAGTTTAGAATAGTAGTAGCATTGGGGTTGAGGGAACTAGAAACAAAGCGTAACTGACAATGCAATGTAATAGAGACAGATGAGTTGTTGATCCATCGTGACACCGTGGTCGCGAAACATAGTCGAAAAAGTGAAATGAAGGAACTACATGTAGTTGGCAAGAACACCCACGTCGATATATATAAGCGAGCGGTAAAGTCGTAGTTTACGTTGCTAAATTATTTTAATGTCTTCAATGCCGTACTTGACGTTGGTAAGTAAGAAGTCTACCTATGTGCATGTTAACTATCATCAATCCACCTTCCATTTCATTAAGACATTTTTTCATCAATCCAACTTCTATTTAATTTGAAAAAAGTACTTTTATCAATCCAACTTCTATTTCATACGACTTTACCGGCGATTACGATGCTTTTCATTTACTATTTGCAAGAAAAATAATGTTTTAGATTTTTACTGAATGCTTATCGAACCGAAGAAGGCAAACAACTGGAAAATTTGGTGAATAATTCAATCTACATAAATTTGCAAGAGGTTCAGTGTTTTCAACTGTAGATTTGTGCAAAAATCATACCTGAAGCACTAACTCAAACAATTCATAATTATTATCAATGATGTCGAAAAGCAATTCTTCCAAGCATTCTTTAGGAAATGCAAAACAACAAAGGTTGGATGGTATGCAGCCATGTCAGAAATCATTTGTGCTGGATAGTCATACGAAGGAAATCAAGAAAAGCTATTCCAAAGAAAAGACACACGAATGCGGGTTGTGTAAAAATGCATTCGAACACACCTATGACCTACAGAAGCACATGAGAATCCATACTGGAGAAAAATCACACTTTTGCGTGGAATGTGAAAAAACATTCGCAAACTCTTCGAAACTGGAAAAACACACGAGAATCCATACTGGAGAGAAGCTTTATCAATGCCAACTATGCCAAAAACGGTTTACCCAGTCCTCAAATCTAGCACATCACGCAAGAATCCACACTGGAGTGAAGCCTTACCAATGCCAAATATGTCAAAAACGTTTTTGTCGGTGTTCCAGTGTAAGATGTCACGCAAGAATCCATACCGGAGAGATGCCCTATCAATGTCAAATAATTATGTCAAATACGCTTTTCCCAATATTCTCATCTAACAGGTCATGCAAGAATACATACTGGAGAGAGGCCCTATCAATGTCAAGTATGTAAAAAGCGTTTTTCACAATCTTCAAATCTAATACGTCATGCAAGAATTCATACCGGAGAGAAATCTTACCACTGCCAAATATGTCGAAAACGTTTTTCTCGATGCTCCAGTCTAACGGGTCATGCAAGAATTCATACCGGGGTAACACCGTACAAATGCCGTTTATGTAAGTTTAAAACTAAATATGAAGGTTGTCTAAAGAGTCATATGAGAACACATACTGGAGAGAAGCCATATCTTTGCCGCGTATGTCAGAAAACATTCGCAAAACTTTCAGGTCTGAAGAGTCATGAAAGCACTCACTCAGATGAGAAACCATTTCTGTGTATTCTTTGTAAAAAAACATATTCCACACCTTCACAGCTACAAACTCATCTTAGAATCCATACAGGAGAGAGGCCATACCACGATTCATGTGAGTTTAAAACTAATTATACAAGTCATCTAAAGAGACATATGAGAACACATACTGGGGAGAAACCATATCTTTGCCAGATATGTCAGAAAACGTTCTCACGCGCTTCAGGTCTAAAAGAACGTGGAAAAATCCACTCCGTGTCTGTTTCAAGTTTTTAAAAAGTTTTCGAAATGTTAAAGTCTTCAAGATTATTTTGGAATTCATACTTTGGAAAAGCCATACAAATTCCATATAATGTCAGAGACTCACGAGATTATTTCAGGTATTTTGGAAAACATTTTTATGCACTTCTTTTGAAATACGTGAATGAATCCTAAATGGAGCGAAATCATACTGTCAAACATTTTCGCAATCTTTGAGTCTACACAGAAACAAAAGTCTCAACCAGCAATTACCTGCAATATTTCACTTAATTGGTGAACAAATGAAAATGGAAATGTTGAACGACTCAATCTATGATGATTCGCACGAACAAATTTGTACATTTTAGTTATCTATTCAAAGTAAGAGCTCTAGTTCTGTAGGACTGGACACATTCAGGGATCCTGCTTTTCTTTTGCGTTTTGTGTGGAACATTTTTATTTCAGTTAGGTAGGCCCGTTATGCTTGTGTCTAATTAAGGATTTTTTAAAACTCCATTGATTTTTGTTGCGCTTTCGAAATACACCACCACATTATGTTCTGTTACTGTTTTTCTGTTGCTGTTACTGTGTCGTAAGTGCATTCACAAAGTAATAGCAACAATAATTTCACAAATAATCAGTGCTGAGAGTAAAAATGCTGGTAAGGTTGAAATATCTTAGCAAATAAAGTTTGTTCGATCTTATATTTGTCATAATTAACCAGTAACGACTCCTAGAAATGTGGCATCCATGAACAGCTGTGGGCGGAAGATAGATCTGCAGTGAATTGTCCACAACGTGGTGAAAGGCCTCAGTTAAGCATTTCCTCGTGCATGATTTTTTTTCTATTTGAGTTAAAGTTTAATTTAGCTTCATTTTGATTGATGCTGTTTATTGAAACACCACACAATATATAAAGCAAGTACTAAAGTGTTAAGGACTTCATTTTCTTAGCCTCGGCATACGAAGGCTGTGGCCAGTCCTTTCTCTCCGTCTCAACTTCCCACTTTCTGTGTACGGTCGGTGTACTCATCATAGTTGAATCGGGAGAACAGGTGGAGCAGAAATATCGACACAGTTTCTGCCCTGAGGGGATTTGAACCCCGACCTCTCGGTTGACAGACCAGAATGCTTAATACTACTCCACCGCGCAACCTATCTAATTTAGCATTGAGTAAAGTATATAAGAACCTACCTCGTCACTTTTTTTTAGATAAATGTAGATTTTTCATGACCTTAATATGTCGATGAATTGTTGATAATATTCCCGTGCGTCAGGGTTTAAACACTCTGATTGGTCAGACAGCGTCTTGGGGGGTTTCTGTGACATCGGTCTGTACGATTTTGTCTCGACATGCTATCAGTATTATGTCACGCGGCGAATTTCAGGAAATATACTGTCGATTGCAAATTACATTGAGAATTTGAAAGAAGTGTTCAAAAATTCATCGTGGACAGATTTTGACTCAATCGATTGATTATTTGAGGAGTAGTACGTAACGAGTAGGCCTGCAACTTGTAGGACTAGTAATAGCTACGTCTGTTATAGTTGTATTATTAATGGAAGTGACGCTGTTGGTGGATATAATATTTAATTGAAAGTATAAATTTTCTTTAATTATTCTCTCAACAGTTTCTTCAACTTGACTGTGATCTCTCCAGTGACGTAATAACCTAGCCGGGGCCATCTCTCACACCATGCTATAAGTTTGGATCCCGCACCATTAGAGAGACTAAAGAGTTAAACAATGAGATTGCTGTTTAAAACTGCAGTTAGGCAAAAAAGGAGTGCACTGTCGATTATCATCAATAATCCTTAGTTCAAGTCACATTAACCCTCGGGCTACCAAGCTTTTTTGTGACACGGACTATTGGGGGGGGTGGTTGCCACCCCTGGATTTTGGGGTTGGTTTCACATATCATTTCTTGTAATTCACCAATGGATTCAGCATTCAATTCTGCACAGAATGGTATATTTAGTTGTACATTATGTGAATGCACATTGAAATTACATCATTTTTAACAAATGAACCGATAATTAGCGATATTTTATATTATTGCATACATTTTGTACTTTTTGGATAAACAAATATACGATTATGTGTGTTTTGAAACTGATCTGTGTATCCAAGATACACAAATACATACCTACACATGTTTATATACGTATAAATATGCATCCATACATATATACATGTACATTTATGCATGCATGTACCATGCTACATTCAGCCATTTTCACACCGATTACGCGTATTATTATTTATTTTGATCACTTCCGGTTTTCAAAAGACAAACATGTAAGTATGCAAATGAAGCCCTACATTCCCTCTAAAGAATGGTATATTTGTTTCTCTTCTGGGAAGAAAACTGAATACGCTAAAGACAAAAAACCAAGGGGTAGTCCTTCCATTCAGCCATTTTTCACGCATGTTATGGGTATTATTATTTATTTTGATCACTTCCGGTTTTCAAAAGACAAACATTTAACCCATTAGTGCCCACGGTCCCTTTTTAGGGACACAAAGTTATAAAATTCCAGTCTAGCGTACAAGAGCCGCAAATTGATAGGGTCTTTTTTGCTGTACTTACTAATGTCTATAGTATTATTTGAAACATTCTATTTCAAGATACATAAATATTCTATACTTAAATATGACGTCAGAAACTTCGCCCGCGAGAAATTTCACAAATGCTGAATTCCTCTCGAAAGTGAGCGTTTTTCTAATAAATAATCTCAGTAAATTGAATAAAATGATTGATGCTTATGAAGTACAACTATTTAGCTTGTGCAGGAATACTTTTGTTTCATATTTGTCGTGTTCTTATTCCTTACTGTGCTGTGTTGAAAGTTTGTCCCTAAAAAGGGACTGTGGGCATTAGACGACGCAGTATTTTGTTAGATGCAAACATGGCTGCGTGTGTGTGTTTTGACGACTGGAGCTTATTAGGTCCATCCGTTATAGCATTATTTCAATGCCAGACGTTGCTCTGTATAGAAAAATTATTTTTGTGTTTTTAAAATATTTAGTTTTTTTTTACAAAAAACACAGTTTTGCTGTCAGTGATGTCCTCAGTGCTCTCGAGGACGACCCCGACATTTTTTGCGCGGACATTTACATAACTCTGCCAGAGACTGGGATAGCAATGACGGAGATAGCGCAGCCGAAGAAGACAATATATCGCCAGACAATCTATGTGGGAAACAACTACGTGTTCAAGGAGAGGCAAAATTATTTCGTCATATTTGCGAGACAGAGCGTATGGGAGACAATGACACGATGAGCAGCCCGCGGATAGGCCTATGGTGCAAGTAAGTTTCTTGTTACATACAACAAATCCTATTTTGACATCATATAAGGACGTAAAGGACTTGTAGGGAAATGTGAATGAACCAGAATACTTAGAAAATATCTTAGATGAAAGAAACCTAAAATCGTTCTATAACGGTGATTAACATTCACAGTGTCTGAGCAACCATTCGTATTTGTGTTTTCAGCCACCGAGAAAGCAGAGTCGATTGCCCCGACCTTGGTACCGGTGCTCGATCTTCCGGTCGATCACGTGTTGCTTCGATAGATTATTCTGCTCATCCATCGACATCTGAACAGTCTCATCCTGCCACCACAGAGAAAATCTCGTCAATACCATTGCTCAAGACTGTCTCTAATGGGGATTGGTGGAACTGGAACAGTACGAAGTTACAGACTTATGGATAGTCCCTTCTCTTATTTGTCGGAAACTGCTCCTGGGACATACGACTACAACTAAGAAGCCAGTAGTCACAATGGGCTTGTGTGTTGGAAGGATAGCTGTCCTGTTACATTGGCATCCAACTGCAATGGGGTCCATTCCATTGCCTATGCCAAAAGTTGGTCTAATGCAGAAAAAGCCAGATTTGAGATAGACCAGCTTTCCTAATATCACAATACAATAAAATCATGGAGGCCTTGATGGTCTTTATCAAAACATTGAACAGTATAGAATTGGTATATACGCATCCGTAACTGGCACTGGCCTATTATCGCCTATATGTATACTTGTTTCAGGTCAACACAACGCCTGGCAATTGTACCGCGAATCTCCAGCTGCAACTGAGCACCATTTATCCCATCTGCAGTTTATAAGAGCAGTATGTGCTGCTTATTATGCAAAGTATTCCATGTCACCAGTTGAGCGTCCTCTGCAGGCTTGTAACCGGACTGCCCTTGCGCATCGCTGTCCGGCTGAAGTCAGGTTCGATGGCCAAGGGCATTTCATTGAGCGAAATTCAACTCAAATTAGATGCGCCGTATACAGTACAACATGAAAGTATATAAAAAATTTGTCAAATGCTGTGTTGGCCTATACCTTGATTGTTTTGCTGGTTTCATACACAAAAGTGTGTAAATAAATGTGTTCTGCTGAAACAGTATTGACTGCTGCTAGCTATTTGCCATTTTTACCATAGTTACATTTGTACAGATGTGTTAAACGCTGGTTCTGACATTTCTATATGTTACTGTTCATCTTTTTATGCTATTTTTCATTGAAATGTTGCAATTTTTTACTTTAATAACATGCTACTGCAGTAGCTTCAGTCAGGGGCGGAGACTTAGGGGGGCAGAGGGGGACAGTCCCCCCCAAACTTGAGGTGGGGGTCGGAGCTGCTTATATCCCCCCAATATTTCTGAAATATTTCATGAATATAATAATAATAGCTACGAGTGACAACTGGTTCTTATCAGCACTCAAATAGTAGAGCAATTTTGTTCAGGTGATAGTTTAAAATGCTACCATTACAGTGTGGAAATTCAAAAGATTTAGATAGGGGAGGTGCACATCCCCCCAAACCTTTCCCCAAACTCAAACACGACTCAAACTATATGTTGGCTACGAGCGACGGCTGGTTCCTTACAGCACTCAAATTATACAGCAATTTTGTTCAGATGACAGCTTAAAATGCCATCAATACAGTGCGGAATTTTAAAAAAATTAAATAGGGGAGGGGCACATCCCCCTCCCCAAACCCCTTCCCCTACTCGGCGCTACGCGCCTCGCCGGTCCTTTACCGGTCCCCCTAAAACCCAGGACCAAGTTTCCGCCTATGGCTTCAGTCATGTTTCAAGTATTTCCATTTATAAAAACCTGTGACCGGTAGTGCCCACCGTCCCTTTTTAGGGACAAGAATTTCCATGCCTATATTTCTATTTGCCAATGTCGCAGAATTTTTTCCACATTTTTCCCTTCATATCAACCCCATTATCTACCAAACCAAAGAATTTCATAGAGTTTTGCCACCATGGGCACTAAAGGGTTAAGTATGCAATTGAAGCCCTACATTCCCTCTAAAGAATGGTATATTTGTTTCTCTTATAGGAAGAAAACTCAATAAGCTACAGTCGAAAAACTAGGAGGGGGGTATTCACCCCCCTGGTGCCTCGGGTATATCGGGTATAACTTTTGAATGGCGTGGGCTACCACCATGATGTTTACCTCAAAATGTGCGCCATTGTATCTCCTACAGCTACCTAAATTGGAAAAATTATATTCCATATGAAAAAATTTTATGCATAAAAACCTAGGGGGGGGGTGGCAACCACCCCACCCCCTTCCTTGGTAGCCCGAGGGTTAATAGTGGGGGGGGCATGGAACCTCGGGGTTTGTTCACCCTAATATAGGTGCACGAACTAGGGAAAAACAGTTCTCAATTAAGTGCTCAGATCCACCACTTTGGGACTCTCTTCCTCCCGATTTAAAACATATAGGCCTAGGCCTGTTGCGCATGGCTCACTTTAAAGCTCAATTGAGACGTTATCATTTATCTATTGAACACATAAAATAAATAACACTTGGTTGATTGTTGTACGTTAAGATTGTTAGGGCCTATGTTGCTGTGGATTTTATAATGTGTTTTTTTAATTTACTACTGCAAAGTTTTGCTGTTGCTTCAGTTGTTTGGCTATGGTATAGTCCTAGCAATGCTAATTAGGTTTATATACGACCTTGAATACATATAAATCATAAAGTGACCATAAGAAAATCGTTTAGCCATCTGTAACTGTAATAATGGAAAATGACAGTCCATTACTAGCGGATTAGTTTATTATTTACGGCTGTCCTATTGACGACATAACGGATTAACTTTCATATTTCTGTATTATCACTGAGTCTGTTCTTTCCTGTAAGAAAAAGTCTTCTGTTGTTGTACAGTCAATAAACAGCTAATTTATTGATTAATTAAGTATAGCCAGCCAATCGAACAGTTGGTTTCATTGTCAGGCTTGACTGTTAGGCCCTAATTATTACAGTAGGCCTACATCTTGTTGATAAATTGTCACTGCTTATAGGCCTATTCAATAATAATTATGTGGATGACTTGGTAAGCTATTCTCCTCGTTGAAAGGTTCGCTGCATTAGATTCATTGATGGACAATTCAGGTACACTATGTTGTACATTGTTAAGCCCAATAATTAGTTGACTTAAAGCTGGGAATGTCCAATGCTCATATATCTGACTAATAATCTGCTAAATAAATAATGTTTGTGTATAGGCCTAATGTTCAAAGTTTGCGATTCAAATAAAAATGAAATTCAAACTTCAAATCGAAAATCGCATGTTTGGTGAAATAATAATAATTATTATAAACTTCTGATTTCCAACTGTAAAACTGCATCAAGACTGAATGTTGCACCTCGTATCATACGATATAAACTTCTTGTTGACTCATGAGCACAAAGAATGATGACGTCACTATTATCAGCGACCTATAATTCTACTAGGTAAGGCTAAAAATCTACTTTTTAAAAGTATAATTCGTGTTTTTCGTCGATTATCAATCAGTCTTTGGAATATTTTAACTGTGTTTTTCCTTTCAGTAGAATGTTTCCTTATAATTATAATTACCAGTGCAATGTCTGACAACTAGCGGAGCGCAATTAATGCTGTGTCTTTTGCCTCTCCGTCGTTCCGCATAATTATTCGTCAATTATAGTTAGTCTACATAAGGGTAATCTCTAAAAATTTCTTCTCTGTATCAAATATTTCGACGCATTTTACATCCATAAGATATCGCAGTCAAGGGCGTAAAAGTGGTGACTTTCACCACCACTTTTAAAAGTGGGGCTGACCGGACACCACCGTCACAGTAGAATGTTATGCCTATCATGATCGCTATAAATGGCTGTGAATCTAGAATGTAGGCTACTTAGAATTTTCATATCGTGTGGTTTTCTACTTGAAATATTTTGGCTTCTGGCTTCTTCTACATGAATATTATTGAAGAACCACACGAGAAGACAAATTTTCAAGTAGAAAACCAAACGAAATGAAAAATTCAAAATACTTTCCAGATACACAGCCATTTATTGCGATCGTAAGCAATTGGCCTACGCTATGTGCGACTTGTCGTGCGCTCTATCGCAGTAGCAAAGCCAATTTATTTCTTCTCGCTTTGGCTACTAGCGTGAAAACTTTCGACATCTCTTCTTGAAATAACTGGGCTATAATTGCTAGTGGATATGTAGATTACAAGACTTAGTGTGCATGTTTGGTTTATTGAAATCGCGATAATTTTGCCTTACAACGTTACTTTGCAACGTGCCCTAAACAAACCCAGATTTTCGCACAATTAGGCCTACTAAAACAATTCTTGAAATGTTGATTCTGCTAAAACAAACTCATTTATGCTAGGCCTATTACGCTTCCACATTTTAATACACCCTGATCCTTCCAGACCTGAAGTTTATTCAGAGGATTCTATTAGGTCTTGACGGGTTGTGAAGAATGTGGCAAAACTCTGCTTGGTTCTATTATGGAATCAGCTAACTGTGATTATCACATATTAGAGTATAGGCCTATGCGCAGTCGTCTGAAAACAGTGTGAAAGGACTTGTTTAGAGAGTGGCGTATGGACTGTTAATGCATGTTCAATATGGTTGTTGCTATCGTCTTTGAAAATTGATATCGTGTCATCGGGTGGAATTCATTCATTCATTATATCTTTCTTTCTTTCGCTTGTTCATTCGTTCGTTCATTCATTCATTCATTCATTCATTCATTCATTGCGAAAATCTATATAGTGTTCCTTCAAAGCAATTACTCAAGAGCGCTTGCGACCCAGCCACGGATAAAAGGACAGCCTTGAGATTACAATAAAACGTAGGCATATCAGAAAAAACCATGCAGCAAACGCAAAGCCAGTGGGAGTCCATTCCGAAACGCAGGGCCGGCGACAGATAAAGCACGATGCTGCCTGACAGAGGTTTGCGAGTATGGGACGAAAAGCTTACCCTCCTCATAAGGGTTGGAACAAGTATGCAGAGGCCGAACGCAACATTCAGCACCATACCAGAGTAGGGACCCTTTAAATAATTCGCTGCGGAAGAGGGAACCAGTGGATGACGTCGCGTCTGTCACCAGAAACGTGGCCATTAGGGTGGTTCATTGTCATATGGTAAAAAATGAAGTTGAAGCTAAATTTCACGACACCCCCTCAGTTTTTTACACTTGTTAATTGTATCATTCTGGCAAAATTTTAGCTTCCTACTCCAACTGGAAGACGGTGCTCACAGACCCTTCCCTTTACCAGGTCGAACAAGAAGAGTGATTGGTTTGAAAATATGCTTAACGTCTTGTAATCGTAATATATGATAAGATTACGAAGTTACCATTATAAAAACAGTACTCATGTCGTGTCAGCAACATATTTGCTGCAAGGAAACAGTATAAATAATCAGCCTTGGCACAATCAAAATCGTGTCCCAAGAAGTATGTGTAACAGAAATTCATTTTTTCAGCACTGCATTTATATCGGACGTCTACTAGTCCCCGAAATTTGTCATGCGTCACATTTTATCAGGCAGTCTTAAATCCTTTGAAGATTGAAATGTATGGGCAACTTAGGGACCGCTGAACAAAATGAAAAACTTGGCTAAGATCAGTTTTATGATATTTTGACTGCAAGCCAACCACAGGAGCTCTCGACCAATCATTTTTCCATAACATTATGCCCATTGAAGCGAACAGTGTTCACAGAAGTAGTGTCAAACTCATGGGATTAATTTTTTTAGTCAACTCCCATGCTTCTAGCATACCGTAATTCATAAATAGCCTTGGCGTCATTACATCCTGTTCCAGAGGTAAAATTTAAAATTCTAAGTAGATTATCTTTGCAACCTCCAGAAACCAGCACTGGTAGGCGGTCCATGTCTTCGATTCAAGAAATATCAGGAAGGATTTTACCATCCGAGTCAATCACCAAGGCACAGTCTGGTATAAATTCAGCTATTCCTGAAGGCATGTACCTTATTAGCTTTCTGTGTATGTATGTACGCATGTATGCATGTATGTATGTATGTATGTATGCATGTCTTTATATGCACGTTTGTATCCATGTGTGTATGTACATGTAAGAATGAATGTAAGCAATATCTATGTATGCTTTTATGTATGTATGTATGTATACATGCATGTATGATTATATGTATATAGGCCTATATGTATGTTTGAATGTATGCATGTATGAATGTATGAATTCCTGCAGAATGCTGATGAAATGCAATCAAAGATATGAATACTGGAGTTGTGCTGCATAAACAGTAGCCTAGGCCTACGTTTTGTACACATGTCAATGAAAATACATTTAAGCTAAATGTCTGTGTATAAACAGGAAATATAGCAAGATCTGTAATAAGAACTGTGTACCAAGTTCAAAATATAAACAAGTAAGTAGAGGAACTAAACTACATAATTGCATAAGAAGGTTGCCAAGGTAATCACAATTTGTAACACATTCGGTCCATGCTTCTACATAACGACAACTGTGTTGTAAGTTGACGTCATTGAGCACCGTCTTCCAGTTGGAGTAGGAAGCTGAAATTTTCTCAGAATAATACAAATGACAAGTGTAAAAAATGTAGGGGGTGTCTTGGTTTCTAGCTTGAATTTTATGTTTGTGGACCACCCTAGTGGCCATACGTCCGAATGCGTCTCACAAGGCGCGTCTCGGACCGCAAACCCGCTCGAGGCACCCAAGCCGAGAGCCTAATGTCGAGCGAGGCGCAGTAGACAATTCATGTTATGAGAAAATAGTGGATTAGGGTGGTAGTATGGATGGGTGAAGGAGCGAGAAATCCATTGAATGGGTTATATGTCAAAGTGGTAGTAGCACTGGGGCTGAGGAAGCTAGAAACAACCGATAGTTGATGCAGCGGGCAAAATAGCAGTCACGGAAGAGCTGGTGGATGTGACTTACAAAGGTGAGTTCTTGATCCCGGGTGGCATCGACGTCTCGAACAGTAATCGAGAAGGTGTTATGAGGGAACTCAGTGGCACGAACACCCAGTTCGATATTAGCAATCTGAATGCTTTGGGAACTTCATACTTAAAAAGGGAAACAATTGACGTGGTTGGAGAATAGCTGTAGGCCTAATAACCTCGAACTTTTGAGTAAAAACATATCTGAAGCACAAACTCAGACAACTCATAATTACTAATGATGTCTGAAACCATACATTTTCTTTCAATCATTCATTTGTATGTTCCATCGGAGCAAAGGAAAAGATAGATTGTTATCATATAATATTTATGTAAGAAACCATTTGTGCAGGACAGTTATACGAAGGAAAACAAGTAAAGCTGTTCCAAAGCAAAGACACTTAAGTGTAAATTGTAAAAAAAATATTTACGTACACAACCAACTGAAGCACATGAAAATCACCTGGAGAAAAAGCAAACTTTTGCCTGGTATGTGAGAAAACATTAGCATGCTCTTCTAGTCTGAAAAAACACACTAGAACCCTAAACTGTGGAGAAACCATTTCGGTGCGAGATATGTAAACAAATATTTTCTCGTTCTTTAGGTTATTACAATGCATACTGGAAAAATACCTTATCAATGCGATGTATGTCATAAGCGTTTGTTCAATCTTCAACTCTAGCACGTCATGCAAGAATTCATACCCAAGTGAAATCTTACCAATGTCAAATATGTCAAAAACGCTTTACTAAGTATTCCAGTCTGACATATCGTACAGGTACCCATACTCGAGCGATGCCTTTCCAATGCCAAGTTTGTCAAAAGCGTTTTTCGTTATCGTCATATCTAATACGTCATGGAAGAATCCATACTGGAGAGAGACCTTATCAATGTCATTTATGTCAAAGGCGTTTTTCCCAATCTTCAAATCTAATAGTTCATGCAAAGCTCCATACCGGAGAGAAATCTTACCAATGCCAAATATGTCTAAAACGTTTTTCTCACCCTTCCAGTCTAACATATCATGCAAGAATTCATAGCGAAGTAAAACCGTACCAATGCCGTTTATGTGAATTTAAAACTAAGTCTGAAGGTCATCTAAAGAATCATACGAGAACACATACTGGAGAGAAACCATACCTTTGCCAGGTATGCCAGAAGACATTCTCATGCGCTTCATATCTGAAAAGTCATGGAAGAGCCCACTCTAAAGAGAAGCCATATCTGTGCATTCTTTGTAACAAAACATTGTCGTCATCTTCAAACCTGGAAACGCATCTTAGAATCCATACTGGAGAGAGACCATACCAATGTCAGATATGTGAGCAAAGTTATTCCCAATCTACTCACTTGCGATGTCATGTTCGAACCCATACTGGAGAAAAACCATATCAATGCCAGGATTGTCAAAAACGGTTTTTCCGACCTTCATGTTTAAAAACTCATGCAAGAATTCATACTGGAGAGAAACCATACCACTGCCAGTTATGTGAGTTTAGAACTAATTATAAAAGTCATCTAAACAGACACACGAGCATACATACTGGAGAGAAACCATATCTTTGCCGGGTATGTCAGAAAACATTCTCATGCGCTTCAAATCGGAGACGTCATGAAAAAACCCACTCCGTGTCTGGCTCTAGTTTGTAAAATATTGTCAAAAGATTGCAGTCTGCCAAATTATTTTGGAATCCATACTGGAGAAAAGCCATGCAAAATCGAGTTATACTAGAGACATTCTCACGCGCTTATTTCACGTTTGTAATGAAACATTTTTATGCACTTCGTCTGAGATAATTACCTGAATGAACCCTAAATGGAAATAAATCATCCTGTGCCAGGTTTGTAAGAAAAGTTTCGCGATCTTCGAGTCTACAAAGGAACAAAATGCTCAACCACAAATTTCCATAAATATTTGATGTTATAAAAAAAGCCATATCGCGTAGCGAGACTTAAATTCAAGAGGAGGCAACTTAACTTCACAGACCATTGGCAAAATACTAGTAATTGGGGTCATAATTTAGTCAGTAGAAGTTCCAGTATATAAAAAAGTAAGAGGAGGAAACTGCCTTCTCGTGCCTCAATGAAGCTACGCCTATGGTTATAGACATTCTCCAACTACAGTTGGTAAACAATGTGTAAGGAATGGGAAGCGTGGAGCTACTTAATCTGCGATGATACGCACTAACGAATTCATGCAAATCAGTTTTGTATTGAAAGTAAGAGCTTTAGTAAAGTGCAGCTGAGTATTCCTGTAGGATTGGACATATTCAAGGATCCTGATTTTGTTTGCGTTTTGAGAAAGGTTTTAGTTCACTTTAGGTATATACATAATTATTATGCTCGTGTCTAATTAAGCATTACAGCTATATTGTTTTTATTATTTCACTGATTGTAGACTTCACATGATAAACTGCCGGCTTTTATGTTGTTCTCACTCAATCCAATGGTTGCATAGTCGTACGATCACTCTGTTTAATACTGTTCTGCAACTGCAATCACAAAGTAATTGCAACGATAATTTCACATAACTTGTGCTGGTGGTAACGATGCTGTTGATATTGAAATATCAGAGCCAATAAAGTTTGTTCGATCTTTGTCATAGACTAGTGAACCAGTAATGACTTAGAAAGTTATGGACTAATTACTAGGAACAAATTGTACAATACAATTTGAAACTATAAAGTTGCTACTTTTAGACAGTAACATGGAAAGAACAACACTTTTTCTGTTTATAGTATTTAATTGACCTGTAATGTAAGTTACAGTTGTTTAGTACAAGATCTTTGGTCTTAGTTCAGCCAAATCCTATAAACACATATCTGTTAATAAATTAAAGTCACAAGAGCATTGACCACAATACATACAGATGAACATTGCAGCACATAAATAATAAATTAGTATGCAACTCTTGTAAACACTAATAAATAATGCTACCTCAAAATGATATGACTTACAAAAAACGATAATGACTACATCGCACAAAATATCTGAGTATGTTCTGAGTGTAAAGCCTTTTGAAAATGACTTGTATAAGATTGACATTTTCACACAACAAAATAGATACGAAATGAAAGACACCAGATTCGCTTAACGTTTCCCACCGGCAAAATCGAGAAAAAATCTCACTTAGGCCTAATCACTTACTATAAACAAGAAAGTCGAAATTTTACATCGTTAGCCATGTCCTCGTAACTCCGACATGCGAGATTCAGTTATGTTTGCCTGTTTCATAGAGACGCTACAGAATAAACATAGACCTTCAAGTGTTTTGGCTGAAACTGAAATGAACATCTATTGAGGCGTAGTTAGACTAATGGCTGGGTTTCCTGGCGCATGTACAGGCTACGCTTACCCGTTGCCAAGATCTCCTTAATCTCGATTCGCATCTACCTTTTTTGCGGTTGTCATAGCGTACTACGGGAACATTGTTATTGACACGTTCGCAAGCGTTACCAGGGACTTGTATACATTCCTGGCATCTACATTTTACCTCGATCAAGTCTTGTGGATATCTGAGCTTATCATGGTTGCCGATCGTGTACCAGGGACAGAGAGATCTTTCCGAAAGCCTGTCGTTCAGGCCTGTCAGTGGTTCCAAGGGACAGTCCCGCAGCAATTCATCATCATCCACGGGGTACTCTTCCTCGGTGTCGCTGTTATGATGAACATTGATATTGTGCGTAGCATTTAAGGCGTTGGCATTGAGATGCTTTGCGTACATTGCCTTCATTTTCGCCTGGCACTTCTCAGGTATTGATTGAATCGATCTGACCTCTCTGTGACTTCCGATAGACAAACTATCGACGAGATAGCTGCAGAGCATGACAGACGTAACCTGTAGAACAGAATAAGATCATACATAACAACAACTAAAGTGAGCTGTTCAGAAATAACAATGGATATTCTCTAGATACATTCCCTTGCAGTTGCCCTAGTGACAAACAATGGGCTATCTCAGATTGCAGGTTAAATTAGAGCGATGTGTGATAACGGAAGGACTGAAGAAAGTAAGCAAGCTGTAAGACCAATGAACAATAATTATCACACGCTATCTCGGCTTGCATTTTGATATAGTCTTTTTGCTATAGTAATAATATTATAGTATTATTTTAAATGTCCTGCGCCGTGGTAATATGTTTAATAAAGGAAATAATATGTAGACTAGTGACTTGATGTATAGGACTACTTCTAGTGCAAGAACCCTAATTGTAGCTCATCAATGTTGTTGCTATTACAGCGCTCGAAGAATTATTTTAAGTGATTTGAATCTCGGGCTAGCACAGTTCACAAAGGGGGGTAAATTCAGCGGTACCCATTCAAACGGACAGCGGATATCGTCCAATCAATTCATTGAAAATTAGCAGGGTCGACGTCATAAAATGTGTACATTTACATTTATATTTACTCTCTGCTTTTCCTGCACTTTGCACCAAATCAAATAGAAGCAGCTTTAGTGCAAACACTTATAATAGGCCCTAAGAATGTAAACAATTTAGATGAAATTGTGTAGCCTACCG
Source organism: Aporrectodea caliginosa (assembly GCA_020284085.1). Classification (NCBI taxonomy): domain Eukaryota; kingdom Metazoa; phylum Annelida; class Clitellata; order Crassiclitellata; family Lumbricidae; genus Aporrectodea; species Aporrectodea caliginosa. Next base: position 1,402,462 of record JACEVL010000041.1, read on the forward strand.
TAAGCTGTGACAGATGCATTGTGATTATCCCAGTCTTATAATAACACTACAATAATTGGTAATAAGATATCTCTCGAAGTTTCTATTATGAAATAAACTGTTTATTTCTAACCGTTCCTTTTATAGGGGTCTTCTTCGAGTCGACGCACAGTTTGGTTGTCTGGCTGACACTTCGTAAAGTTTCTGAAGTTTCCCCATTTAGAATTGTTGGGTAAAAGTCCTACAATACTACATCCATTCAGGAAACGATATTGCAATCGAGAGGCAAATAATATTTATCGTTGCCACTTAGGTAGTGGCCGGGAAAGACCCACCATTAGGTGAATTACCTGAGATTAACGATAAGCGCGTCATATTATGACGACTAGTCCGTCCAGGTTAACAAAGCAGACGTTCGTTCATTTCTTGTATCTTTCTCTGTCTGTGTGTGCATGCGTTTCTGTCCAACCTCGTCTATCTCATAGATGCGTAAACTCGTGCTTCAGTTTTGACTCTTGACGTTTATACAAACAAGGCTTTGATTGGTGCACAGAGAAGCGGTACGTGCGGCCCACCTGTCAATCACGCAACAACACGTGGTTGTTTTTATCAGTTTAATCCGGCCACTTTAACGACAGCGGCTACAATCATGAGAGAGACAGAGACAGAGACAGACAGACGCAAAGAGACAGACAGACATACAAAGAATGACAGGTATATCGACAGGCGGTTGGATAGACTAAATGGGAGATTACCCTCTGAAAATCTGAAGGACTATGCACCTGTCTTCGCAGTTATTTCTTCACACAGCCATCTGCCGCTGGTTCGATCGTTAAAGTTAAGAGCACTTGCTGTCGTTTATTCGTTTATTATCAAGTGCTTCCGGGTTTTAAACGGAGATTTTGACGCCACTAATAACCAGCTACGATCGCCCTCTTAGGTCATTGCGATCCAATCAACGTCAACATAGAACTTAAAACACATGAAGGTTGAATTCGATCAAGAATCGTCACATGTATCAATACTTAGGGAGCGTTTAGCTGCTGCGTTAAGCTGTGGTTGTTGGTTGCCACACTAGCTGGCATTTCTTCTTGCCTAACATAAACATCTTTTTGTTTCTCATGAACTACAGGGTGGGCCAGTAGGAATGCAACTACTTTGAATGGATATAACTTGAACAATTGTCATCCGAACATCGTGCCCTATATACTAAATGCAAAGTAATCATCCACTCCACTACTGTGTCAAATCTTGCACTGATATACGGCACCGTTGTTATACAATTTCGGTGCGGCGCACACCTCTCAATTTTGAATGTAAAATATTGAACATCATGGCGCCGCTCACGGAAGAGGATAGAATTTTAATCCTAATTTTAAGAGCAGAAAAAGGATACAATGCACATCAGATAATGATAGAATTCCCTTCTAGAAAAAGGAACAAATATGCTCTACATCGATTGATTAAACATATTGATGATACCTACGGGAACGTCTTACAGCCGCAGGTGGAAAACTTTCTGCGTGCACAGCAGCGAACATATTGCACAGTCAAGTCCAAGAGTTAATTTGCAGCCAAGACAACAATCCAGGGAAAGGTAAGAGTTCGAGAGAAATTGAGCGTGCGACCGGAATTTCACGCAGTACTGCTAGGCGCATTGCTAAACATGACCTCATCGTCAAAGTCTATCGTCGACGTGAGGTTCAGAAATTGTCTGATTCCGATTCGATAAAACGTCTAGCCGCCTGCAAACGACTCAAGAAGCGAATGACAGATGAAAAGATTGACAGAACATGGTTCACAGATGAGAAGATCTTCACGGTTCAGACGCCAACAAACACTCAGAACGACCGTGTGTATGCAAACGTTAGCTTTAAGGGTGAGGTTGCGCCTGCTCGGCTTCTGAAGGGCAAGAAGCACTTCTCGCATAGTGTGATGGTGTCGTTGGCTGTTTCAAAGCTTGGAAAGACGGCACCATTCTTTGTTACTCCAAAGGCTAAGGTGAACAGTGTTTATTACAGCGAAGAAGTACTCGTGAACCGATACGTGACGTTGAACATTTGAAAGAAGTGATTCTTTGCTGCTGGGCTGAGATAACCCAAGCACTGGTGGACTCAGCCATCGATCAGTGGTTGTCTCGTGCTGATGCAGTCATTAAAGCACGTGATGGACATATTGAGTATTTGTTTGACCGATGGAAAATTCACTCAAGATACTAATTGTTAGTACTAAGTGATTGTTTAGAATTGTTTAGAATTGACATCTTCAGTTTCAGACTTTGTTTTTGTTTTTTCTTGCAGTTTAAAGGCAAGAAAATGGCACATCAAATATTAATAGCATTATCTCAAAAAGTCGTAACAGTATCTCGTAGATATTTTGTAGAATGATAAAATGGATAATTATCTTCAATCTGATATATGGGGCAAGACGCTCAGATAAAATGGTATCAAGTTATAAGGCGTCAATGTTGTTTCATTTCTACTGGCCCACCCTGTATATTGCGATGTTTAGTGTAAAATGATGTAACCAGCTAAGTAGCGATGTTCACAAGTAGACCCATGCGTGTAGCCACATTGCGATATTAAATAAAATGCAGGCGTGGGCTATTTGCAGTTTACGATTGGATGAAATTAGCACACAAGAGCGGTTCTAATAATTTATGTGGTGGCCTACTTGTTATGACCGTTTCAGTCATAGGCGTAACTTCTTATTGTGACGGCTGTGTCCCGTCGCCACCGCTCTGAAAAGTTGTGATGACCAGGCCTGGCTTGGGAGCGCCTCTGAGTAGAGCCCTTGAAGATGCGCTATATAAATTCTATGATTGATTGATTGAGTGACAGTAACCACAACTTGCTGTAATGTGCATCTGTTATTTTAAATTTGTTATAATGTGTTCGAGTATCTCTCGGCTACTAACAACAGGTGCATCTTTCTTTCTTTCTTACATATTGATTTTAGTAAATTGCAATGTGATTATTTAGTTAAGAACATTATTGAGTTGACCCTTTCTTTCTTTCAACTGACTAACCAGCCATAATTGATTATTGTTAAAAGGGTGACCCTAATTAAGCGGGGCTTGTGCCCCTTTTGGGTCTCCCCTGTTCCCTAGCCAATGCACCGATATGTAGGCCTAATAGTCAAGTTACAATTGTTGTTAATTGTTATGCGTTGTGCTTCTGGAAATAAAAAGTTGTCAGTTGTCAGTTGTCACTTACATTTTTTAAAGTTTGTTCCAATATCTCTTAACATGCTTTTCAACCAAAAGCAATGATTAAGCCGAAATGCTGAGATCAGTTTTTAGTTTTTGTTTTATGTAATTTTACCCCAATAATGTAAATACTAAATTTGCAAGAAGATCAGAAACCAGATTGTAATTTACTGGAAGAAGGCAACATCTAACTGCCAACTGACATAATTTGAGCTATTTTCATACCGTAATACAAAAGATGGCGTTAGAATTTGTTAAAAGTCAAAAAGGAAAAGATTTGCTTGTAGTGGAAGGCTGCACGTTTCGCAACGAAAGAATATCGATGGGTAGGCCCTATAACTATCTGGAAATGCACAAATTATCGAAAACATAAGTGTATGGCACGTTGCCATACAGAAGAGGGCCAAATAAAACGGGAACTTGGAGTGCATAACCATGTACCAGATACTGCAGAAATCGAAGCAAGGAAAACCCTGCTTAAAATTAAAGATCGTGCATTAACAACACAAGAGTCAACCCATCAAATTGTTGCAATGATTTCTGAATTGCCATTGCTTTTACTAGCGATTAAATGTTATAATTATGTATGCTTTCATAGGCATGTAGGCCTATAATTATATTAATCAGCGATCCCATTCAAATTGGCGCGCGCGCTCATATTGGAACACGATCTTATTAGCCTGCGCCTTTATTTGACAGCGCCTTTATGTGACCGCGCCCTTATGTGTCAGCGCCCTTCTGTGTGCGCTCTTTTGTGTCGCGCCCTTTTGTGCGCGCCCTTATTGAGGGATACCCATCTAACTCTCACTGATTGAGACAACTAATGGGTTTCATTTGCTCCTTGGGTGAACCTGGCAGGTAGGCCTACAGGAGAGTGTTCTCCTGTAGGCTACGTGTATTGTTCACCCAAAGAGCCGCATTTATTGGGCCCAAAATGGCCCGCATAGAGCTACTAGGAGCCAGCTATGGGCATTCATCACTTGTAGTAAATTCTGACGACTCGCGCTTTTTGGCAAGTAGCTGAGCTGCCAATGTTTATCTTCTCGATAACACGGTGGTTAATAATAATCACACGACTTAACATTAAGTGGAATAAATTTGTTATTTGGTTCTCTTCTTCCTTTCTCGTCTTAATATCGCATATTTTTAAAATGTCTGAAACGCTATCAAAGTCCTGATGTGTGTCAAATAATCGCAAAATAATTGGAAAATAAAATTAATTGTTTAGTGCAAAGTAATCGTCTGATTTCCAACTGTAAGTCAGCATCAAGAGAAGAGTGCATTTGACACCTCTTATTATAGCACTATGCAAACTCTTTGTTTAAGTAACGAGCACAAGGAATGATGACGTCACTATGATCAACGACGTAGTCTACGAAGAAAGGTTACAAAATACTGCTGTTTAAATTCTAATTCATGTGTTTCGTTGATTATCAATCAGTTTTCATGATTTTAAATTTATTGCTTTTCCATTTCAGCTGAATGCTCTCTTATGATGATTATCGGTTATGCAGTAGTTGGTAAACTGCAGTTTACGTTACTAAATTAGTTTTCAGGCCTATTGTCAATTTAAAATGGAAGTTGGATTGATGAAACCAATTGATTCTTTGTTTATAGAAGCTGGATTGATGGATATAATTGCTTCCGTAAATAGAAGCTTTTATGAAAGGTTCTTTGCTAATTAACTGACAAGGGACTTCTGTTACCAATTGACATGGAAAGATTAGATAATTATGCAAATCCTGGTTTATGGGTAGGCCTACCCGGGGTTTTCTGAACCTTAAACCCGTTCTTAAACGCACTTGAAACACGGGTCTGTCGTGTTTGAAAGTATGAGTTGCATTGTGGGGCAATCCAATCTTCTTTTCACGCATTGTTTGGGTATCTCAAGTCCACAGATAATTACCTTTTTATTTCCAGTGAAATACGAACTTACTAACATTTGAAACACTTCCCAGCAATACAAAAAGATCTAAATATGGAAGTTTTATAATGTTCTTGACATTGCTGAAGATCTAACGATGAAAGAAAGAAGCAAAAATCAGGACAAACATAGGCAGGAGAAACCTTACGTATGCAATTTTTGCCACAAATTTTTTGGAGATAAGTCTACACTGAGATATCATACAAGAACCCACACTGGGAAAAAACTACACGAGTGCAAAATATGTGGTAAAGCATTCACAAGGAAAGGTTTTCTGGAAAGCCATACAAGATCCCATAGTGGGGATAAACCATACAAATGTAGTTCATGTGGCAAAGCCTTTTTGCAGAAATACAGTTTGGTTAGGCACAGAACAACTCACAGTGGAGAAAAACCTTATATGTGCAATTTTTGCCAAAAAGTGTACAGTGATAAGTCTACACTGAGATATCATACACTCACCCACAGTGGGGCAAAACCTTGCAAGTGCAATTTATGTTCCAAGACCTTTCCACATAAAGGTAGTCTGGGAATCCACACAAGAACCCACACTGGCGAAAAACCATACCAGTGCAATAGATGCTGCAAAACCTTTGCGCGTAAAGAAACTCTGGTAAGCCATACAAGAACCCACAGTGGAGAGAAACCTTACAAGTGCAATTTATGTGGAAAATTATTTACACAGAAAGCTCACTTGAAAAGCCATTCCAGAACCCACACTAGTGAAAAACCTTACAAGTGCAATATATGCTGCAAAGCCTTTGCACGTAAAGAAAACCTGGGAAGCCACACACGAACCCACAGTGGAGATAAGCCTCACATGTGCAATCTTTGCCAGAAACTGTTCACTGCTAAGTCTACACTGATAGATCACAGAAGAACCCACACTGGTGAAAAACCTTATAAGTGCAATATATGCAAAAAGGTATTTGCATACGATTCTCTCCTAAGATGTCATGCTAGAACCCACTCTGGATTAAAACCACATAAGTGCAATATATGTGGCAAAGCATTTACGCAGAAAGGCCATCTGGAAAGGCACTCGAGATCCCACATTGGCGAGAAACCTCACATGTGTAATCTATGCCAGAAAGTATTTGGAGAGAAGTATGCATTGAGATGCCATGCAAAAGCCCACTCTGGAGAAAGGCCATACATTTGCCAATTATGTTACAAAACATTTTCAAACAAATCGCATCTGAATAGCCATGAAAGAACCCACTCAACAAAAACCAAACAACAGCAACATGTGCAGCGAAACATTCACACTGAAAGCTAATCTGGAGACTGATGCAACAACCCACAGTAAGTGGAAGTTGAACCACATAGTATTTGGAAATATGCCCAAGTCATGCTAGAACCAAAACTGGATAAACTATGCAAACGCAACAATATGTAATATTCCATCTGGAAATAATAGCAGTTTACAAATTGAAAATACATTGTTCAGGTTACAACAATAATTTATTGTACAGCATTGTCGACTGAAGAGGCACCAAAAAACCATACCAGTGCAATAGCCATCTACCAAAATGAACATGCACCTGAGGCCCGATTATAATAACTCTTTGTAAGCATTTAACTTATTATGCTTTCTGAATCCATTAATGTCGCTGATGTGAGTGTTACTAGATATGTATCGTGTATGTAATACACACGAAGAAGTCATTTTATCAGCTGAACGTCGCAGCAATAATTTTAAACCACAAAGTTTTTGGATATAGATCTTCCTGTCAGGAATTCTCAGTAATGAATCTAAAGCAACAATCCTTTTGTCTACTAATTCTTAGATGTCAATTGCACAAGAAGAAGTACTTGCTGGAGATAAGGTAAAATCTGAGGATTATTTCGTTTTGGATGTGGAATCTGGAATGTAATGCTTAAAGCAGAAAATAATTGCGGAACGCTGAATATTGGCATCGCTACGATATTCCACAGAAACATTGGCCTACATGCCTTTTCGTTGTCCAGTCGACTAAAATTATTCTAGAACTCCTTTTGTTACTGGTATTTTGAAACCAAGTTTTTAGTTAACATTTGTTTAGCATGATAGCGACTCCGATGTCTTGTGCGATTATAAACCATTCAAGCTGGATAAATAAAGCTAATTGCTGTCGGTCGCGTGTGACAACGCACATCCCTTTAAGTATGTATTGTATTGTATCTAAAGATTTATATATCGCCTCTCTCAGAATAACTATTCAGAAGCGCTCTCAGCACGAAAACCCCGGGGAAAAGAAACGTCTTTAAAGAACGAGAGACCAAAAAGAGGATAAACTAGTCATTAGTATAGCCCTTAATGAGGGGGGAAGGTTATTCCAAGTAAAGGGACCAACCACAGGAAATGCCCGGCGTTGAGCCAAGGCAGTCCTAGTCCTAGGAACAAAAATATCTAGCCAATCAGCAGAGCGCAAGGAACGAGATGAGGTCGCAGATAACGGCGTTCGCATATAGTCAGAAAGATACTTTCGGGTACTGCTCAGCTGCGCCTTTGAGACTAGAAAGAGGATCTTAAAATGGATGCGCGCAGTGATAGGAAGCCAGTGCAATACATCAAGCATATAATTTTTTATTATGTAGAGATATGCGAAAAGCGAGAGAGTCGGGCTATGAGCCTAGCTGAAGCACTTAAGACCGATTGAAGGGGAGATAGACGCTGTTTCGGGAGGCCCATAAGAAGTGACTTGCAGTAGTCGAGTCTGGAACAGATAAAAGCATGTACTATGGTGGTAAAGACAGAGTGAGAGACTATGGTGGTAAAGACAGAGGGAGAGACCGATCGTCTGATGGATATGCATGTGTAATGCATGTGTTTCTGTGATGCAGTTTCTCTTTCTGGGTCTAATCGAACAATTCATATAGCGCCACTTCAATAACATCGGCGCAAAACGAGGTTGTGTGATACCTTATCCAAGCCTGAGCCTAGAACTATCAGAATGCGCTCAGCAGTTGCATGTATAGGCACAATCCGATTGGTAGGTTAGTTACCGTTTAACAACACTGTTATAACAACGTTGATTAGCGTCGCCCTCCTCCTTTGTCCGGAGGTGGGACTCACACTACTTTTTGCAGTTTGGTGGCGAAAGTTACTCAAACAGGAGACGAAAATGAAAAGTAAATATTACCGGTTGCGATTTAAACGTTTCTAAACTTGGTATTTCAGATTAGCCTTCCAACGAAAATGAGGTATTTATAGTCTCTGAAAGATCTGTTCGAAAGGTTTCTAAAACAGCATAGACAATTTTATTCGTCTTTATTTTTAACGACATCTTGTATAGGTGGATGGCTCTTACGTTAGCTCGGATTAAAAAGGTATAAACACGTACAAAATTAGTGCATTACGAGTAGCAGATTGTTTATAGCAATGACGATGTTGAAGATGATGATGATGTTGATGATGATGACGATGACGATGCCAATGCCGGTGGTTGTATTGTATTGTATCTAAAGATTTATATAGCGCCTCTCTTAGAATAACTATTCAACAGCGCTCTCAGCAAGACAACCCCGGGGAAAAGAAACGTCTTTAGAGAACGAGAGACCAGAGAGGAAAAAAACAGTCATTGGTTTGGCCCTTACTGAGTTGGGAAGGTCATTCCAAGTAGAGGACCAACCACAGCAAATGCCCGGCGTTGAGCCAAGGCAGTCTTAGTCCTAGGAACAAAAAGATCAAACCAATCAGCAGAGAAGGTTGTGGTAGTATTGGTGATGATGAAGAAGATGATGATCACAATTAGGCGCTTGCAAAAGGGCGTGGCCTAAATTGCGGTAGCTGTGGCGGCCATGTCGGAGTGCAAGCACGGAAATATTTGTTGTGCAGCGTTTAAGTAAAAACTGTTGTCAAAGCACTCGAAGAAGTTGTTAGTTGGTGGAAGAACGTTTCTTGTAAGGTTATCGTGAATTAATTGTGTCGATCCGTGTACCTTCACATGATCACATCTAGCAGTCTTATTCACTTCGTGACTTCGGACGTTTGAGATGTCGGATTTCTTCAACTACGTTGTGGTAGGTACTATAGTAGCCTATCCATAGTGTTGTTATGTTAGTCCCAGATGGTAGCGTGACTTCATTAACATTTATATTTTAATTGGTAAACGTGTAGTTTAGCGTCGTAAATTAGGCAAACTTATAGTATCGTGGGCTGAAGAATAATTATACGGTATCTTGTGCATGCTGCGCGAACGGTACCAGGTTTTCTAATGACGACACCAACCCTAACCCTAACCCTGATCCTAACGGGCGGCACGGGCCTAACCATTGCCTTCTAGATACTGACTAACCGACTCTCACGACGCCTAACCTGACCCTAACCGACACTCACGACGTCAGTAAACTTATGCACTATAAGCCTTCAGCCCCCGATTCTATAAGCTTGCCGTAAATTATTCGCCATTGCAGCATTGCTTGGGTTTCAGCGTTGGTCGAATACAAGTGGGATTGACTATTCTTACTAAAGAGAAGTCAGATGGATGAAAATAATTTTTGCTTAAATAGAAGTGGGCCTGATGAAATCTTGTTCAAATAGAAGCTGGACTGATGAAAAATTATTCTTAATGGTCTGCACAAAACGACATTTAACATCATGAGACCAGCACAGACATATTTGTCTTAATTATTTTAATTATTTTCTCTGTTACGCGCTTTCGTGCAAGATTTCCATTTTGTTTATGCGCGCTATAAATGACTGTTTAATAATAATAATAACAATAATAAATAAAGTTGTATTGATGAAAAATAATTCCTGCTTAAATGGAAGCTGGATTGATTAAACGAGTTCTTGCCCAATGGAAGCGGCTGGAGCCGATGCTAGGCTCCTAAGTAATGTTGTGATACGGAATGACAATCACGTTCTGAGGAGCCTCTTTCCACCTCTCGCCAAAACTCATTACAACCTGCATCCTAGACTGCATCCGTTTGTGCTACCAGAAAAGGATACTAAAAACTTTATCCCCAGAGTCCTCTTTGCCCGTGATCACTGTCAGAGTTCTGTTAACTCTTTTCATTTATTGTTTTATTTGTCTGGTTTATGCTTCAACATGTAACTGGGTGCGTAGTGTGACATATTTTTTTTAAATTTGTTCTTTGCAACATATCTGTGATTGTGAAAGAACAAGTTTTTGACAGTTCCAAGTGATATGCTAGTTTACTATTGAAACTCTTAATAGAATTAATTATGTATTCCATGAAATGCTGGAAGGTTTTACAGCTCATGCTCTTTCTTAGCAAGTATGGGTCCTTGGGTTATGAGATCGGTTACAGGAAAATAGTTATAATTAGCAAGTATGTTTTATTTTGTTTTCAGGAACAACTTCCTGCACACAAGCAGACTGGTCCTTCTGTCACGTGTCACCAACTTGACTTATCGTCCTCTGGCTGACATGGACTTCTCTTAGCCAAAGAAACAGAAGACTTTCGACAGCAGTAGGGTGCTGGTTCCTCATCACCGTCGTTGTGTGTGGTCTTGTCAACTACAGTATCATCCTAGGCAGCATGTTTGTTATCAGCTTCCTTAGTTTCTACATTAATCCGTCTGCCTCATCAGCAACATCATCAGGTTCATATTCAGTCGTCGGCAACGTAGGACTGCCAACCGTCCCGGATTCGCCGGGACAGTCCCGGAATCGGCCTTGTGCGTCCCGTGTCCCGGATTGATCCCAAATTGTCCCGGAATGTGGTGTAGATATCCACTTCACCAGAATTTAATGTTGTGCTGTTTTCGCACACTAAACTCGACGAGTTGTACGATGAATTTTGCGTTCTGCGTTCTATCAGACCTGATGTTGTTGGCTCAACATCGGAAACTAGACAGCGTTAGGTTTAAGTCTTCAAAACTTGAAAAACCACTGACACTCGGTTACTTAGCATTAGGTCCTGCGATCTGTCAGTTCCCGTTTCCAACGCTTTTTGCGAGAGCTTGTTCAGCATTATGAACGACGCCACAATCTTAACATAGGCCTACAATGACGTGGACATGGGAAATTTGTAACGGCATATCGAGTGACTACGGGCGTCCCGGAATGGCAAAATCAAAAGTTGGCAGCCCTACGGCAACGGCCGATCCAACTGAATTAGAAATAGACGACTTTTATTTTAGATTAAGTCATTGTGGTATTAAACCTGCTGTGCTATCATCGGTGTCACCAGATTCTGACAGTTATGTCACATATTTCTCTTAATGTGAGACCACTGACATATTTATTGTTTAATAAAGGACGTATTACAACCACTCTGGCTTAACTTCAGACCTAGGCAGAATCAGTTGATGTAGATATGTTGGAAAATGACATTGAGTTGATTGAAATGAAGACACGTGGTCAGAGTGGAAATAAAAACTGGTTTCTTATTTAAGCAGGCTGGATAACAGCCTATAAACTGAAAGATGTTTGTTGCACAGATGTATCAAAACCTTCACTGGCTTGGCTTAACACCTTAACAACGAGCGTGTACTGTAAGTGACTGGGAAACCAATGCAGCTCGACATTGAGTAGGAACCTGGAAGGGGCGTTCTATCAATTTTTGTATTGAATGAAGTGTTACGGCTATTTGTTTTCCCATTGAATACACTTTTTAGTCGGCTGCAATAGAGTGGGGTATTGCTCATGATGAGGCAGCATTGACCAATATAAGCAGTCATATGGTCACAGTAACTGGAACAGCGTGCATTAATTTGTCAACTCCCAATTACCCATTTATGAGCCCTTCACCCGATGCTTTGGTTTCATGTCCGTGCTGCCGTAAAGGTGGAAATTAAATGTCCATAAAGTTTGAGGTCTAATGAATGATGCAATTCAGTGGTGACAGCTGTTTCACTGCAGGTCATGAGATTCAACTTCAAGTCCATTTCATTTTAACATTTTGAATGGAACACAGAAGTGTGGTAATATCGTCTTCCATATTTACTGATAAACTTCATTCACAATGATTTGCAGTGTTGTTGTTACAAGGTTTAGCAGTAACATACTATTAACGGTTAACAACGAGAGTGTACTAAAAACGACTGGCAAACCAATGGTGCTCATGGTTAAAGTGTTGACAAACTTGAATATTGTTTGCGTGAAATGTTAACACAAATGCAGAAGTCCTGATAACAGTAACAGCTGGCCTGGTACCAACATCCACAAGTACAGCAAAACTAAAACTCTGTTACCAACATGGCACCACATAGAAAAAACAAAACACTGACTAGGTAACTAGTAATTCAACAATTATGTAATGTAATTAGTAACTTATAAAGCGCTGCTCACAGCACAAGCCATTCAGTAGCGTTCCCAGTATGAGTACCCCAAGAGAAGAAATAGGTTTTGAGGAGAGAGAAATGAGGAAGAAATCCAAACAGAATGGAAACATGTAATGAGTAGGGTAGGGCATTCCACATGGTAGACCCAATGGTGGCAAATGATCTAGTTTGGGGCAAAGTGGTTCTGGTTTGTGGGGCAACGAGATCATGCCATTCCAAACAGCGGAGAGGTCAGAGAGAAGCTGCAGAATGGAGAGAACGAACAGATTAGTGAAAAATTGACTACACAATTAAGAATAATGGCACAACCATGCAGTGCTGTAGCGTTAAACTTAAAAGTGAGTACACGCTACAGTAGGCTACAGCCTTCAGGTTACTTTTCCAGAAGTTTGAGGGGTATGAGTTTGTAGTTTACAGTCTTAAAAAGTTATAGACTAGTCTGCACACTACACTCTTCAGCCTTAAAAAATATGTCAAAGTACGTTCTGGAGGACAGTGGAGGTGAGTACACGCTTTGCACAGGTGAGTATATTAAAGAAAAGTTTTGTGAGGCGAGTACACGCTGTATACCCGCTAATACCCACGTCTATAGCCCTGTAACAGAATTGCGATTGCATTAAGTTTCGCTTCCGATAGATCATCTGTGGCTATAGCTTTTAGCCATAGCTGCCGGCTTTCTTCGGTTCGGGGCCACTATTCCGGGAGTCCGCTATTCCGGACTAATGTGGCTGGCATGCAGCGCGAGAGGTACGATGTTTTCTAACCCCGACCCTAACCGACCCTCACGACGCGGAGTCAGACGGCCCTAACGACGCGGAGTCACGTGGATCCTCGGAATGCGGTACCCTTTCTTCGCTCCGGGTTCGTTCTTCTGGCCCTTGACGCTTACGAATTTTTTTAAGTTTACTAAAAGAACCTTTATCCCTCTCAGTACGGTTGCCGCAGTCAACTATAATATTGCACAGAAGACCATTTCCACGGTTTATAATACGCGCCGTTCACTTAACGACGTTGACGTATCCAACGACAACAAACATACCTGCACTCCGCAATGGCCGCTGTCTATTTATAGCATATGCAAATGAGGCTGGTACGTCATTGCGCAAACCGTCTATACAACCCGTAACCGCACCAAACATGATTGGGTCTATGTAAATGAGAGAGGCAGTCCTTCCCTAGTGGGACCCAATTTTATAGGTTTTTAAAGTGCGCTTTTATAGGATACTAACTGCATCTTCATTGGCCAATAATATATGAATGAAAACACATCAAAGTCCTTTTCTTGATGTACTATGAATAAACACTAAGTGCATAGTGTGTGAATGATAAAACAGAGGCAAAGTTTTAACGATTGGGTCCGGACCCAATCTTTAGGTGAAAGACCCAATCCTTAGGTGAAGACCCAAAGTCATGAGTCTGACGTTTACAAAAGACCCAGGGCTGTAGTGACTTTAAAACTATATATATATATATATATATATATATATATATATATATATATAAATGTGTGTGTGCGTGGGCGTGTGTGTGTGTGTGTGTGTGTGTGTGTGTGTGTGTGTGTGTGTGTGTGGTGACATTGTGGAAAGACAACAAGCCAGTGTTCGTAGCATCAAACCATGTCGGTGTGAGTCCAACTGTGTCCAAGAGACGCTACTCCAGTGTTGACAAGTAAACTGCTCTATGATGATTTACTCATACAACAAGACAATGAGTGGTGTCGACCTAGGCCTACTTGATAGGTTCAGTGAAGTACAGGCCGGGCATGCGCGGTAATAAGTGAGGGTTCTGCTTCTGCACCCATGCTGTCAACACATGTTTAGTGACTGCATGAAAAGTGCACGTGGAGGTTAGTGGCAAAAGTATCAGCTGGAGTTTGTGCGATACATCGTCCGAACACTGCTCCAGAGAAGTTTCAGCCATTGCCGGGTTGCTGCTAGGGTTGCCACCTTCTAAGGATACGAATCCGGGAGATTCAAGGAATTTTTTAACATTTGCAATTGTGGTGGTGTTTAACGCATAGGAGATCATATCGAAATACGGGAGACTCCCTCCCATTCCGGGAGAGGTGGCAAACCTAGTTGCTGCATCGATAGCAGTTCTACCCGACATACGATATGACGGTGACGGCCAATATCTGGAGAAAGGCAAGACTGAGGACTGATGCAAACAGTGGATGGCTGTAGCAAAAGCATACTGCACATGTGCGTGAAGTGCAACAAACGCCTTCATCAGAAGTGTTTCACAGCTTTTCATATTCCAGCATAAACCATCTATAGTATCGAACACATGACCAGTCAGAATTTTTTACAATATTATTTCGATGCCACTGGGTATAAATCTGAGTCATTTCTTTCTGATATAGGCTACCAATAAGTTGATGCTGAAAATAAGAACTTATTACATTTCAGAATGTTTCAACACCAATTATCCATTTTTAGTACGTCATTGTGTTACAATATAATTTCATGCATGTTCAATATTTCACATGTTGTTAGTAGCCTATTGGCCCAATGTTCGTAAACGAACATAATGCAAATTTCCATACCTTATTTGGGAATAATCAAAAAACATAATAGGCCCTACATACGTTCAAACATTGCCATCAAGGCCCCAATAATTATCACAGTTCATAAAAATTTCCTGAATAGGCCTACAGTTTTGGTGCAAACGGGTTTAAAATGATGTAATTTCGAAGTGCATTCACTTAATCTACAACTAAATAATTATACCATTATGTTCATAAATGAATGCTGAATTCATTGTTATATTACAAGATATTATATGTGAAACCAAAAGCGAAATCCAGGGGTTGTCGTAACCAAGGGGTGGGTGATCGTAACCACCCCCTCGGTAGCCCGTGTCACAAAAAAACCTCGGTACCCTGAGGGATATTGAATACAGCACTATTGATAAATATAACCGCCTTCACTGAAAGTAAAGCGTACAAGACTAGTGTTCCTTCAACATAGTGCTTCATTCTGTTTTGTATCAGTTTGGTGAATACTTTTCCTGGAATGCGTGGAAGGCTATAATGCATCTGTGATTTCTGAAGTCTTGTGGATCTTCTTTTCCTCTGTATATTGGAACGGTTGTCGATTTTTCCCAGTCTTCTATTATTTCATCCTCATGTTGAATCTTTGTGACCTCATCCTTTTTGATTTTATTGATGGCATCTCTTACCTTAGAAATTTTGGTATCTGTTATTCAGTGTTGATCATAGACAAGTCTGTGAGAACCGAAGCGTCGCTATGTGCGTCGTCATTCAGTAGTTGTTCCTTCCATCGTTTTGGGTTAGGCTATGTTGCATCGTCATGTCTGAAAATCTGTCGATGTCATGCTCGGTGTCAAATACTCGCAACATATTTTTATATCAAATCGCAAGTTTTGTACAATGTAAACTTCTGATTTCCAACTCCATGACTATAATTATGAAGAACGAATATGACACCTCTTATAATCCGATATAAACTCATTCTTACCATGATGAGCACGAAGAATGATGACGTAATTATTTTCAGCGACCTGCTGTACGTAGTAAGTCTGTAAAATTACTGTTTAAAAATTAGTCCATGTTTATCGTCGATTATCAATCAGTTTTCACAAGTTTCGATCGATTTTACTTTCTACTTTAGAATGCTAGTAGCATTGGGGTTGAGGGAAATAGAAACAAAGCGTAACTGACAATGTAATGTAATAGACACAGATGAGTTCTTGATCCAGCGTGACATCGTGGTCGTGAAACACAGTAGAAAAGGTGAAATAAGGGAACTAAATGGCAAGCACACCCAGGTCGATATATAAGCGAGCTGCGTACCCTCCATTGGTCCTGGTGATTTGAATCTTGGATGGGCTACATGTCTTCGAATATGGCGATTAGCCTACGATGCTTTTTATTTACTATTTGCAAGAGAAATAATGTTTTAGATTTTTACTGAATGCTTATCGAACTTCATACTGAAGAAGGCAAACAACCGGAGAATTTGGTGAATAATTTCAATCTACATGTACATGAATTTGCAAGAGGTTCAGTGTTTTCAACTGTAGATTTGTGCAAAAATCATACCTGAAGCACTAATTGAAACAATTCATAATTATTAATGATGTCGAAAAGCAATTCTTCCAAGCATTCTTTAGGAAATCCCATCGGAAAAGCAACACAACAAAAAGCATACATTTGTTTGGTATGTGAGAAAACATTCGCATACTCTTCGATTCTGGAAATACACACGAGAATTCATACGGGAGAAAAGTCTTATCAATGCCAGTTATGTCAAAAACGTTTTTCCCAATCTTCACACCTAACACGTCATGGAAGAGTTCACACTGGAGAGAAGCCTTACCAATGCCAAATATGTCAAAAACGGTTTACCGAGTCTTCAAATCTATCAAAGCATGCAAGAATCCATACTGGAGAGATGCCTTATCAATGTCAAATATGTCAAAAACGCTTATACAAACATTCCCATCTAACAACTCACGGAAGAATCCATACTGGAGAGAGGCCTTATCAATGTCAAGTATGTAAAAAGTGTTTTTCCCAATCTTCAAGTCTAACACGTCATGCAAGAATTCATACAGGAGAGAAATCA
This sequence comes from Aporrectodea caliginosa, assembly GCA_020284085.1. Classification (NCBI taxonomy): domain Eukaryota; kingdom Metazoa; phylum Annelida; class Clitellata; order Crassiclitellata; family Lumbricidae; genus Aporrectodea; species Aporrectodea caliginosa. Next base: position 1,419,399 of record JACEVL010000041.1, read on the forward strand.
TACCTATGCCAAGTATGTCGAAAACGTTTTTCTCTGTCTTCCAGTCTAACGGTTCATGCAAGAATTCATACCGGAGTTAAACCGTTCCTATGCCGTTTATGTGAGTTTAAAACTAAGTATGAAAGTACTTTAAAGAGTCACATTAGAACACACACTGGAGAGAAACGATACCTTTGCCGCGTATGTCAGAAAACATTCTCATGCGCTTCATATCTGAAAAATCATGAAAAAACCCACTCTGAAGAGAAACCATTTCTGTGTATTCTTTGTCAAAAAACATTTTCCAGATCTTCAAAGCTACAAACTCATTTAAGAATCCATACTGGAGAGAGACCATACTAATGTCAGATATATAAACAAAGTTATTCCCATTCGTTTCTGCTACGAGATCATGTTCGAGTCCATACTGGAGAAAAACCATACCAATGCCAGGCATGTCAGAAACGGTTTATCCGATGTTGTCTAAAAAGTCATGCAATGATTCATTCCGGAGAGAAACCATACCACTGCCAATTATGTGAGTTGAAAACTAATAATAAAAGTTATCTGAATAGGCACACGAGATCACATACCGGGGAGAAACCATACCTTTGCCAGATATGTCATAAAACATGCTCATGCGCTTCGGGTATCAGAAGTCATGAAAAAACCCACTCTGTATCTGATGCAAGTTTGTAAAATATTGTCCAAAGTTTGAAGTCATACTTGACAAAAGCCTTGCAAATTCCAGTTATGTCAGAGAATATTCTTACGCAATTATTTCATGTACTTCATGAAACATTTTTATGCACTGCGTCTGAAATAGTGAATAAACCCTAGGCCTAAATCGAGAGAAATCATGTTTTAAAAAAAAATTCGCGATCTTAGAGTCTACGCAGAAACAAAAGTCTCAACCAGAAATTTCATGAAATTTTTGACTTTATTGGTGAACAAACGAAAATGGATATGTTGAACGACTATTATGACTCGCACGAATGTTATTCATGCATAATTATTAGGTTTCTATTCAAAGTAAGAGCTTTAGTACAGTAGGACTGGACATAAGCAGGGATCCTACTTTTCTTTTGCATTTTTTTTGAACATTTTTAGTTCAGTTAGGTAGGCCCGCTATGCTTGTGTCTAGTTAAGGATTTTAGCTCCATTGTTTTTATTGCGCTTATGGTATACACCACATGATGTTCTGTTACTGTTTTTGTTTTACTGTTCCGTAAGTGCATTCACAAAGTGATAGCAACTATAATTTCGCAAATAATCAGTGCTGATGGTAGCGATGCTGTTAAAGCTGAAATGTCTTAGCAAATAAAGTTTGTTCGATCTTATATCTGTCATAGTTTATTAGTACCGATTCTTATAAATGTAGCATTCATGAACAGCTGAGGGCGGAAGATAGATCCGCAGTAAATTGTCCACAACGTTGTGAAAGGCCTCAGTTAAGCAATTCCTCGAGCATGAATTTATTCTATTTGAGTTAAAGTTTAATTTATCTTGATTTTGACTGAGTGATTGATACTGTTTATTGAAACAACACACAATACATAAATCGAGTAATGAAATGTTATGGACTTCATTTTCTTAGCCTCGGCATACGAAGGCCTTGGCCAGTCATCTCTCTCCACATCTCATCGTCCTACCTACGGACGGTGTACTCATCGTAGTTGAGTTGGTAGGAGACACTGATGGAGCAGAAATATCGACACATGCAGTTTCTGCCCTGAGTGGATTTGAACCCCGACCTCTCGGTTGACAGACCAGAACGCTCACTACTACTCCACCGCGCAACCTAGTTAACTTGGCAATAAGTAAAGTAGACAACCTGCTACGTCACTTTTTTTTAGATAAATGTAGATTTTACACGACGTCATGAATTGTTGAATATTCCCGTGCGTCAGGGTTTTGCGCACTGATTGGTCGGCGCAGCCTTTGGGGTTGCTGTGACGTCGGCCTGTGCTATTTTGTCTCAACAGGCTGTCAGTTTTATGTCACGCAGCGAATTTCAGGCAATAATTAATATAGCCTACTGTCGATTGCAAATACATTGAGAATTTGAAAGAAGTGTTCAAAAATTCATCGTGGACAGATTTCGACTGAATCGATTATTTGAAGAGTAGTAACCTACTAGTACAACTTGTAGGACTAGTAATAGCTACGTCAATTATAATAGTTGTAGTATTAGCCTAATAGTAGAAGTGGTGCTGCTGGTAGTCATCCTCATCATCATCAGGATCCATGGGCCGAAGGCCCGTAGGTGTCCAACGCTTGCATCGGATCCATGGATCCGTTGGAGTCCAATGCTTGCATTGGATTTCACGTATTTTTTCTTTACGGGTTCAGCTTTATTGAAAGTGTAATTCAACAATAAAATGGAAACCTTGTATTTGAGACTGTTAGCGAACAGTTTCAAAAGGTATTAACAGAAATCGATTCGGATGGGACTATTCTACGGCAATATAGATCATCATTTGATTCAAACAGTTGCATGAATGTTGCCGATACTTCTGGTAGAATTCTGATAATTGATATGGAAAATAGAACCGAGCTGTTAGATTCGGAGTTCAATCTCTTGGAGTTTACTGGTGCGCGACCAAATAAGTACGACTTTGATATTTTCCATTGTTTGCACTACAATAGTGAGAGGAATGAGGTAATGGGTCTTTGTGCTGTTGATGCTGATATCACTGTTCTAAGAATCTTCCGTTTCAGTGAAGAATAAAACCACGTTAAAATATGTTAACGATGGGAACAATTTCAATGAATTTTTTTGACATCTCGTTTAGATCTAGTTACTATCGCATCGAAGCTGTTACTGTTTGTACTTTTAAAACATGTGTGTGAAGGAAACTATTCTCTTTCATATAATACGTTGATAATTCGTTTACACAATCAACTATCGTTATATAAAATCGATTACTTTTACATTTACGTTATTAAAAAGCAAGTTGTGTGTTTTTGTATTTAGTGCATTTTATTTAAAAAAATATTCTGCTGTGATGCTTGCCTAGATTTGTTTAATAGCTAGAGAGTGACTTTAGGGTTAAGAAGCTTTAACACTACCTAATTTCTTGTTTTATCGCCATCACAACTTCCAACACAACCACCACCCACTAACCCACTCAGGAAACGAGTGTTTTATGCCCGAACCCGAGAATTACGGTTTAGCACATTATCAAATCAAATGCAAAACTTACTTCACTAACTGCAATGGATCTCCTCACTGAACTTTGCTGGCTAACTGGTGAATTATATGTTAATTTACTATTATTATCCTTTAATCGCAATCAATGTCTATGCCGGTCTATGCTGCTCCGGACATATTTAGACCGCTATGCGAATTGTGGCGACACGCAGCGGGAAAATGCGACCTTTTGTTTAAGTGAATGACGGGTGAAAGTTTCCACCAATCGAAAAAACGCTTAAAATACATTAAATGTGAATGTATTTTGGGTCAGGAATCATTAACATTATAAGAAGTCACTTTTACTAGCAATTGGTCGTTTAACGCCTACAGCTCAATTGCAAATTAGCACCCTTAAACAAGCGGTAGCAAAGTTTAATCGTCATCATTGCGCAATTTTCCATACCTCTTTTAAGAATTATTATTCTGCTATATAAAGAGTTGGTTTCAAAATTGTACTTATGTGATAGGAGAATCTAGTTTTAACTGTCCTGGTACCCACAAGAAGTATAATTATAAACAAAGGATAACGAAAGCTACAAATTTCAACAATTAGATGCATTTCTTTACAAATCGCCCGGAGCTTATATTGCACCTCTTCAGAAATTGCTTAACTGATGTCTACCTGTCAGAATTTTAACAGGAAACAATGGGTACCAGTACTTCTGCGCTTGTAATTTAGGTCAAGGCAAATTTCATGACAAACGGTCCTAGTCTTTAGAAACAAATTTCCGCCTCTGGTCACATGAACCAAAGATATCACACCATTTTCGGTCGGGCCTGATTTCACTTCACACGCTCCATAACTCTCCATAATACACAGGCAATAGCATAACACCTGCGACCTCTCTCCATTGTAACCGCATTTCTCCGGCCTTCCATCGGGGGTCAGAGGTTGCGCCATAGATATTTCTCTGGCGACGGAAGCCAATCGTATCGCCATATTATTTTGACACTAAAGACGCCTGTTCGTGTCTTCAAACGACCCGTTATGTTTCCATTGCGACCGGTTATGTGTCGTCCATGTGGCGTTTATATGAATATGTGCGCCCGTTTAGATAAGCGACGGGGTTTTATAGCGTTGGATGAAATAGCGGGCGTTTAATGCAGTTACCGTTTTGAATAAATTCCGCCGATGAGAGTTGAATCGTTGCGGGTAACTTTTGGATCGAGAAGTTGACTCAAGCAAAGAAAGACAGTTTCTTTCTGAATCTGGTTTTAAGGTCACAAAAATATTCCACGATTCAGTGTCGGAATGACTATAGGAACAAGCGAGGTCATCAGTTACTGTAATGGTTGGAGTTAAACACCTCTATAATAGAAATTAACGAAGTCTTATAATGCCACACATCAGATTTTATATTCGAAGTCAATGTAATACAATGGAGGTCTTGTCTGATGTTTGATGCTAAACACCTTTAAAACACACTAAGTTATTGCTCTATAATGTTAAAATACGTCAATTCATGTACTTAATGTATAAAATATTATTCTCTTGAATTTCCCAGATTACGCTATATACTACGCCATTGCCTTACTCTACGTCGTTAAAATAACTAAATAATGTAGACTACCCTGGTAGTGCCAGTCCCACACCTGGAAAACGAAAGAGGGCGACGCTAATCATCTAATAACAGTGTCGTTAACTTAAATAGCAACTTACCAACTAAAATCAAAGTAGGCTACAATTGTACCTAAGACTGAGTTATTTGCTGTAGCGTAACAAAGTCAACGCCCTGATGTTTAGAAATGCCTTGTATTTGAATATGCAAATACATTACACAAACATGCCATATACAAAAAGAAAATTGTCAATCTGGTTTACCATTAGATGGATATAAGGACAATGAGCGCAATCAGTTGCCATTTGATGGTTGGTTAGTTTCTGGTTAACGACAATCTTTCAAAGATAACAAAGATGATTGGCGTCACCCTCCACCTTTCTGCATGCTTGGGACTGGTACTACCACTGCTTGCCATTTGATCCCGTCTAAGAAACGTATCTTCAGCTCTCTTGTAAATGCATGGAAATTAGAAATTCTGAATTTAAACCAATCTCAATGGATTTTTTTAGCCGTCTCTTTATTATGAGTAGGATATACACTCTATGGAAGTGGTTTAAAACTGTTGAGTCCCATTATTTCAGAGCGCGTAGAGTAAGTCGAATGAAGAAAGAACAGATTCCGTTGCCATTGAAGTTCTCGAAGAGCAAAAGTCAAACGTCATTGGCTCAAGTTCTCTTTAAAGAAAGAATGAAAAGATGAATGTTATAAACACGAAAGCGTTTCCAGTACCAGATTAGTTGTGATTGAAACTTAATTTTAATGGATCCATAGCCATTCTGGAAGGTTATCTTTCTTAAATTATTTGAAATGCAATGGGTTCTAAATTCTAGAATTCATACCACAAGTAGGCCCTATCATTGATCTAGCAAACAAATTTTCAGTTATAATTTTACGAGTTAAATTTTGAGGGGATTAAAACACTGAGAGATCAGTTGTGTGGTGGAAAATATTAAAGAGATATGACATATTTTAGATTTGCATTGCATACATTGTGTGGTAAGACAAGTAATTATGGAATATTGGACAAAGATTATTATAAATTCAATTATAAAGTCTGACTAAACAAAATTATCACGCCTTGTAAGCTGCTGCATTTGTCTTCAGTCTCGAAAGATTAAAACTTGTTCTGATCTAAATCACATTTACTTCTAATATGAGACGTCCATGGTGTCGCTATAGTAACGCCGAAGACGTCATACAATTCTGATTAAAGTACACGAAGTGAAACCGCAGATATACATGGTTTCATTGTTTTCATTACTTTGTTGATACGCCAAGATAGTCTCTGTCGGGTGGCTAGATGTAGGCTTTCCCTATCAGGATTTCATTAAGAAGTGCCTTTGGTTTAAAGAAAGGAAGCTTAATGCATTGTCTTTAGATGGTATAGATATTATGGACGGGTAGTTCT
>JACEVL010000042.1:0-130000 GCA_020284085.1 Aporrectodea caliginosa
TTATGCAAATTTATTTCTTCATAAAGCCTACAAACTTATGTACAGACTGATTAAAAGTAACTGTTTTCAATATTTAGAAGCCTTCGATCAGTCCTGGGCTACTGTTGTTGCAATCTGTGGTGCCTAAAACAGATAGAGCGTTTCCAATTTGTAGGGCGACTGATAAGCGTTGTAGAAGATGACTAGTCTCACGCTGGTCGCCTGTCGCTGCTGAGATCTTGCGCCCTAGTTCTTGGACAAACTGCAGTGATTCTGTGTGCCAACTTCCTGCAGTTTCGACTGCCACAGGGACGAAATGATGTGACTGTGTGATAGCAGCATACTTGGTTTCCTTGTTGCGAGCTGCCTTTTCCGCTGCCGCACCTGCGATTTGCGATGTTATATGTTCGTAGGATGCAGCGAAAGTATCTGGCACCGTGACATCTCATGCCAAGCAACGACCTCTGTGCCAAGGTATGATGGTGACTCCGTCAGGCCTTTTGCCGTCTGATCTGGAGAGGCCATTGGGCTCTTTGATGGCCGGTATTTTGGCTCTGGTGAAAGCTCGCCAAATAACATCGTTGAGCATGCCATGTCGATGTTGTCTTCCTGGACCTTTGCTACAAGAGAATCCATGATGGCCGATGGTTTCTACTATGACACCGCATTTGCAAGTGTGTTTTTCACACAAGGCAGTGCCTAGTCGGATGCCGGAAGCTATTCTTAGGACCTCTCCTGACATGCGTAATCCTGCTGTCGTAATGGGCAGTGCATGAAGCCAGTCTCCAGAGTGTGGCGATTGCACGGCTAACAATCTGGCTTTAACAGCAGAATCACTCGCTCTTTCTGACAGGTCTTGAAGTGCATGTGAGATGAGTTTGCTGTCCCATTCCCGTTGTATGTGAGCCTTCTGCTCGATGGGAGGAGTTGCGTTCGACTTCGATGACCAAGAACTAAAAGCCTCCTCTACCAACGGATCTGTGATTGTTAGAGGGACGTCGAGTAACAGTTGGTCTTGAAGGTTTCGTGTGCCAGCGGCTATTATTATTATTATTATTATTATTATTATTATTATTATTATTATTATTATTATAGTAGTAGTATTATTATTATTATTATTATTATTATTATTATTATTATTATTATTATTGTTATTGTTTTTTTGCCCCGAGGTATACAGGATCCCTCAGGGACTTGAACATTATCTATTGTAGAAAATTGTCTGGAAAGGCCCTACTCAACTATCTCTTGACCGGCGAAAGTGCCCCCAAAAGCCACTGCATTGTTATTATTATTATTATTATTATTATTATTGTCATTGTTAAAACACGGTAAGGCTTAGTGTTGTTGAGGTGGTCGCTTCTCAGCGCCGGGCAACCTCGACATGGTGCCCTGGAAGGCAACCTCGTTATACGCTGGACCGTAACCGACAGGCGCTGGAGGATGAATCCTGTCTCTCGGTTGTTAAATTATTATTATTATTATTATTATTATTTTTTACCCGAGGTAGTACTATTATTATTATTATTATTATTATTATTATTATTATTATTCATCATCATCATCATCATCATCATCATCATCATCATCATCATCATCATCATCATCATCATCATCATCATCATCATCATCATCATCATCATCATCATCATCATCATTATTATTACACTAATTATTATTACTATAATTATTATTATTAGTATCATCATCAGCAGCAGCAGCATCATCGTCATCATCATCATCATCATCATCATCATCATCATCATGATCATCATCATGAGGAATTATAAAGTGCAATTTCTTGAAACTAAACACGCCGCATGCATATATCAGCTAGTATAGGTGTTCGGCTTAATCTAATGACGTAAACAGGTAGGTCGTCCTTCAGATAATTATGTTCAAGGGTAGGGAGGAAGAGAGCGAATGGAGGAAAGGGAGGAGAAGCAAATGGAGGGTAAGGAGGAAGGGAGAGTCAATACATGTGAAATCATCAAATTTAATGTGTGAAATACCTTGTAAGTGACCGTGTCTCAGATTTGACTGTAATTTTTTGCTATTTTATTGTTTGATAATTATTATGTTTCCACTTCATATTGACATTGCCAGGAGCCTATCGCCATGCATCTGCATATCATCATCATCATCATCATCATCATCATCATCATCATCATCATCACCACCACCACCACCACCATCATCATCATCATCATCATCATCATCATCATCATCATCATCATCATCATCACCACCATCATCAGTTTCTGACGCCAGCCATTTGGCGGCGATGGGTACTAAGAAATGATCTCCATTTTCCTCGGTCATTAATTTTGTCAAGTCCATTGTTTCCCTTAGTTTCAAAGTGATGTTTTATATACATTTTTATCCAGCTCTGCCTTAGTGTCTTTTCCTTCGAACTTGCATGTAGTGCAGTGTTTGGTATTTGGTCAACTGGCATTCTCTCTAGGCCTATATGTTGAAACCATCGGAGTCTTCTTTGAAAGACTTTGTCTAGCAGAGTTGTTTCGATCCATAATGCTGTCTAATGCCAGCGTTTCTTATTTTATGAAGTCTTGAAATCCCTGCGATCTTCCGCAGTAAACTAATTTCTGCTGTAATAATTCTTTTCTTGTCTTGCTTTCGCACTGGCCAACATTCCGACCGGTAGACTAGAAGCAAATCGGTTGTATCTTCGTCTCGTATAATTAATTATCTTTGTCTGGTTTTTTGGTCTTGGTAAATAGTTATTGGATTGCAAGGGGTGTTCAGGCACGAATGAGGAAGTTTTTCGCCTCGGATGACATAATTATGAAATTATATAATTTCCCAAAGAACTGATGTAAAATGTTATTACTTTTATCCAAAAAGATGGTCTCCAAGATGCACCATTGCAAACCCCGAAATGAAAGTTCCCAGACCTCTCTCCTCAGAGAGGTTGGAATCTGCGTAATTTTTGGGAAGCTCTAGTTACGCCACTGCTAGATGGTGTTAGACTGTTAGTTTACCTAATATTGAAACTAGTACCTAAGTAATTATAATTTTGTAACTTAATAATATTTCACTTTTTCATTTTGCAATTTTTCATTTCTTAGCCTTGCAGCGCTGTACGCACTTGCGTAAGTGCGTACGTCTAGCTGTCTGACACATTCTACAAGCGCTTGAAACTGTTCTTTTTGACCGTGCTGGAGTCGGGAGCACCTCCGAGTAGTTTCATTAAAGAGGTGCTATATAAATACTTGAATGAATGAATGAATGAATGAATGAATGAATGAATGAATGAATGAATGAATGAATGAATGAATGAATGAATGAATGAATGAATGAACCTGGCTTTAACTTACCTTACCGTACCAAATTTAGCTGAGTCACGATGCAGAACAGTTATGGGCTCTCGTGCATTCCACGCCTCTGCTCCAAAGGAATGGAATCGACTACCACTTTCTCTTCATAGCTCAAATTCACTTCCTTCCTTCAAAAGCGACTCAAAACTCACTATTTCTCCTTGGCTTGCAAGGATTTGGAAATCTAAGTGCATCTTCACCTGGCGGCTGACTATCCGCGCCTCAGATTCACATTTCGATTTGACCTTGCGCGCGTTACAAATTTATTTAATAATAATAATAATAATAATAATAATAATAATAATAAAATCTGGATCCACTGGTACCATACGTTTGACGTGAGCGGTGGATGATTGATTCTGCGCAGATCCGACGTCGACGGGTGGTGGTCAGGTGTCGAACTCGATCCTTGGTGCTGCTCTCGGGGGTCTCCTCGTCGCCCTCGTCCTTCTCGTGATGGCCATGGCCTGCCTTAAGCTTCTCCAGCGGTGGAAGAGACAGCAGAAATGCCTACAGAGTGGTATGTATAGGTATGGTATCTGTTGAGGTAAGGGCAGGTAAGCTAAGCACTGGTCGGGTCAGAGAAGGTAAGGAGGAGGCAGTTTAATCAGAGTAGGATCATCAGATCAACGCAGATAAGGTAAGGTAATTCATTCAGAGAATTCACATAGGACCTCTTCAAGATATCTGCCAAGGCTTTCCACTCGACACTAAAGTCTCTCCTCTTCAAGAACTCTTACCCCGACTCGACTGAGCATCTACCTTCAAACTCTCGACCTAAACGACACCCACCTTAGCAGCTACTCTGACCCCTCTGATCCTCTGGAAACCGGACTCGGACCTCCTCGGACTACTCTTTTGGACAACCCTTCTGACTAGACGCAGCGCTCGTGAATAAGCTGGTGCCCTGCGCTTGGCTTTCGAGTGGCGCTTTAGAAGTTTGGAGATTACGATTACGATTGCTCTGCGCTAATTGTTATGATAGCAATTAAGTGTCATTGCGAAAGAAAATATTACACCATGCAGTTAGCCAAACAGTGTGCGCACAGTAAGCTAGGTCACCTCTGGAGGGTCAACGCACACGCGTGGAACCAATCAACGGATTCCCGACGACAGCTGAAGATGGCATGGATGTTCATAGTCTCTGTCTGAGCCAAGTTGCGTCGATAGAGTAGAGCGGCCAATGTAATGTAATGTAATGTAATATTATGTAAGTTCGTCGATTGCGTTGTATTAACTGCATACTTAGATGGAACTGGGTGGGTGGGGTTGATGATGTTTTGTTTGGATGCGGTTAGGACAGATGCTGGACTTCAGCACAGCATCAGCCGCTGAAGCCGACACCGAAGCATCAGTTGCAGCCTTCGACAACCACCTGCACGACCCCGCGGCGCACCTGGAAAACCGACATAACAGCGCCAAAGAAACAGCCATCTAGTGAGCTCAACCGTCTTCAAACTACTCTCGAAACATTACTAGTACGCTCTCTGGTCCGTATAGCTACATCGGTTAGAGCGTACGTCCCATGCGACTCTGCGCGTGAGGATGCCGATTCGAATTCCGATGGTGACTTATTGCAGAAATTAAAATGTCTGGACTAGCACGGTCCGTACACGGGGAGCTTTAATGGCGTGGCGTCCATTCAAACGGGCAGCAGTGGTGAATGATCTCACCTGATCAATTCATTCCAAAATGAGCAGGGTCGAGGCCACAACGGCCGTTAGAGAAAAACGTTTACATTTACATTTATATTTTAAAACATTTACATTTATATTTTCAAACATTTACATTTATATTTTCAAACATTTACATTTATATTTTCAAACATTTACATTTATATTTTCAAACATTTACATTTATATTTTCAAACAGTCATGCTCTGGAAGAGCACACTGATTGTCTGGTGATATAGGTCTGCAGAGCGAACGACTGCCAGAAATTCTCTCGTTGCCCACATTGGCTTTCAGTAGGCCTATAGGCCCTAGTAGCTGGACAAAACCTTATTTTACCATACCTACCTCTTCTTGTCTTACCGTACTTCACCTCAGTTACCTTTTCTTAACTTACCTCTTGTCGTCTTATCTTGCTTTGCCTCACTTACCCTACCTCACCTATTCTTGCCTTACCTATATTTCGTGACCTTAACTTACCTTACCGAACCACCTCACATCTTAGGTCCCAGAGTTGATCAAAAAACGACTTACTACAACCAAATACATGTAGGTCTATCTAATAGTAAATCGTAGTTCGTCATTTCAAGCGCAGAATATTTGCATAAATTTGCATTTTTATTCAGGTCATTTCGAAGAAAGACTCACATTTTGATCGAAGAATACACGCATGCAGAATCTCGATTGAATCTTGCCACCTTCTATCAGCAATGATCAAGCATACAACATGATCGAGAAGATTTCATCAAGAAGGATCAAACGTCCACATGATCGAATTCGCTCGTGTGTGAAAGGCGTGTGATCAGCTGGCAGGAGTTCGTCATGATTAGCAGGAGTTGCACGGAGATCGAATAATCTCATGATCGAAGTAATACGATCAGCATAATGTTAAACGGATCTGACACTGAATGTCACTCATGCGAGCAAGTGATCATGTTTGATCAGCACAATGTTGCATGGATCTGAAATTGACTGTCACTCATGCGAGCAATTGGTTAGGTACACCGTATACCGAAACGCCCCAGGTTACGGGAGGTTTGGGGTTAGAACATCTCTGTCGCTTTTTCTGTGGTTATCCCTGTGTCAGAAACGGGTAAATTCAGCTGTGAACTATTTTTTAAAAGAGCTAGACCACATTTCTGATGACTTGTTGAAGAACAGTCCCTCAAGAAAAGAGTCAAGAGCTAATCCTTCGAGAGATTTCCACGGGTATAAGTGTTCAAGAGTGCTTAAGTGCTTCTGAATAGTTGCTTTGAGTCATCGACTGCCTACGAATAACGACACTCAAATCACTGTTATTATTATTTTTATTATTATTATTATTAATTATTATTAGTATTAGTATTAGAGATTTCATTTTGCATATCCTCTGCTTATAGACAAGAGGGTTGAACACCCCCAACTCCCGGGCAATTCTCACCCTGAGGGCGGGTGGCCAGTCCTCTCACTCGCCACTTGGTCTAATCGTTTATATCTGAGTTTCATAGGGGAGATAGTTGAAAAGAAATCAAGAGATAGCCATCTATCCCCCGAACCCTGAACCTCTGGGGTGACGTTAATGTTATTGCATCCACTCTGATGCCTTCGATAGGCTGGCGTAACTGAGACCCCCTTTTGCCACCTTTTTGTGCCTGACCTTGAGGATGACCTCCGAACTTTGCTTCAGTTCTCACTCTCTGCTTAAGTTGGAACTTTGGAAGGACTTGTTAAAACAGGAAATTTTAAATTGATTTAAACTATAAATTGACTTCAATCGATAAACAGATAAATTAGATAAACCAGTTGAATCACAAACTAGTTTTATCAGGTAAACCAGTTGGATCAGGTAAACCAGTTGGATCAGATAAACCAGTTGGATCAGACATGTAAAGCAGGCTTGGCGTTACGAATGCGACGCTGGCGTGCACTTTTCAAGTTATAAGCATTGTCGATGGTGGTTATTACTTTGACGGGTGATTATACATGAGACATCTCAGACTGTCATCACTCTAGGGTATGTCGCAATCGTAATCTCTTCTAAAGCGCCACTCGAAAGCCAAGCGCAGGGTAACAGCTTATTCACGAGCACTGCGTCCAGTTAGAGGGGTTGTCCAAAGGCCAAGGGTAGTCAGAATTGAGGTCTGAGTCCGGTTGCCAGAGGGTACGAGAGGAAGAGTAGCTATTAAGGCGGGTGTCGTTTAGGTCGAGAATTGGAAGGTGGAGGATCAGATGAGTCTACGTGCAAACTAGTATACATCACCTTTGGACCACCTTCACTTGTTACTAATTATTACAGAAGGTTTTCCATGATTTATAAACCGAAATTGTAAAATTATATAATTAAAACTGGCTGAATAATAAATTAGTTGAAATTAGAAATTGATTTAAACCATAAATAGACTTAAATCGATCATAGTAAATTTTATGGAAGCATGAACGTAGGAAGCGTAATTTGCTATAATATCTTGTAACATGCGTTATCGCGGGTTTTGTGAGGCAAAGTTCGACCGTACGTTACAGCAGAAAATAGCGTACGCGTACGGTACGTAATTTACTAAAAATAATAGCGTACGCGTACGGTACGTTCGTATTCCGTACGTATGAGCAGCCTTTAATATTAGTTGCTTCTCGTGACGTCACATTTTGTCTCCTCATTTTCTCGTCGTTTTTTTCTCGTCGTTATTACGTCACTTTACAGTTCTTATTTGTAGTTCCGTTTCAGCGAAGAGGTAAATTATTATTTTGTTTTTATTTTGTATAATTTTCCATTCTTTAATTTGTAATTTTGTTATTCCTTGTTAATTCTATAATAAAAAAATATAAAAATTAGCGTACGCTATTTATTAATTTAGCCAAAAAATAGCGTACGCGTACGGTACGCATTTCAGCAGAAAAAATAGCGTACGTTCCGTACGTACGGTCGAACTTTGTTGTGAGGTATTTAGAAGGTGCAATATCCGTCTCGTCTCGTTTATTGATCCAGCTCAAATAGAATACAACCGTTGAACATATAAATGTACATAATATGCAGTCAGAGTTGAATACGAATGTTACAATATACGCTCAACTGCAGACATAATAAACTACTTTTAGAAGAGAAGTTAGTGTAAAGTCAGGAACAAAAGGCACACCTACATGTATAAGGGAAACTCTCGCTGAGTGAACTGATACACATGTCTGCATCCGTGTACATACACAGTTGGACACCAGTTGGTAAGTTTGTACTGTCGAAAAATTCGAGCTGGATAAGATCGGTAGAGTATAATTACCCATAAGATTAATCAATTAACACATATTGCAGCATTAGGGTTAGAGCTGAAGGATTGCCTTTCTGCGACGTAGTCACACAGCGAAGATGACGATGACAGTTTGCACAAAATGTATAATGACCTAGTGCTATATAAATGGTCTGAGTAAGCGATTGAAGGACTGACGGTGATTGAGTGAATGAGTGAACCAATGAATAAGTGAATGAGTTACTGACTCAATCAGTCAATCGATCCGTCCATCAATCAATTAATCAATCAATCAATTAATGGGACGGATGAATCGAATCCAGAGCACAAAGGTTGAAGGCCAACACGATGTCCAGCCCTAAACCATAACCATATTTGTACATGCATTTGCATATATATATATATATATATATATCCGTAAATAGAATAGAATATATAATAATAATCTTCGTTTAATATTTTCAAACTGACAAGTACGCAGTATGATTACAAATCAATATGAACGGATGATCACAAGTTATTACAAGAGTCGAATTTAACTGTATGTCGCAGCCATGCAAGGCGCCAATCACGTCACATGCACGCCATCTCGCGAATGATAGGCTGAGTGGACCTCTGGGAGGGATGCGGGATGCGATCCCGCTACCTAGTGCTCTTCACGCCAGCGATGTTACCACTACTCTGTGGAACCCCCCCCCGGAGGCCTAGTTACCGAGAAGAGAATCTATGTCAAGATGATGTGTTGAAGATCACCTGGGAACGTTGGCTTAGGTGGTAGAACATTTTAAAAACATTTAAAACATATTTTTTACAAGCGGCACATTCAAGCTTATGCATAGCAGCAATAGGCGAGAAATTAACACCGAAATCACATCAATAAGATCCTCTGTTCCGGTTCTGCCTCGGTATATAACTATATAATTATTAAGCTATAAGAACCATCCTCGTGGGACCTTCAAAGATTTCCAAACGATCGCTAGAGCTACTGTCATATCTAGCACGATGTATCATTCCTCTCGTGGGTGATGCGGCCTAGCGAGTGGAAAGGAAATAACCCGCTTCGAGGGTTTCATGAACAGGCTCAGGCTCGCGGCTATTTGCACCCTGACGGCTGAAACCTTGTCGTTTGCTGAAACGTTAGCACAAGCGGCAGACGCCGCCCTTTCAAAGCAATCTAGGTCAATGAGCTTCACGTCCTCCGTGGCTTATTCTCAATGAAGCGAGAATCCTCGTAATTATAATTATAATTATGAATCGTTAATTAGAGTCATCGACGGCTTGCGAATTACGTACGGCCCTCGAATCTCATTATTATTATGATAACTTTCGGCCAAGCGTAGGCCTAATTATTTATACTGTGCCTACACAGTGTCGTCTTCCCCGATAAAGACTCCATGAACTTTAGCCAAAGAATGTTATATGGAAACATGTACTAACAAACTCAACCATATTAACTGTCAATTGTTCGTTTTCAACTATATCTTTTTGCCTATTGTTTTTTTTGGGAAATAAACGAATATAGGCCCTACATAGGGCCTACATACATGCCAGCCTCCATTGACATACTTACTATTTTATAAAAACATATACGATCCCTTAATCTGGCATTGGTGCAAGATCGGCCATCTTTCTTAAACTTAAAGGTAAACAAATTAAATTTGCTTTTCTACTAACTAGTTCTTTATTAATTAATTTTACAGTGCTTCAGCGTGTGTCGGTAGCCAACACAAATAATTACAAGCGATTCTGGTGAAATATTTATTAGATTCCTACGCTTTGCATGAAACGTAGGGCAGCGCGAGCACTCGATCGATCCATGATATGGCTTGGGTCTATTTAGTTCGGCATCGTTAACTAAGATTTTGAAATCAAAGTTGCGGTTCTGTGAACTTTATATTATCTGGCAAACTTATGGTATCGGGAGCTGAAGGATTATACAGTAATCTTTGGGCATGCTACACGGACGCCTGACGGTACCGTCAGTTGTTCACGATCCAGCCACTTCGTCCAACCCGCTCCTCCCTCCTCCCTAACACTGCTCCGCCCTTCTGTTACCTCATCACTAAAATTTGCAAATCGCTCCATAGCCATAGCTGTTCCACCTATTTGGAACAAACATCCGCCAGCACTACGACAAATATCTGACCCGTCCTACGAAGTCACCAAAACTCCACCTCTCGCTATCTCTCCACAGGTCTTTCACTCGAAACTGAAAACACTGCTTTGTGTCAAAATCGTATCCTGAATCCAACACTTCTCCCTGCCTACCTCGCCGTCTCAACACCAAACACCATCCTCCTTAGCCGCCTGCCTGACTCTCTGGATTTTGACCCCTGCCTATCGATTTGTTTTGATTGAGCGCCTGTGAATAAGCTGGTTCCCTCGACTTCGCTTTTGTGGGTGCTGTAAAAGTTTTGTCGCGTCTGTGCATGTTATAGGCATTTTGAGAAAGCGTGCTGCTTCTGCGGCGGAAAATGCCGCCACGCAATGCCCAAAAACTTACTTCTGCGGCGGAATTTTTTTCAAATTTTATCTAATGACGACTCTAACCCTAACCCTGACCTTAACCGACCATCACAGAGCCTAACCTGACCCTAACCGACCCCCACAACGCCAATTTATAGAAGAAACACATTTTGAACAGTGCGCATGCTCCGAGGGTTGCACATGCGGAAAGCTCTTCCGCCTTCGAAAATAGTAATTGTGCGGCAGAAAAATACGCCGCAGAAGATTTATCCTTTGAGAAATGATGCTTGGATTAATTATGTTGGAACTTGTTAAGGTGGAGTAGTTTGTTTACAATTGGCATTTTACCAGCAAATTTTGCCTGAGCTTTTGGTCTTAGGATTTAATTTATTCATTCATTCATTCATTTCAGATATTTATATAGCGCCCCTTCAAGATTTCTACTCAGAGGCACTCCCGACTACAGCGCGGACACTGAATCGGAGTTTCACGCTGAAGCGCATGAGCAATTGCGAGTGAAGGACTTGCCCAGGGTCCCTACGCGGCGGCTTGAGGTGGATTCGAACCCGCAACCCCACGGCTGCAAGGCACCAAATATACCCCCTTGAGGTGGATCCGAACCCGCAACCCTCTGGCTGCAAGGCACCGAACATACCCCTACACCACCGCGCCCCACATTATTGTGGTGTGGTTTAGGGCTTGTGTGAATATGAAGCAGAAGAAGAGCTAGCATGATTTTCAATCTTGGGTACAAAGTGTTAGTGACTTAATTTTGTTAGCCTCGGCATATGAGGGCGGGTGGCCAGTCCTCTCCCTCGCCATCTCGTCTTCCCACCGACAGTGTACGGTCAGTGTAATCATTATAGCTGAGTTGGATAGGTGGTGCAGGTGGAGCAGAAATCTCGAACCAAATTTCTGCTCTGGTGGATATTTGAACCTCGACCTCTCGGTGACAGTCCAGCACGCTGTTATGAGTATGAGTTCGTAATGATTGCAGTAACTAATTGTGCATTTTTGTTCACCTTTGAGATAGATAGATATTCGTTTTATTTTCTGACAGGTTGACAGACCGCAACCAGTTACAATAGAAATATGTTAGATAATGAAGTCAAAAACAAAAAAAAAAAAAAACCAGACAGGTGTGCAGTCAGGTGAGACTTAGGGCAAGCGTTTGTAAAGTACACGAGGGATAAAGTTCTTCACGTCCTTAGCAGGCAGTTCAAAGTTATGACGTCTTGGGCGGAGGTTGTATCGTCGTTGTACGATTGGTGGGAATAGCCCTCGCAAGACATGGCAGTCGTTGAGACAGCTTTGATTCTTGAGAGTTCGAGTTAAGCTGACAAGTTGTTGTTGTGTTGTGCAACATATAACAAACGATTATTGAGTTGTTTATTGTTTGCTTTGTGCTTCGTTTGAGAGACCTTCACCCAAATGAGGGCACGGTGGTATAGGGGTATGTTCGGTGCCTTGCAGCCGGAGGGTTGCGGAATCGAATCCACCTCAAGACGCCGCGTAGGGACCCTGGGCAAGGCCTTCACCTGCAGTTGCTCATGCGCTTCGGCGTGAATCTCCGATTCAGTGTCTGCGCTGTAGTCGGGAGCGCCTCTGAGTAGAAATCTTGAAGGGGTGTTATAACAAGTGCTCATACATATGAGTGTGCATGGAACTGCTGAGGCATGTCTATGTGCTAGAATTATCAAAGTTGCATTATTGATCACCTAACAGTTTAGGAAAGAAAGAGACAGGTTTGTGCTATGTGCTAACCCCGGATAAATTGAATGTCTTAAAGGTTGGAATAAAACGTGGTGGCAAGGTAACTGGGAACCAAGCTAAGAGCAACAGATGCCCATTCCAAATTGCAGGGCCAGCAACAGAAAGTACTGCACTGCCTAATACAGGGGTTCCCAAACTGGGGTGCACGCACCCTCAGGGGGTGCAACATGTCATTTCAGGGGGTGCGACAAAGAGGGTAAGTATGAATTATAAGACATGCATTGATAATACATTAAAAATTTGTGAGCTGTCATAGGATAAGTTTGTGTAAGACTGCAAGATTAAAAGTTTATTTCCATGTAACACTGTAAGCCTGTAGGGCTATCCAAGGCTTGTAAGCACAAGTTTCAGTAGTAACAATTTCGTGTGTGCGTCTTCAAATGTGATTATACTTTTTTAGGGGGTGCGAACATTGGTCAAACATTTTCCAGGGGTGCGGGCATAGAAATGAGTGGGAACCGCTGGCCTAATAGATGTCCACGAGTGGGGGACAAGGAGGTCAGCCTGCTTAGATGAGTGGATACCGCCACGCCACGGGGCTGGACGTTCGGGGCGGAGTGGTTGCTGTCTCCATATTACCTTCTGACCTTCCTTCCATTGCTGATTGCTTGACTTGCCTCAACACTGTCTTGAGTGCCAGACTGTTGTTGACTTGGGGAGCTTCATGATGGGATATGATAGAAATTCAGATGAATGCAAGCGACACCATGTTGTATTTGGGATGGGATTTAGGATAATGGTAACACACTGGCACGAAGATCAGCACAGACGCAGGATCGCTACCTGCCCAAAAGTCGACTCAGCCTTTCATTCGCCAGATGGCGTTGGTAAAGTGAGCAGTAGGACGTGATGGGTGCCTTGCATGGCTGCCAAAACAGTTGAATTCGACTCCTGTAATATAACTTGCGATAATCCAATCATACTAGGAATCGTAATCATACTACGGTGTGTCAGTTTGAAATAATGAACGAAGAAGATATATAAGATATATCAGGCAAGATTGCCATAGAAGAGAAGGAGCAGTCCTTCTCCCTCTGAAAGCCACCCGAGGAGGAAGAGTTGGGACTCCCTGGACTCCCTTGAAGGGAAGTCTTCTGCTGCTATGGGTCACAAAAGAAATTGCCAGAATCGAACCAATATTTTAGAACTTCGTTTCAGCTTGCCTTCCTTGTTCTGCTATCATATTATTTGCCAGATGTCAGACAGCTTTAGCATTCAGACATGACGTGCATACAGCCGGACGTGCCTAAGGCTTAATTATTATATTGATTACAGTGTATGGTTGATAGTGTAGCGGTTAGCGTGCTGGACTGTCAGTCGAGAGGTTGGGGGTTCAAATCCCCAGCATGGCAGAAATTTCGTTCGAGATTTCTGCTCCATTTGCACCCCTAGCCAACTCGGTTATAATGAGTACACTGGCCATACACTGTTGGTGAGAAGATGAGACAACAAGGGAGAGAACTGGCCACCCACACTTATACGCTATTATTAAAGGCTAAGAAAATGAAGTCACCAACATTTCATACCCATGGCTGCCTCAGGTCTAGCTTAAGCCTTAAGGGACTGCTCTTCTCTTCTCTACAGTGGCGTAACGAAGGGGGGCAGAGGGGGCAGCCGCCCCGGGCGCAGCACCGAGGGGACGCAAAATTAGCTTTCAGTGATACACAGTACTATGAGAAGAACGATTAAAAGTCAACAGAAAAATTAAAAAGGGGCGCAGTCATCAACCCTTGCCCCTGGGCGCTGAAACCCTTCGTTACGCCACTGCTTCTCTACAGTATATTACATGTAACTTTTGAAATATATCACCTATTGTACAGCGCACAGTGCAATACAATGCAAAAAATAACCTCCCCTTCCATTGTTGTGACCGTTTCATTTAAGTCGCCCAAGAAAGGTCCATATTTTGTGGAGTGTGTTCTTTGTTTCCACACTGGATAATCGGGTTGTGCTTGGAGTGACGTACAACATACTCGCCCTATGTTCCCAAGCATCTGGGAGTGTGCTTTGAGCACATGTGCTTGGAGTGCATTCCATGTATGTACGTACTCGATATTAAGATCGTCGTAGATTGGAAGGCACCCTTGGCCCGAGTTGGAGATAAGCCCCTTGTCATTGGCGGATTTGTTTACCTCATTCTCCTTTTGACGGATTGAGCTTTCAGCAAAGCTAGGGCTCCAAGGTCGGCGGCGCTTCGTACAAGACAGCCCAACTCATTAACTGGTTCTCTGCTTGTCTCTGTCCCCGTCTTACCATCTGTGGCCTTCCTTCTCTCCCTACTCTTCCTCTGTCGCTTGACTTGCCTGCTGTCGGAATGACAGTCTATCGTTGACTCAGGGAGGATTATGATGGGAGTATAATAGAAATTCAGCCGAATGTAAGCAACACCATATTGAATTAGGCTATGCTGCCATGGAAGAAGAAAGGAGCAGCTAGGGACCTGTGAATCGCAAATTTTCAGTCAAATCGAATCTCGAATCGAATCGGGGGTAAAAGTTCTAATCGAATCTCAGATCAAATCAGCGGGTACCAGTTTGATTCGTTCATTCATTTCAGATATTTATATAGCGCCCCTTCAAGATTTCTACTCAGAGGCACTCCCGACTACAGCGCAGACACTGAATCGGAGTTTCACGCCGAAGCGCATGAGCAATTGCGAGTGAAGGACTTGCCCAGGGTCCCTACGCGGAGGCTTGAGGTGGATTCGAACCCGCAACCCTTCGGCTGCAAGGCACCAAACATACCCCTACACCACCGCGCCCCACAAGTATGTAGTGTAGTGCGTACCACAGTAACACAGTTATCAATATACTAATGCAGGCCTGCTAACTTTTCTGCGGTTTAAAATCAATGAAACTAAAAGTTAGGTTAATTAACTGGATTAAAATAACACAAATAATTTTGAAAAATTAAAACCAAGGGCTAATCATTTTTTGAATCACGAGGTCATTTTCGAATCGAATTGAACACTGCCAGTCTGCCATCCTATTCATTTTTGAATCGAATATTGAAGCTTCGCAGGTCCCTAGAGCAGCCCTTTAAGCTAACTTTGAGGTAGTCAAGGATGTGAAGTGTTAGTTAGTGACTTCATTTACTTAGCCTCGGCTGAGCGTCGTTCGTGGGCTCGCAGCTGCCTGGTTGGCGGGAAAGCTAAAAGGGATGAGTGACTAGACAGTGGGTGGCGATAGGAGAGTGGAAATTTAGATCCATTTCTCTGACTTCTTTGCATCAGAATTCCTATCATGACGCACTTTATAAGGAAGTTCTGGATACAGGGCTGAAATTAGGTTAGAGATTTCTGTTCCACCTGCACCCCTAACCAACTCAGCTATAATGAGTACACTGACCGTACACTGTCAGTGGAAAGAGGAGGCGGCGAGGGAGAGAGTGGTCACCCATCCTCATATACCGAGGCTAAAAAAATGAAGTTGCTAACACTTAACACCGTGGCTGCCTCAGGGCTAGTTCAAGGGACTGCTCTTCTCTTCTGGTTCTTCTGGATACATGCGTGGTTGTCCTGGCACTCTACAGTTGGTAACTTTCAACTGAAGATTTTGTAATAACTAAATACGGATACAGTTGTATCTTTGCAAGCAGTTCAAAGATGCAACATCGTGCCTTTTCAGTGGTTGGGCTAAGCATATGGAATAACCTTCCTTCAGATCTACATGTATGTTCTTTCAACTAGGTACGCTGCTTACACCTTTTGCAAGCACTCCAAAACTGTTCTTTATCACTGGCGTTTGGCTGGGGGAGTGCCCAGGGCTGCCGACAGAAATTCCGGGCCCCTAGGCAGAGCAGTCACGGGCCTCTAACTATCCTTAGACTTTATGAGAAATTTTTTTAAAAAACAAACTGAAATAATAATAGTGCTGGTTCAACCATACAAACTTATATTTATATATGCAATTATTGTAGTTAAGTGTCCGAAATATTATATTTTAAAAGGCATAAATCATAAACTTTGTACAACTGATTATAATATTTTTCATAAGTTGATTGCTAGGCCCAGCCCGGGCCCATAAAAGTCGCCGGGCCCCTGGGTTTTTGCCCCCTGCCCCCTCTCGGCGGGCCTGGGAGTGCCTACAAGAAGGTATCTTAGAAGGGCGCAATATAAATGCTCTCAATGAATTTGCATGACTACTGTCTTGGCCCCAAGCTGCAGACACAGACTGACAGACTTTGCACAGTTAACAATTGCTTTAAATGAGCAAATAAATTAAATACATTGTATTGCATTTCATTTGCCATTTTATTGTAGAGCTACAAGTATCTTCTTGACAGTGAGACTCGCATGTGTTAGTCGCTACCAGAGAACAGCCTGACACATGACAATGCCAGTCAGGAAACAAGGTAGTTCAGAATAATTTTCTTAGCCTGCTTAGATGATTTCCTGTGTACATTTGTTTTGTTTTTAATGTTGCTTGTTTTTCTAATCTTTGAATAGTAGTAGTGTTTGACCCGACCTACATAATGGTGACCTGGATTGATACGTTATGCACGGATGCAAACTTGGCTGTTGTGATTTTGTTTGAATTGGCTCATGTGAACAATGTGGTCCTTTAATTACAGTTGAATAATAATAATATTAATAATAATAATAATAATAATAATAATTAATAATAATTAATAATAATAATAATAATAATAATAATAGAGATTTGAGTTGTGACCGTTGAACGTTCTCGGTAATTTGCTGTGGCTCTAAAACAAATTAAATGAACCACTTCTGAAGTAACTACAGGAGGTACAGACTTTACGGTTTATTTTTGTTCCACCTTTTTAAGGTAGCGTAAACTTGGGGCTGTGTTTTCTTGCTTGAGACATGTCCAGCGCTATTTCTCATATTAGCAATGATAAATTTCTCTTTAAAACTCTAGTCTAGCGGAAAAAATCGCAGAATATACAGTGAATTGTCCGAAGATCCTCGCGTAAACTAGGGCTCACGTTTTCTTTCCGCGTCTCATGAAACGCGGGGCCCAGCATCCGTCCTCGCGCCCATCCCTAGCTTATCGATTCATCACGGGTGTCTCCTCTCCTCGGAGCGATGCGGCTATCCGGCGATGATTGGTATCTCGACCGTTGGTCAGACGTCGTTCATATGTCCTGTCCGTCCGTCCGTCCGTCGGTCGTATTGTCAAAGAGCTGTCGGGCTTCGTCCACTGCTGAATCGTATTATTAGCCCGTGCGAAGACGGACAATATAGGAACGCGAGCCGTACACGGCCGACGACCGTCGCCTTCCTGCGCCGTAGGCACGGCGGCAGCGGTGGCGGCGGCGGCCGAGGCATCCGTGGCTGATTCGATGCGATTGTCGTCTGCTTCTGACGTGTTTGTGTCGTCAGCGTCGTCGTTTGGCGCGAAGGAACACGGGCTTTCTATGAATACTGATATCGCCGTAGTCGGTTTGGGCTTTGACGATACTCCGTTCGGTGTGGGGTCTTGGAGCGCAGTGCTACCACTACCTTGGGAATTTTCCCAAGATCTTGGGATTTTCGGGTCGACTTGGGATATGGACTAGTTTTTACCGGACTTTCCAACAGAGACAGAGAATAAGATTAGAAAAAAAACTCGCTCAGTGGCTATATCTGAAAGACGTTTATTATTATTGTAATCTGTAAACATTGTAATTTGTTAATTCAAGGTTATGCTCCGATGTTTTCTTTGCCAGTTCTTAGCTCGGCATTTTTGCGAATTATTGTGATTGCTAAAACACATTTCATATTTCATCACAACTTTTTCCTTTCAGTAACCTGGGACTTTTCTGTACACTCTTGGCCAATCTTGGGATTTTTCTGGCAAGATCTTGGGATTTCAGAAAATGGAGAGTGCTAGCACTGTCTTCGACCCAATGCTAAGCCGCCGGTGGCAAGCTTTCGCCGCGTATAGACTAAGTCGTGTCCGTTGTTCGCAGGCGTCTGCGTTTGCCGTGCCAAACAAAGTGAAGATGATGTAATTACTGCTGATTATCGCGGGCAGCACGCGCCGCCGTCTTCGCGCGTCTCGTGAAGCGCGTATGTGCGCAGGGCGCGAGTCGGTTGGCGGGAAGTTACGGCTGTGTTTGTGTCGGACGGCTGTAGCCCTTATGTTGCCTCGTCCCGGCGCCTATTAAATTATAAGACCGTCTGCGTCGATGTGTGCGTAATTATGGACCTTGCGGCGAATACGCACCGATACAGATGTTGGTGAATTTGCTCCGTGAAGACATTGTGTAGGAGGATCGGGCGGATTTCGACCTAGTGGATTTAAGATCGTTGCGTTGACGACCTTCACCTCCTGAAGAGTGACATGGTAGGTATTCGTGCACGGACCTATTATACACAGCACTGGAAGCTCCTAGCAAAGCAAAGCATGGATGTGCAGGGACTCTGAACATCCATGCCATCTTCAGCTGTCGACGGGAATCCGTTGATTGGTTCCACGCGTTCGTGCGTGCATTGTTTTGCAAATTGATGTAATATTTTCGTTCGTAATGACATTTACCATTATAATCGGCTTTGCACATAGAGCGCCTTGAGTAGATATCTTGAAGAGGCGCTATATAAATTCTCGGAATGAAAAATGCCTGTGGAGATTCAAAACATCATATTTAATATTGGGCGTAAGAATTGAAGCGTGGCGTCATCTGTGAATGGGAGTGAAACCGGATCATACAATTATTCCGACAAGTTGGTATTTCTCTGTATGTCGATTTCTTGGTATTCATGATGCACGATCTGCAGCTGTCCAGTGAAATATCTACTTGTGGATATTCAGTGAAATCCATACTCATGGATATCCAGTGAAATACCTACTCATGGATATCCAGTGAAATACCTACCTGTGGATATCCAGTGAAATACCTACTCATGGATATCCAGTGAAATACCTACCTGTGGATATCCAGTGAAATACCTACTCATGGATATCCAGTGAAATACCTACTCATGGATATCCAGTGAAATACCTACCTGTGGATATCCAGTGAAATACCTACTTGTGGATATCCAGTGAAATTCCTACATGTGGATATCCATTGAAATACCTGCTGACGGCTATCCAGTGAAATACCTACTCGCGGATATACTGGATGCCGTCACCTGGATAGAATCATTTGTAGCTGTCATTTAAAAAGTGTTTTGACAGTCTTCCTGTACTATCTGCATGGGATACACGTCTAAGGATCTTTCAAAGAGGATGGAAGATGATGAAATCAATCTCAATAGCAGAATTGAATTTAAGATTTTTGTCCCTTACCCTGTTTTATCAATTCTTCTATTATTAAAATGAACTCCTTGTCTTTCAAAGAGACTGCGTTGTGAATGAAATCATTTTCTGAAATACCATAAATTTAATTTTAGACTCAATTAAGAATTTCCAATTTAAAATAAAATCCTAATCTTTCAAAGCAAATGTGTTATAAATAGCATGTTTCTCTAAAATGAAACGAAATTTCAGATTCATTTCCTGACCCAGTTTTATAAATATTTCCATTTCTAAAATCCATTCCTCACTTCTCAGTAACTGCCTTGTAGATATACTGATTTTCTGAATTCAAATTAAATTTTGGATCCATGCTCTGACCCAGTTTTATCAGAACTGCCACGAATAAAGTCTTTCCATAAGGTGGTCCTGATATAGTGACAATGAACATGTGGGGCATGCCTGCTGAATTACATTGGTCCTGTCTCATAATTTTTCACTCTTGGGAGCAATATCAAGTACTGTTATAACCCTTGGCAGGTTCCTGAAATCTACCAAACAAATATTTAGATATACTTGCATATTTACTTACATTGTGTGGTGATTGCTTTTAAGTCTTAATTAAATTTTCACATCTGTGTCACTGGCTATATTTATAAACCAAGATTTTGTGTTATAGGAATGCATGCTTTAAGCAGGTGTCAGTGTGTTGGTCATTATGACAGTTTTATGGAATTGTCAGAATTTTAATTGTTTATATCGTCATTGCCGTCATTATCGTCATCATCATCAGTCCCTAATGCTGTCAATTTGGTGGCAAACGGTATGAATGAGTGATCTTAATTATTGTAGTTAATAAGACATCATCATCATCATCATCATCATCATCATCATCATCATCATCATCATCATCATCATCATCATCATCATCATCATCATCATCATCATCATCATCATCATCATCATCATCATCAAGTCAGCATGTTATGGCTTTCACTTATAGCCATGGTTTGGTTGTCAAGCCAGAGTGTCCATTGCTTGTAATGTTTTGCAACATTTATTTTAAAACCAGTTGCATGTTGAGCTGGTTTTGTGGCCATACTGGAATTTTTTTAAGAAGTCCTATTTCACGATGGAAATAAATTAAAAAAATGTTAGAATGAAATGCTCAAAACAAGGTTGGCAGTTCATTCTTTCTTCGTTTTTCCAGTTATTCCAGTTCTTAATATATATTGCTCACAGACTTGTATTTATGTATGCTTGTATGTATGTATGACTATGTACATGTGTGCTTTATGTTGTTGAGGAGATTTAACATAATTTCGGCTAGTTAATTTCCATACATTAGCCGGTAAGTCTAAGTCTATAATAATGTATGTATTTATGTATCTATGAGCACTTGTTATAGCGCCCCTTCAAGATTTCTACTCAGATGCGCTCCCGACTACAGCGCGGACACTGAATCGGAGTTTCACGCCGAAGCGCATGAGCAATTGCGAGTGAAGGACTTGCCCAGGATCCCTACGCGGCGGCTTGAGGTGGATTCGAACCCGCAAACCTCTGGCTGCAAGGCACCGAACATACCCCTACACCACCGCGCCCCACATAAGTAATACATAATTATGTATGTATATATGTTTACATACGAATGTATGCATCTTGTATGTGAGCGTGTGTTGTGCGTCTCCTTTGTGCTGGGCATCTTCGTATGGAGTCTTGATGGAAGACGATCTTGTCAGCTGGAGAATTGCATTACGGAGCATAATACCTTTGACGGTGGATGGCTTCTTTCATTTTATTAATGTCCTCAGATCAGGGTTTCACGTGTCATCTGCTCTGCCACAATGGCCGACTTAACGCGAGATTTGTATGGAATGTGGGACCGACCAAATAATAACTGACCCACCCACTAATGGCTGACTAACTGAATGACTGACCGACAGACCAAAGCAGTGAAACGGATTGAACGACAAAGGCTAAAAGGACAGTCGGGATGAATGACTGACTGAATGACTTAATGGCTGACTAAATCACTGATTGAATCACTGACTGAATGACTGACTGATGGACTGAATCACTGACGGACTGAATCACTGACTGACTGAATGACTTAATGACTGACTCAATTACTGACTCAATGACCGACTGACTGACTAACTGAATGACTGATTGAATGACTGACTGAATGACTGACTGAATGACCACGTAATGACTGACTGAATGACCGACTCACTGATTGACTGAATGAGTGACTGTATGACCGACTGGATTGATTGACTGAATGACTGACTGACTGAACATGTAATGACTGACTGCATGACCGACTTAATGACTGACTGAATGACTTACTGAATACCCAACTACTGACTGACCTCATGACTGACTGACCGACTGTCTGACTGAATAGATGAATATCCCACTGAATGCCCCACTGAGTGCGTGAATGAATTACTGACTGACGATCAGAGTGAAAGCCGACTGACCGACCGTCCGTCCGAGCCCTGAGCGACCGCCCGCCTGCCCTGCCCGCTCGCCGGACGGAAGAGCCCGATGTAGCGAGAGCTGCAGTGGTTCTGTGGTGATGGTCGTCGTGATGGTTGTGGGGACAGACGTGGATTTATATAATTATGCAGCGCTGTGCACTGTTGCTGCGAAGGAAAGCGACGGCTCTGACGACCAGCTGGACATGGAAGATAGAATGCATTCTTAACGCATGCCCGGTTCCTACTCCTCCTTCCCCAGATGGCCCTACGTCGGTCCGCTGCCTGCCTGGATGGGTGGATGGATGACCTGAGGGGGAACGAGTGGCGCGGGGGTTGTGCCCGTTTGCTGAGACTGTTTATCTGGCAATAAACCGATGATTAAAAGTAATGTTTTGTACAGCAGGCTGGAACAATGGTTGAGACAGGTTTTGTGTGGTTTACAGCAAGATAGAGAGATTTGCGGATGTTGAGACCTCTGTGATATCTCCTTGACCTTGTGAATCGCCTTGGTCTTGTGAAATCTCCTTGGTCTTTTGAAAACTTCTTGGTCTTGTGAAATCTTCTTGGTCTTATGAAATCTCCTTGGTCTTGTGAAATCTCCTTGGTCTTATGAAATCTCCTTGGTCTTCTGAAAACTCCTTGGTCTTGTGAAATCTCCTTGGTCTTATGAAATCTTCTTGGTCTTATGAAATCTCCTTGGTCTTGTGAAATCTCCTTGGTCTTGTGAAATCTCCTTGGTCTTCTGAAAACTCCTTGGTGTTGTGAAATCTCCTTGGTCTTTTGAAATCTCCTTGGTCTCCTTGGTCTTGTGAAATTTCCTTGGTCTTGTGAAATTTCCTTGGTCTTGTGAAATTTCCTTGGTCTTGTGAAATCTCCTTGGTCTTGTGAAATCTCCTTGGTCTTCTGAAAACTCCTTGGTGTTGTGAAATCTCCTTGGTCTTTTGAAATCTCCTTGGTCTCCTTGGTCTTGTGAAATTTCCTTGGTCTTGTGAAATTTCCTTGGTCTTGTGAAATCTCCTTGGTCGTTAACGGTCCTTTGATCTTTGAGTTTAGGTCCTGAGCAAAATACTTTTCCTGTTTTTGGAAATGATAATGAGCAAATTCGTATGGTCTTTGGGGATTGGGTCTGTACAAATTCCCCCTTCGTTCTTCAATTGTCCAGCATGTGGTGGGCTAGATTTCCAGAACTGCCAGAGCAAAATGGGGTAGGGGTCTGAGAGAGGGACTCGGTGTGCCCTTCCCCAGAAAATTTTAGCAAAACTCACATCTTAATTGGTGCATTTTAACACACAAAGACTCTTAATTTTGATCTTCATTATGAAAAACCTCTATGGCGGAGTGAGTATTTAGTAGTGACTGGCTTGTTGCCTGCACAGAAATTAGGGGTGAGCCGATTATCCGTTCGGAAATCGGATCCGGCCGGATTTTGCACTAATCGGCATTAATCGGAATCGGCGATCTCAGGACTACCGATCCAAATACCAAAAAAGTAATATTTGGACCAAAAGCAATTTCTTTTTTCATTAATACAGTAATAGTAAACTGTTTTGGCGAGCTCCTGCGGCAATCTTAAATTAATTAAAAGTCCGTATAAATAATAAAATTGTTACTCGACGTGTCAACAAAATGGCGGAGAGTCGGGCTTCTTTCTTATGCCACTCGGTTTCAAACTTTCATATATTAATTTCTTTTAAATAGTTCAGTTCATAAACTCTCATTGGAATTGCATCTAGCGAGAATATACAAGATTTTGTTTTCATTTCTGTTTCATTAACTATTTGGATCGGAATCGGCAAAAATAGCAGTTCAACTATCCGGAATCGGAAATCGGTAAAAAAATGCCAATCGGCTCATCCTAACAGAAATTTGATTTTGCTTCATACGCATTAATGAAAAATGACAAATTTCAACTTTTATTCTCAAATTGTGTAGTCTTTAGGCAAGGCTGCGCGGACAAGAAAAACATTGTCGGCGGGCCAGAAAAGGCCCGCGGGCCGGACTTTTGACACACCTACCCTAGAGGTAACTTATAAGAGCGTAGGATCAGAGAATACAATGAGCTGCCCCATTTTAAAGTAGGGCAAGATGCTCTGTATAGGTATATTGACTAATATTTCATTGTCCTCTTACTTGAACACTTCACTTCGATGCCTGTGCGTCTTGTTATCATTCTAGTGTGTGTCTGCCATTACCACACACTGCTGTTTACGCTATAAAAAACTGATTTTCTGCTGAAATTTAATCTTTCAGAGATTTGGTGCATTTATGGAAAATTCCATCGGTCTTCATTTTGGGTCATGTCGTCTGGGAAATTGTGTCTCGAGTCGACAGAGCCATGGCTGACCGAGTGTCATGCACCAGCCATCTATTCATCTTTGCCTAATTTCCTGAGAAGGCTTCTTGGCTTGTCTTATTTCTTTCACACCTATTGCCGTGATACTTTCAACCAACGGCTGCTGGTAGAAACGTGTAAGGAGTGAATGATTGTAGTTTGTTGGAAGCTACACTCTACCCGCGCTTCATGTTCAGCACCTGTTAGGGCCTTAAACAAATACCGGCGGGCCCTTCATGCTTAACTGTTTAGCATTTGTAGTTATGTTGGACTTCTATTATGCAGCGCTGTGTCTTTTCCGTTGCTGGCCCTGCAATCTGGAATTGGCTCCCTGTGGCTCTACGTCTAACGCCTAGAGCCCTTGCGGCCACATTCTTCTCTAACCTCTAGCCTTTGGGGCGAGTACCCGAGCCTTTGGCTATCCATTGGCAGCCCTATTAATGACCTCGTAAAGGTCTTGGATGTGGTTGGCAACGTCATATTGGTTGATGACGTCATGAAAGTCTTTGACGTGGTTGACGTCATTCGTTGATGACGTCGTCATTGTGTGTTGTCTGTTGAAGGTGCTGATGCCGTCCGGCAGGAGGCGCTTCTGGAAGACTGCCAGAGACAGCTGACCAGCAAAACTATGAGCAGAAACGGTACACACTTACTTACTTATTCCTTTCACTCACTCATTTTAAATGTAAACTTCAAGTTTCTAAAGCGCTATTCCAGAGATGGGTTGTACAAACGATTCTAATTGTAATTATAATTGTAATCGAACATTTATATAGCACCGCTCAAAATCAGCCGTGCACTCTCGATCCGTGGCAGTGCCTGTGTCATCAAACAAGAAAGTCTTAAGGTGTCTCCGGAACTGAGAAGGTGAGAGGGCTAGTAACTAAAGGCGAAGAGACGGTGGAAAACGATGGATTGCCTTGACAACGTTGCATGACACAAAGTGCTTTGTTTCACTCTCTCGTTCACTCGCTAACTCAGTTGCTCATTCACTTGCTCGCTCAATTGCTAACTTGCTCACTCACACGCTCGTTCACTCACAACGGTTGTGAAATTATTCTCGCCGTCATTATAGAGGGACATTTAGCTCGAGTGTTTCATTTTGTTTAAATTGTCATTAGCTGCAAACGTTTTGTTTATTTGGCTGAGTTTTGGTTTGTTTTGCTGAAGAGAATTATGCATCATTTGATGTGAACTTTTTGACTGGCTGTTCTAGTTTACATATTGCGAGCTGCTCGTGAATGTGCATGGTGTCTATTAACAATTGCTTTTGTTGATAGGCCATCTTATCACATCCATGGTTTCTGGTCATGTTTTGTTGTCATTGAGGTATGGTAAAATCATCATCGTCATGGTGGTGTCCTTATCATGAGTGTCCTTATCAGAAACATCATCATCATAACGATCCTCCTCCTTTTCCTCCTTCTCCTCCTCCTCCTCTTCCTCCTTCTCCTCCTCTTCCTCCTCCTCATCCTCCTCCTCCTCTTCCTCCTTCTCCTCATTCTCCTCCTCCTCTTCCTCCTCCTCCTTCTCCTCTTCCTCCTTATCCTCATTCTCCTCCTCCTCTTCTTCCTCCTCTTCCTTCTCCTCATTCTCCTCCTCGTCCTCCTCGTCCTCCTCCACCTCCTCCTCCTCATCATCATCATCACCATCATTCTTTTGTTCTAACCACAATTATCACAATTGGCGTTATCGTCATCGTCATAACTGGCTTCCTGATGTACATTGCCTTTGACCAGGGAAACCATTTAAAAGGAAACACCGCAAGGAATCCATACGTGGAAGTGCCAATGTGACGTTTTTAAAGCCAAAACTATACTAATAGACCCCGGAACAAATGATGCTCTTCTAAGCTATAGCGGCTATAGCTGAAGGAGGGAGGCATGTGACAGAGGAGGAGAAGGAGACGGAGGTGGAGGAGGAAGGAGAGGGAGGAGGTAGAGAAGGAGGAGGAAAAGGAGGAGGAGAGGGAGAAGGAGGAGGTAGAGGATGAGGAGGAAAAGGAGGAGGAGAAGGAGAATGAGAAGGAGGTGGAGGAGGATGAGAAGCAGGAGGTAGAGGAGGAGAGGAGCAGGTGGAGGAGGAAGAGGAGAAGGAGAAGGAGAGGGAAAAGAAGGAGGTAGAGGATGAGGAGGAAAAGGAGAAGAAGGAGGAGGAGAGGGAGAAGCAGGAGGTAAAGGATGAGGAGGAAAAGGAGAGGGAGAAGGAGGAGGTAGAGGATGAGGAGGGAAAGGAGGATGAGAATGAGGTGGAGGAGGATGAGAAGCAGGAGGAAGAAAAGAAGGAGGATGAGATGGAGAAGGGGGAAGTGGGTTCTTCTCTTATGCTAATGTAGACACTTTTTGGGCTTCGCAGAATAGAAAATGCAAATGATTTGGAGGGAGGAAGTGAGGGTCTTCTCGCATCAGAAGAGTCGAAAATGATGATTTGCGTGATGGGAAATCCTAATGGGATACGAGAGATGGAGATTGTTCGTTTCTTGAAAGAAGGGGGGACGACTGGAGGGCAGAGAGGAGGAGGGGGAGGGAAGGGTGGAATAGTACGCGGGTAGATTCTGGCAGCATCAAGTAGCAGGCAACTGACTATAATAGTGGAAGCAGTTTGGGGAATATAGGACGTGTAGTGGCGGATGTGGCGTTTATGCAGGCTGTTGAGAACTATTGACGCATTAAACTATTGTGGTCAAACACTACGTAGACGTAATTTCTAACTCATTCACTTGCTCACTCATTCACTGACATTCATTCACTCGCTCTTACTCTCACTCACTCGTTCACTCACTCACTTGCTCAGTCACTCACTCGCTCAGTCACTTGCTCGGTCACTCGCTCACTCACTCGCTCAGTCACTCACTTGCTCACTCACTTGCTCAGTCACTCACTTGCTCACTCGTTCAGTCACTGACTCGCTCAGTCACTCACTGACTCACGCACATTGACGGATTTGACGCACATTGACTCACTCACTGGCTCAGTCAGTCACTCGCTCGCTCAGTCACTCACTCATTCGCTCAGTCACTCGCTCAGTCACTCACTCACTCGATTCACTCGCTTGCTCACTCACTCGCTCGCTTGATCGCTCAGTCACTCACTCATTCAGTCAGTCATGTGCAAACAAGAGCATTTATCAAATAAGCGACCATCCATTCCTCATGGGTTACAAGACTCGGTCACATTAATAATCTGTTGTTGGCAGACACAGTGCACTTAAAGCGTTTATTGCAGGGATGCTTGTAGGAACAGTGAGAGCACTTGGGGCAGTTGTAAGCGCACGGGGCTACTTGTCGCTTAAGTAAAGTGGAGGCCATGCTCAGAGGCATCTCATGGCTGCTAATAAAATCGGTCGGGGCATGCATTGGGGCCTGCTGTGAGCTACGTTTATTGGATTTCTTTATTAAGCCCTGTGGATGTCAGCCATGGTAGCCAAAAAAACTGGCATTTGAGGGGCTCGTAAATTGTATTGTATTGTATTCAACCATTTATAAAGCACCTCTAGCAGGGTGAACCGTTCAGAGGCGCTCCCAGTGCGCAAGGCCATGAGAGAAGAAATAGGTTTTGAGAAAAACAAGAGAAGAGGGAGTTAAAATGCGCTATGCTATCAGACATGTGACGTACGTACATACATACATTCATCAATCAATCAATCATAGAATTTATATAGAGCCTCTTCAAGGGCTCTATACTCAGAGGCGCTCCCAAGCCAGGCCTGATCATACAGAAAAATCTTCAAATGGGCGTAGAAGGAAACCGAGTGAATGCGAGGAGATAACCGAAGGAAAGATGGCAAGACATTCCACGCTGTTGGGCCAACAACAGAGAATGCTCGGTGCTGCATAGTAGCAGTGCGGGCATGTGGAACCAAGAAGTCACCCCGAGAAGAGGAACGGAGGGCTGAGCGACCCTTACAAGAAGAAAAGAGTGAAGATGGTGCAAACATGCAGTCCCTCGAGCTAGGACTGCTAATGGCACAGCATCGTGCTTTTGCTATTGTCGCCCTACCTCTTGGAATGACCTCCCCTTCAGGACCCGTTCTAAGATACTGTCAGGGGTCTCTTCCATATCTGTCCGCTGCCTGAAGACATCTTTATTTCCCCGGGGCTCCCACGCTGAGAGCTGCTCTGAATAGCTTATACTGTAAGAGGCGCTTTTTAAACGTCCAAGTGTATACAATACCACAGATACTTGCACGTACACACGTATAGATGCATGCATTCATACATACATGCATGCATATAAAAAATGCACATACATACATTCATATTCAAATTCAATTCAATTCAAAAGTTTTATTGTTCCCATCATGAATACAATATACAAGTATCAACACATGGGAGAAAAAAACTAGGTACATGCATACATATAAAAATGCAGTCAACCTCCATGTGCACTTGCTTACATACATGTATGTACATATATGCTTTGCACAGTCTGTCCCTTTTGCGTGGCTTTGGGACCAGTATGCCAAAGAGGTTTTTTTGGAGAAGTATATTGTTTGTTGCAAGAGGTGCCAAAGTTGTGAACAGCATGAATAATGGACATAGTATACGTGTTCATTCAATGATTTAAGAGTTTGCCTTCACCTTCAGAGTGAGCAGATCAACAGAGTACAGACAATGGTAAGGAGACTGATGGATGATAATCACTTGCAGAGAAGGTGATACAAGGAGAGAGAGACAGACAGACAGAGACAGACAGATATAGAGATGACACTGAGACTAAGACACTGCCATAGAGAGACAGACAGGCACCCCGAGACAGACAGACATAGAGAGGCACAGATAAAGGAGAGGCGGACAGACACATGGACTGACAAAGAGGACAGCTAGAGGCAGAAACAGGGTAATAGAGTATTTGGAGCACATTGACAGATAAACAGCAGACAGAGAGAGACAGACAGAGACAGACAGAGATAGAGACAGAGGAAGATTCAGACAGACGGAAACACACACGGTAAGAAAGAGACAGAAAAATTATATAGATGGCGAGATAGAAAAAAATAAGAGAGCAAGAGAGTGCAGAAAGAGAGGGAGGAAGGGAGGGAGGGAGGATGGAAGGGATGGAGGGAGGGAGGATGGAAGGATGGAGGGAGAGAGCGCAAGAGAGCGCGCGGGAGAGACACAGAGCAAGAGAGAGAGAGAGAGAGAGAGAGAGAGAGAGAGAGAGAGAGAGAGAGAGAGAGAGAGAGAGAAAGCAAAAGATACAGCGAGAGAGCTATAGAGACAGACAGACAGACAGACAGACAGACAGACAGACACACGCACACAGACAGAGTCGGAGAGACAGAGTCAAAGAGATCAAGAAAGACAGAGATATAGAGAGACAGAGAACAAAGAGAGACAGAGAGAGACAGAAAGCGAGAGAGAGACAGAGAGACGTAAAGCGAGACTCACAGAAGCGGCTCCATTAACCTTACTCGAGAAATGGCGGCCAGGCCACTATACAGCTCTCCGACCTAATACATCCGCATGCAGTAATTGCGCTAAGCACTTCGAAATGACACTCCGTGTGATTTCTTGGAATTCTGTGAATGCCACGGACTTAGGTCCATCAACGCACTATCTCGACTTAATTCAGTACAGCTCCTTTCGCTGTACCACTTAATGGAGAGCGTCTCTAAAAAGGTGCCACTTGCTCAAGGGCGGATCTGTGGGGTGGGGTGTCAATGCGTTCATAACTCCATTTGAGTTTGTGAGAGAGCAAGCCACTGAGTTGACCCTAAGAGGTTTTGGCGATTGTTGCAAACAGAAGGTCTTATGTAAGAAACAGCAGCTGTTGTAATACTGTTACAATGAAAGAAGGAAGCCCTATATATGCGGAAATGTGTTGAAAAATGTGGTGAAAGTGGGATAACGGACCGGAGAAGGGAGAAATCGAGGGGAAAGAGAGGGACAAGAAGTCAGGCCAGTTGGGAAGAGAGCCTGGAAGCAGTGTTTCAGTTAACACCCAAATGGCCGTTTTTACATCCGTAAAAAACGTCCAAAACGTCCTCATTTTTTCGGTGCGATAGCCAAAAGCAATGAGTTACGTCCAAAAAATACCAGGTCAAGGCGTAAATACGTCCTCTTTTTGGACTCTAACGGAAACAACGCCTGGAAGACAGGGATCAACCTCCTATTGATCACTATAGGCTCTCATTCAGTCCCCAGTATACTTAAAATGCTGTTTTTCGCATTCTCTGTTGACTATACAGCATTTTCTTCTATTCTCCAGTTTCAAACAAGCATTATTTCCTGTTCTCGTTTTGATGCCAATGCATTTCCTGCTATGCTCTTATTCTTGTTTGACGCAAATGCATTTTCTGCTATTATATACTCTGCTCAAATGCATTTCTCCTATCGTCTTTTAGCATAAATGCATTGTCTCCTATCCTCTTTCGGCACAAATGCATTTTCTCCTATCCTCTTTCAGCATAAATGCATTCCTCCTCTTTCAGCACAAATGCATTTTCTCCTATCCTCTTTCGGCACAAATGCATTTTCTCCTATCCTCTTTCAGCACAAATGCATTCCCCTCTTTTACATAATTGCATTTTCTCCTATCCTCTTTCAGCACAAATGCATTTTCTCCTATCCTCTTTCAGCATAAATGCATTCCCCTCTTTTACATAATTGCATTTTCTCCTATCCTCTTTCAGCATAAATGCATTCCTCCTCTTTTACATAATTGCATTTTCTCCTATCCTCTTTCAGCATAAATGCATTCCCCTCTTTTACATAATTGCATTTTCTCCTATCCTCTTTCAGCATAAATGCATTCCCCTCTTTTACATAATTGCATTTTCTCCTATCCTCTTTCAGCACAAATGCATTTTCTCCTATCCTCTTTCAGCATAAATGCATTCCCCTCTTTTACATAATTGCATTTTCTCCTATCCTCTTTCAGCATAAATGCATTCCTCCTCTTTTACATAATTGCATTTTCTCCTATCCTCTTTCAGCATAAATGCATTCCCCTCTTTTACATAATTGCATTTTCTCCTATCCTCTTTCAGCATAAATGCATTCCCCCTCTTTTACATAATTGCATTTTCTCCTATCCTCTTTCAGCACAAATGCATTTTCTCCTATCCTCTTTCAGCATAAATGCATTCCCCCTCTTTTACATAATTGCATTTTCTCCTATCCTCTTTCAGCATAAATGCATTCCTCCTCTTTCAGCACAAATGCATTTTCTCCTATCCTCTTTCAGCATAAATGCATTCCCCTCTTTTACATAATTGCATTTTCTCCTATCCTCTTTCAGCACAAATGCATTTTCTCCTATCCTCTTTCAGCATAAATGCATTCCCCTCTTTTACATAATTGCATTTTCTCCTATCCTCTTTCAGCATAAATGCATTCCTCCTCTTTTACATAATTGCATTTTCTCCTATCCTCTTTCAGCATAAATGCATTCCCCTCTTTTACATAATTGCATTTTCTCCTATCCTCTTTCAGCATAAATGCATTCCCCCTCTTTTACATAATTGCATTTTCTCCTATCCTCTTTCAGCACAAATGCATTTTCTCCTATCCTCTTTCAGCATAAATGCATTCCCCCTCTTTTACATAATTGCATTTTCTCCTATCCTCTTTCAGCATAAATGCATTCCTCCTCTTTCAGCACAAATGCATTTTCTCCTATCCTCTTTCAGCATAAATGCATTCCCCCTCTTTTACATAATTGCATTTTCTCCTATCCTCTTTCAGCACAAATGCATTTTCTCCTATCCTCTTTCAGCATAAATGCATTCCCCTCTTTTACATAATTGCATTTTCTCCTATCCTCTTTCAGCATAAATGCATTCCTCCTCTTTTACATAATTGCATTTTCTCCTATCCTCTTTCAGCATAAATGCATTCCCCCTCTTTTACATAATTGCATTTTCTCCTATCCTCTTTCAGCATAAATGCATTCCTCCTCTTTTACATAATTGCATTTTCTCCTATCCTCTTTCAGCACAAATGCATTTTCTCCTATCCTCTTTCAGCATAAATGCATTCCCCTCTTTTACATAATTGCATTTTCTCCTATCCTCTTTCAGCATAAATGCATTCCTCCTCTTTTACATAATTGCATTTTCTCCTATCCTCTTTCAGCATAAATGCATTCCCCTCTTTTACATAATTGCATTTTCTCCTATCCTCTTTCAGCATAAATGCATTCCCCTCTTTTACATAATTGCATTTTCTCCTATCCTCTTTCAGCACAAATGCATTTTCTCCTATCCTCTTTCAGCACAAATGCATTCCCCTCTTTCATAATTGCATTTTCTCCTATCCTCTTTCAGCATAAATGCATTCCTCCTCTTTTACATAATTGCATTTTCTCCTATCCTCTTTCAGCATAAATGCATTCCCCCTCTTTTACATAATTGCATTTTCTCCTATCCTCTTTCAGCATAAATGCATTCCCCTCTTTTACATAATTGCATTTTCTCCTATCCTCTTTCAGCATAAATGCATTCCTCCTCTTTCAGCACAAATGCATTTTCTCCTATCCTCTTTCAGCATAAATGCATTCCCCTCTTTTACATAATTGCATTTTCTCCTATCCTCTTTCAGCACAAATGCATTTTCTCCTATCCTCTTTCAGCATAAATGCATTCCCCTCTTTTACATAATTGCATTTTCTCCTATCCTCTTTCAGCATAAATGCATTCCTCCTCTTTTACATAATTGCATTTTCTCCTATCCTCTTTCAGCATAAATGCATTCCCCCTCTTTTACATAATTGCATTTTCTCCTATCCTCTTTCAGCATAAATGCATTCCCCTCTTTTACATAATTGCATTTTCTCCTATCCTCTTTCAGCACAAATGCATTTTCTCCTATCCTCTTTCAGCATAAATGCATTCCCCCTCTTTTACATAATTGCATTTTCTCCTATCCTCTTTCAGCATAAATGCATTCCTCCTCTTTTACATAATTGCATTTTCTCCTATCCTCTTTCAGCATAAATGCATTCCCCTCTTTTACATAATTGCATTTTCTCCTATCCTCTTTCAGCATAAATGCATTCCCCTCTTTTACATAATTGCATTTTCTCCTATCCTCTTTCAGCACAAATGCATTTTCTCCTATCCTCTTTCAGCATCTTTTACATAATTGCATTTTCTCCTATCCTCTTTCAGCATAAATGCATTCCCCTCTTTTACATAATTGCATTTTCTCCTATCCTCTTTCAGCACAAATGCATTTTCTCCTATCCTCTTTCAGCATAAATGCATTCCCCTCTTTTACATAATTGCATTTTCTCCTATCCTCTTTCAGCACATAATTGCATTTTCTCCTATCCTCTTTCAGCATAAATGCATTCCCCTCTTTTACATAATTGCATTTTCTCCTATCCTCTTTCAGCACAAATGCATTTTCTCCTATCCTCTTTCAGCATAAATGCATTCCCCTCTTTTACATAATTGCATTTTCTCCTATCCTCTTTCAGCACAAATGCATTTTCTCCTATCCTCTTTCAGCATAAATGCATTCCCCTCTTTTACATAATTGCATTTTCTCCTATCCTCTTTCAGCATAAATGCATTCCCCCTCTTTTACATAATTGCATTTTCTCCTATCCTCTTTCAGCATAAATGCATTTTCTCCTATCCTCTTTCAGCATAAATGCATTCCCCTCTTTTACATAATTGCATTTTCTCCTATCCTCTTTCAGCACAAATGCATTTTCTCCTATCCTCTTTCAGCATAAATGCATTCCCCTCTTTTACATAATTGCATTTTCTCCTATCCTCTTTCAGCACAATGCATTCCCCCTCTTTTACATAATTGCATTTTCTCCTATCCTCTTTCAGCATAAATGCATTCCTCCTCTTTTACATATTTTCTCCTATCCTCTTTCAGCATAAATGCATTCCCCTCTTTTACATAATTGCATTTTCTCCTATCCTCTTTCAGCATGCATTCCCCCTCTTTTACATAATTGCATTTTCTCCTATCCTCTTTCAGCACAAATGCATTTTCTCCTATCCTCTTTCAGCATAAATGCATTCCCCTCTTTTACATAATTGCATTTTCTCCTATCCTCTTTCAGCATAAATGCATTCCCCTCTTTTACATAATTGCATTTTCTCCTATCCTCTTTCAGCATAAATGCATTCCCCCTCTTTTACATAATTGCATTTTCTCCTATCCTCTTTCAGCACAAATGCATTTTCTCCTATCCTCTTTCAGCATAAATGCATTCCCCTCTTTTACATAATTGCATTTTCTCCTATCCTCTTTCAGCACAAATGCATTTTCTCCTATCCTCTTTCAGCATAAATGCATTCCCCTCTTTTACATAATTGCATTTTCTCCTATCCTCTTTCAGCATAAATGCATTCCTCC
The DNA here is from genome assembly GCA_020284085.1 of Aporrectodea caliginosa. NCBI lineage: Eukaryota > Metazoa > Annelida > Clitellata > Crassiclitellata > Lumbricidae > Aporrectodea > Aporrectodea caliginosa. The sequence continues at coordinate 34,759 of JACEVL010000042.1, forward strand.
TCTTTTACATAATTGCATTTTCTCCTATCCTCTTTCAGCATAAATGCATTCCCCCTCTTTTACATAATTGCATTTTCTCCTATCCTCTTTCAGCATAAATGCATTCTCCCTCTTTTACATAATTGCATTTTCTCCTATCCTCTTTCAGCATAAATGCATTCCTCCTCTTTTACATAATTGCATTTTCTCCTATCCTCTTTCAGCATAAATGCATTCCCCTCTTTTACATAATTGCATTTTCTCCTATCCTCTTTCAGCATAAATGCATTCCTCCTCTTTTACATAATTGCATTTTCTCCTATCCTCTTTCAGCATAAATGCATTCCCCTCTTTTACATAATTGCATTTTCTCCTATCCTCTTTCAGCATAAATGCATTCCCCTCTTTTACATAATTGCATTTTCTCCTATCCTCTTTCAGCATAAATGCATTCCTCCTCTTTTACATAATTGCATTTTCTCTAGTATCCTCTTTCAGCATAAATGCATTTTCTCCGTTTTACCATAACTGCATATATTCTGCGATCGTCTTTCAGCACCGTTGCATTATCGTCCATCCACAGTTGGCACCGATCATATTCGCCCATGATCTACTCCTCGTTCCAGCGCTTATTTACTGGCGCTGGACGTAGGCAATCTACAGGCGTCGACAGCACGTGAAGGGCGACTTGTGCACGGGCATCGGTGACCCTGGTGCCGGCCGGGGGAGGGCCGAGGGAGGACCGGCGACCCTCGTCGCTGCCTCCCTCGTCGTCTGGCCCGTCGATCGATCGATCTCCATATTGATCGGTGGACGGCGGACCGACTTAGGCGCCGGATTTCGGCGACTGTTGGTCCAGATCGCGTTACCTTGTGACGACAGAGTACCAAGATGGCGGCGGTCGGTTAATGATGAGAGCGCGCCATGGGTTGATGAAAGGATGGATGACGACCTGTCTGAGATTCGCCTTTGACTGCAGTGTGTAGTCGTAACTGTATTTGTAATATCACAGTTGGCCTTTCGGGTCGCTAGTCCACATGCCTGGAAGTCCAGAGATGTGCACGATTAGTTAAATTGCCAGTCGATTAGAATTAGAATTAGCTACTGAAATTTGCTAATCGATTAGAATTAGAATTAGCAAAATCTCGTACTGACTGATTAGAATTAGAATTAGCTGTTTGTCTAATCTATTAGCTAATAGATTAGTTAAATTGCTAATCGATTAGAAATTTTAGAATTAACCACTGAAGTTTGCTAGTTGATTAGCAGTGGAATTAGCCAATCTTGTAGCTAATCAATTAGAATTAGCTGTTTGTCTAATTGATTAGCTAATCAATTAGACAAACAATTAGCTAATCAATTAGAATTATGTTATCCATCGTAATGATCAATTAGTTACCGACCTGTACCTGGAACAGTCTTCCTGCACCTATTCAAGAAACCAAAGACCTTCCTGTTTAAAGAAGTTTAAAATGCACTTGTTACGTAACTCCGAGTATGAGCATTTGCGCTGACAGTAGAGAGTTTTGTAAAGCATCCTAGAAGTAGATTGCTACCGACGATACTATATACTATATAAATCGTCGTAATTACAATTACCCAGAGGAGAAAGCAAATCTTCAGAGGGGCTTCCAGCCCAGCTGTAGAACACCACAATAGCATCAAATGGTTCCCAAGCGTTTACGGAAGAGAGAAATACAGCGGCCACAAAGCTATTTTAGTTGGTCCAGAGGGAATACCGCTAGTAGTCTGCCAATACAAGACAATGAAAGACCGTTATTATGATTACTATTATTGGGCGTTTAAAGGCGCCGCGATCTAATGACCAAGCATCAGTAGATGTTTATATGTATGTATGTATGTATGTATGTATGTATGTATATATGTATATATATATATATATATATATATATATATATATATATATATATATATGCATATATCTGGACTTTTACAGAGCACATTATAAAGCCTATAAAGCATTGTCTTGTCATTATGATAATGACCAGTCATTGATAATGGCTAATCACGCTTCCTTGACAATCGTAGTGACCAGTCACATTACGTTTCCTTGACAATCGTAGTGACTACGGGCAGTCACTTTATGCATCCTTGACAATTGTAATGACCAGTCACTTTACATATGTTGACAATCGTAATGACCATTTAGGACCAGCGTGACAGTCATAGGAACCAGTTACTTACTGTATGCTATGTTATCCATCGTAATGGCCATTTACTTTATGTTACGTTGTCTTGACAGATGCTCATCGAGCTCTGGAGTTACTTGAGGAGTACTACAGCCGACTGGTGCGACCACAGGACCAGGCCTTGCGAGCCGCCATCGAAAAGGTCATTCGCATCTTCAAGAGTCGGCTGTTTCAGGCCCTGCTGGGTAAGTACGTTCATTACAATTCATTAACATTTGCGCTGACAGTAGACAGTTTTGTAAAGCATCCTAGAAGTAGCTTGCTATACCGATGATGCCATATATATATAAATCATCGTAATTGCAATTGCCATGTATCAACCGATGGCGCACCAAAGTCAAGCTGCAATCCAGAGCTCGAGGGTACGCGTACCCTAAAATAGAATACGTTAAAATACGTACGTACCTTTAAAAAATAGAATACGCGTATGGTACGTATCATACACGAAAATTTTATTTATGGTTTACTCGGTGACCTATAGCCGTATACGTATAAACTGACATTAGTGCATTAAGTGCTATGCATGCTGGATAAATATAGACCAACAATATAGCATTGCAGCAATTTACTACGCTGTATACGGGGTTGTGATTGTTTGCGTAAATTAAATTGAACATTCGTATAATGAGCAATGACCTGGTTAACGTATTTTTTTATTGTTTACGTACCCTAAAATAGGGTACGTTAAAATACGTACGTACCTTTCAATAAATAGAATACGTATGGTAGGCCTACGTACCCTCGAGCTTTGCTGCAATCAGATCAACATCCAGAAGATCAGTCCTTTGAGACGGACGCAGCCTATGGTGGATAAACAATCTGAAACATACAGGTTTTAAGTTGAGCATGCAATGACACGATCGACTATAAGCAGATCGAGCAGATACATAGAAGGAATTCACAAATTTAGGTCCAACAAGCGAACAAGTTCGTTTACCCAGTACAGTTCTAGCTATATGTAAATGTAGACGCATTTATATAGCGACCGTATTATGTCCTCGACCCTGCTCATTTTGCAATGAATTGATCGGGTGAGATCCTTCACCACCACTGCCTGTTTGAATGGACGCCACGCCATTTAAGGTCCCAGTGCAAGGACCATGCTAGCCCGAGATTTAAATCTGTTAAATAAGTCAGCATCGTGAAGCGAACCACGATCCGCACACTCTCTAACACAGAGGCGTATAAGACGCAGCCTACGCTCTAACGGTCTAACCAATGTAGCCAACTTGACCAGCAATTTCGGTATGCTACCAAAAAGTAGACAAGTCATGTTAATCCTCGATCACAAACTTCAAGAAATTTGGCTCGAACTTCCAAGGGATCATCTCAATGATCCCAATGATATTTACAACCACACTCGATAGGGTTCTACGATCCGGAATCACAGCAGGGTCAGTGTTGCGGACGTCAGCTTTCGCCGCTGCGCCTGCCGACCATCACCGGGCAAAGATCGGCCGTTGATTTACGATCGTGACCGTCGTTCGTGACGCCTATCTGTGTAAAACATCATCGGCTTTTTTGCCCTGTCGTCGACGGAAAGAGCAATTCGTCACCGACCGGACGTCGACATATTCCCCGATTATTTATTTATGCCGTTTGCGGACAAACCCCGGCGGGGCCGAGCTGGGTCTCCGTCGGGCGGTGCAGGGACGGACTCTAGGGGTTGTGGGAAAGGTTAAAGGGTTGTTACCCTACGTCGTCGTATACGGTCTCAAAGGATCTGTCGTGGGTAGAACGCGTTTCGGCTGTTGGTTGCAAAGCGCGGTGTTTTCTGCGTGGAAAGGCTTGGATGGGATTATTGCTCAGTAAAACTTAGAACGTATAATATACGCCTGTTTCTGTGTTTGTCCTAGGCTTTGTTTCTGCCCTTCCCTCTGTCTTCGTGTCTCTGTCTCTGTTTCTGTGTGTGTGTGTGTGTGTGTCTGTGTGTGTCTGTGCCTCTGTGTTTACTGTTTGTCTCCGTCTGTGCGTGTTCTGTATATATCTATGTTTTCTGACGGTCTGTCTCGGTGTGCTTCTTTGTACCTGTGTGTTTCTGTTTTGTCTCTCCTTTGTTTGGTTGTACCTCTGTGTACCTCTGTGTTTCTGTTTGTCTCTGTTTGTGCATGTTCTGTATATCTCTGTTTTCTGACCGTTTATGTCGGTCTCGGTGTACTTCTTTGTACCTGTGTGCTTCTATGTGTCTCGGTTTCTGTCTGTTTCATTGTGCCTCTGTCTCTGCCTCTTTCTGTGTATCTGTGCGTGTGTCTCGCTCTTGCTGTGGCGGCGAAAACGTTTTGAGATTGGCGACCGTTTCATGAACGTTTCAAGTCGTTTGACGCATTAGTGGGCTTTATGTTGGCAGTAGTATAGCGATTAAGCGAGAGTTGCTCTTAATTAATCCATGATTAAGGGAAATAAATTTATTTAATCAAGTTACCCTGTCGACGTTGAGTGTATCAGACGATAAGAGAATTAATGTAATGTTTGTAATGTAATTAGTAATTTATATAGCGCCGCTCACAGCCGTGGCCATTCAGTAGCGCTCTGTGAAGTGCAGTGCGAATGTCGTGTTTAGTCGCCGAATATAAAAGGGGAAGGCATTGAGATTGGGAAGGTAGGGAACCATAGGAAAGACAGAGAGGGAGACGAAAAGACAGACAGAGAGACAGAGGAATTGGATTAAGTTATTTAATTTGGGAAGGAGACGATAGGTTTAAACCAACTCAGTTAGAGTTGGTTAGAGGTTGATTCAATAAGAAGAATACGCATACAAAGTGGCAAACAGAGAGAAAGAGGGAGAGTTGATTATTGAGTGACTGCAGGGCGAGATAGAGAGTTACAGAGAAATGAAAAGATGAAGAAAAGTGAATTAATAAATGGAATAGAAGAGAGACAGAGACAGACAGACAGAGACAGAGTCAAAGAGAGACAGACAGAGATAGAGAGACAAGAGAGAGACAGAGCCACTTGGAAGAGACACAAACACAGACACTTAGCATGTTATTAAGAGAAAGAAGTACATTCACATACAAAAGACAAGGTTTTATATATTGTGTATGTATATATATATATATACATATATATATACACATATATATATATACATATATATATATACATATATATATATATATATATACATTATACACACAAACAACAGCGCCATTAACTAAGGACAACAAGACGCTGCAGGTCGGCTACGCTTAGCAGTAGTGCGTTAAGACTTTCCGGACTTTCCTATATTATTGACAGTATTAGACAGATACCGTCTCAGAGGAGGATCGGACATCGACGAGTCCTGTAGTCGCCTAACAAGGCGAGCCAATCAAGCAGCATGTTCGGGGTCCATGTCTAGACATACGAAGCCTCTCCAGGAGAAGACGGAGGATGACAAATCATCGTCGAAAAACAATTCAAAATATGCGTGAATGAATGCGTATACGTGCGTGTATGCATATGCTATGTACAGGTGTTGCACGAGCGCTTTGAGACGTCGTTAGAAGGTGTTATACAAAAACGTTGATACATACGTCCATGCATAGATACATGCATTCAGGAAACACACCTAGTAGATATTCGTTCATGTATACATGCACACAATATATATATGTATAAATAACATGCATGTGTATACATACCTACCAACTGGGGCGCGGTGGTGTAGGGGTATGTTCGGTGCCTTGCAGCCGGAGGGTTGCGGGTTCGAATCCACCTCAAGCCGCCGCGTAGGGACCCTGACAAGTCCTTCACTCGCAATTGCTCATGCGCTTCGGCGTGAAACTCCGATTCAGCGTTCGCGCAGTAGTCGGGAGCGCCTCTGAATGGGAAATCTGGTAGGGGCGCTATAACAAGTGTTCAAATACAATACAATACAATACCAACTGATGTAGACCTATACATGCATAATCGTAATCGTAATGAAGCATTTCTGTAGCGCCACTCAAAAACAGATGCGCTCCCGATCCGGGCCAGTCTCTTCTCTGGTAAACAGAGGTTTCCAGGCGCTTGCGGAACTGGTCAAAAGAAATAGAAAAAAGGTCAGTCCTGAGGGACTGAGGTAACTGGTTCCAGCATACTGTAGATTGGACTTGTAGTCGTAAACGAGGCAGTGAATGTGCTGAATTACTAAACACTACTCAAGTTACTAAACGTTGTGCTCAATTACTAAACACAGTGCTCAACTAATAAATACTGTGCTCATTTAGTAAACATTTTGCTGAATTTATAAACAGTGCATCCAGTTACTAAAGACTTGCTCAACCAATGAATACTGGGTCTCAGTTGCTAAACTCTGTACTGTTCTTTACTAGACACTTTGCCAATGCATGTTCTAACATCGAGCCTCATTAATTTTAACGACATATATGCATCAATTTCCTTTGAGTTTCTTCAGCCGTTGTCCTGTTTAAAATGTTGTGTTTCCGTCTTGCTGGCGGGATGCGAACTCAGATTATTGCCAATGAACCGATGGGGTATTGCTAGTGTTGTTTTAGTTATGCCTTGAGTTTTAGTTTTAGTTATTATTAGTTTTACATGCTAGGTGTTTTAGTTATTATTAGTTTTAGTTATTTCGCCAAGTTTTAGTTTTAGTTATTATTAGTTTTACATGCTGAGGGTTTTAGTTATTATTAGTTTTAGTTATTTTACCGAATCTGGCAAAATGTTTCCCGCATACAGCTTTTGCACCAAAAAGGATTCACTCGATACACTCTGTTTCAAATCGATACTTAAAATAGTCCCATACTCCACTAGTTTTAGGTCTACCACTTAAATTTAGTTCGGACATCTTATAAAATTCCAAAGATCGGAAGATTACCGAACGAAGTGCTGATTATAAAACGCGTATATCCAAAAACTTTGAACATCCTAAGACGCTAGGTTTTCGTTATGTGTTTTCGTTGTGGTTTTCGTTAAGTGTTTTCGTTATTATTAGTTTTCGACTGGTTTAGTTTTAGTTTTTATTTCGTTATCGTTTTTCCTCTAGTTTTCGTTTTAGTTTTAGTTTTAGTTAACTAAAACCTTTTGTTTTCGTTAACGAAGGTTTTCGTTTTAGTTTTCGTTAACGAAAACAACACTAGGTATTGCCCAGGGAGCCAGAGATCCAGGACACAGAGAAAACAATGCAGCCAAGAGACGCCGTAATCGCTATTTCGGGAATTATTGAGCTCCCCAAAAAGGCGAAGTTGTAGGACCCTGGGTATCCTCAAGCCCACAGTCAAAGCAAAATCGGCGAGGTATAGGGGGCCATCCATTTAGTACGAACGCAGAAATCCGGTATAAATTGATCCCTCCCTTTACGCACGTGTACTTTTAGCACCAACGACACCTGCGTACGCACGCTTGACACGCACCCCTCCCCCAATCCTATAGAATGGTCTATATCCTGACTGTATGTATCCTGAATGAATAAGGCTGCAGGCCGCAAAACTGTCGGAACTCCGTTCACAGCCGAGATCTTTTGGTGCGCAGCTGCAATAACAGTTAATAATAAGCAACGGGCATACAATAATTATTGTGTTATCCTTTCCCACAGCCCTACTTTGTTCTCCCTATAGTAATTGCCTGATCGCTGAACTGTGACTCATTTGAAGGAAGACCAACATAGACAAAGCATTATCACGGTTTACCCGTCCCACCTATGCGTACGCAAGCATATGCAGTCAGATGCATTTGGATGACCCATCGATGTGTAGGCCTACGTACTAAATGGATGACCCTATAAGGTATGGTCAGATTCGGTTCCAAGTTCCGATCGTTTGTGTTAGAGGTCTGCGGGTACAGCATTTTTGCTACCCGACCCGTACCCTTAACACAGAACCGTTACCTGTACCCGACCCGGTCGTCAACTTTTTCGTGACTTCCCCCGGTCGTCAACTTTTAAAGAGGTTATGCAGTTCTAAAAATTCCTTAAAAAAAGCCCTGCCGACCCGTACTCAAAATTACTACCCGACCCTACCCGTACCCGCGGGTATACCCGTACAGCACACGTCGGGTCGGGTACGGGTAAACCCGCGGGTACGGGTATACCCGCAGTCCCCTAGTTTGTGTGTCACAGTATATGTAGCAGATTGGTTTGAATGCTTGCTTTGGGGCACGGTGACCGATTGGTTAGAGCGCTCGACCTGTAACGCAGAGAGTACGGGTTCGATCCTCGCCCGAGACAGTCACTGTGTAGGGAGCTTGAGCAAGTCCTTTGCTCACAATTGCTGTGCAATATAAATTGTATCTGCGACTTCGTCGTGTGTGCACTTCTGAACTAAGTTGTAAGGCGGGCAATATGAAAGTACAGTTGTATTGTATTGTATTGTATTGTATTGTAAGGGGCCGTCCATAAAGTATGTCACGCTATTTTTGACCATTTTACCCCCCCTCCCCCTGTCACAAACTGTCACAAAACTCGGACCCCCCCTAAAGTACGTCACACTTTCCGCAAGCAAGTCTAATACATAAACAAGGCTTCGCAACAGCATTATTACTAGCGCTCCTAGCGAGAGGAATCGTGAAAAACACATTCGGGAGATATGCATTTCATGCTATTTTGACATAAAACTAATTAAAATGTTTCAGAAAATTTTTGAAAATTATTTTTAAAGCTATGAAAATTCTAAAAAAAAAAAAAAATTAATTATAAATAAAATATTTAAAAAATGTGTGACGTCACACATGGCCTGAACCCCTCCTCCTGTCACAAACTGTCACACTTTCTTAAACCCCCCTCCCCCTGGAGCGTGACGTACTTTATGGACGGCCCCTAAGGTAGAGTGTGCGGATTTGATCCTCCTCCTCTGAGACGGTTATAATAGTATATAGGACCTTGAGCAAGTCCTTCACTCACAGTTGCTCGTGCCATCGATTAATGGCGTGTCATTAGCTATTGATAAATAGAGAGACAATAAAATCCATTTGCTTCTTTCCTCTGTTCCTTTGGCCTTGTCCAGATGTCATCTCTGGAGACGACTGATTTAGAAGTAATCGATGTCGAAGAATTCTTAACGGCTATACGCCGGAGATCATAATGGCGGACATGGTCTTGTCTGCGTCTTCATCTACGTTTCTATAACGCTTTCATCTCTCAGACTGTAATGTAATGTAATGAAAATAATAATAATAATAATAATAATCGAAGAATTCTTAACGGCTATACGCCGGAAAATTATTTGAAAATTATTGAAATTGCTTTTATAATTTTATAAGTCCCTGGGGGAATGAAGTACCTCAGGGCATAAAAAAAAAAAATAATAATAATAATAATATAAATAATAATCTTTTCTTTATTGAAGCGCCTGACAAACGCATTTACATGTAAACGACATTTACATGTTATGCAATTTAAATCTTAACTACTAACAGAACAGACAGCCTGCAATACAACGGCGCTAATAGCAGCCTACAAAGCATATCCGCCCTACGGGGCTCGAACTCGGTACCTCTCGCTCTCCATGCCAGCGTGTTATCCAATGCGCTATCGGGCCCCCGAAAATGAACATTTATATAGCGCTCCTTCATGGGATCTACTCAGAGACGCTTTCTGCGCTAACCTTTATGATGTTAATTGTCATTACAAACTAATATTTTACATCAGTTAGCGAAACAATACACAGTATACTGAAAGAGTCACCAGTGGCGGGCCCACGCACACACGTGGAACCAGCCAACGGATTCCCGTCGACAGCTGAAGATGGATGTTCAGAGTCTCTGGACCAAGTTGCGACGACAGATAAAATGATGTATCTTATCCGTTACTGGCGCCCTCAACCGTAGAAAGTCTTCTCTAAAATGTCAAGAATTTTAACGGTCGTATGGCACGCAGTCTGATTGCCTTGTGTGTGGCGCTTTCGAGAGCGGGTCATGACTGTTGCACATCGCCCCTTTGAAGAAACCCTCCAAAGCCCCATTGCCTGAGATAAGCCGCCAACCTTTACAGCTTGTATGTCTATGTATACGCGTATATCGGAGCACTTATATAGCGCCTTTTGTCTGATACTAGCCAGGGTAATGGTCCATCATACCGTATCTGTGTATGCATTCATGTGTGTGCCTGTATGTTAGTATGTACACTCATGCAAGCATGCATGCATACACAGTTGCATATGTAACTATATATGCATGCATGAATGGAGTTGTGTATATATGCATGCATGTGTGTAGTGCACATGAATGTAAGTATACATGTATGCAGGCGTAAGGTAGACGTATTTGGCGCTCGTATTGATTATGAAACCACGCACACAGGCATACGACTATGAATGCCAGACCAAAATGCTGAGCATCACACAGACATAGTGAGAGGGACAAAGAGACAGAGACAGAGAAAGACAACAGACAGAGACAGAAACAGAGCCAGAAATGGACACAGAGATAGAGAGGAGGGAGAGAGAGACGGAGAGGGAGTGAGAGACAGAGCCAGAGAGACCGAGACATACAGACAGAGACAGACAGGCAGAGGGAGGGAGGAAGACAGACAGACAGACAGACACATGCAGCGGTCTGTGGCTTGTGAGAACTTTTATGCACGAAACCCTGATGAGCGGGTCTTCTTCATCTTAGCAGGCAACGGAATGTTGCCTGACTAATATAGGTAATAGATTCCGCCTGCATTATTCATCTCATCGTAGTCAGTAGTACTAAAGTCATAGCGATGCAGCAGCGCAGAGATGTTTTTGTTTACACGTGTCCAATAAACGTCTTCATACTTGATTGTTGATTGGCGTCAGTCCCTTCGGATGCCCTCTGCTCGGGCAGGACGACCTAGGCCTATATAGACCGGCCGATCCCCGTCTGCCAACCGGCCGACCAAGGTCGTCGCCAAGCCAATGCAACGCAAGAGCCGAGCTGCTCTCTGCGCATGGGCGTATTTAGGAGTGGTTCAACCCCCTCCCCCGAAGTAAATGCATTACTGTTAGTAAAAACTAAATATGTAGAAAAATGCGACAATTTCCAATGGAAACCTCCCGAAAACTTAAAACCCCCTCCAAAATTTTTTCCTGGCTACGCCCCTGTCTCTGCACTCCTAATAATGATGGACATGGTTGAATAGTAAAACGCTGGCACGAAGATCAGAAGGACGCGGGTTCGATACCCACTAGCCCCATAAGGTTGACTCGGCCTTCAACCTCCGAGGAGTGACTGTAAAATGAGCAGTGGGACAGACGGGCGCCTTGCAGGCTGTCTTACAGTTAAATTCAACTCCTGTTATACTTGTTATCATCTGTTACTACTATATCTTGTGATCTTACTCTGTACTTGTCAGTCTGAATGAATAAACGAACATCATTGTTACAACTTCCCGGTATACCTTCATTCAACGTTTCATATGCGTATAATAATATATGAAACATGTACGTACAGTGCGGATCCGTTAGCACAAAGTCGTTGGGGACAAGTCAATCAATCAATCAGAGAATTTATATAGCGCCTCTTCAAGGGGCTCTACTCGGAAGCGCTCCCGAGCCAGGCCTGATCATAGAGGAAGTCATCGAATACGGCGCGTTAAACAGACCGCATATACAATGGACTAATGCATAAATGACCTATTGCAGGGATGGCGAACCTTTTTTGAAGTGCATGCCAAAATTCCGCTAAAACATTAACAAAATACTGTTATGTGACGATACGAATTTGACAGTATATAATTGTTTTTCTCATGCAGATTTTTATTGACAAAGCGTAATAAAAAGTGATTTAAAAGACATTATTTCAAAGATATTTTTGGAATGATGTTACAGTAAAGTCTTTCATAAAAGAAAATTTGGATTTCTATGTACAGTGATTTTCTATTTCTAAGTTTGAAATTTTGAGAGACGCTCCAAATTCTGTGTGCCCAGAAAATTGGAGTGCGTGCCACTTTGGCACATGTGCCATAGGTTCGCCATCCCTGATGTAACTAAATTCGTATGTCTGTCCATACCATACACCCTATTAAAGACTTTCCTCTATGACCAGGCCTGGCTCGGGAGCGCTTCTGAGTAGAACCCCTTGAAGAGGCGCTATATAAATTCTATGATTGATTGATTGATTGATACGACCGTCCATCTGAACCTCCGTCCATCCGACCGACAGTCCCCATATGGGACCCGTATACATTTCACGTGGGTCCAATCTATAATCCTCATGAAAATATGACTTAGAAAATAATTAGAAAATATGACTTAGAAAATTATTAGAAAATATGACTTAGAAAATAAATAGAAAATATGACTTAGAAAATATGACTTAGAAAATCATTAGAAAATATGACTTGGAAAATAATTAGAAAATATTACTTAGAAAATGCTGTCATGGATGCTGTGTAGTGGTAGTAGTTTCAGTTTAACGACACTGTTTGATAACAAAGACCGTTAGCATCGCCCTCCTCCTTGGGACTGGCACTGCCAGAGTACGCAGCAGTTACGGAGTTTAAAGGGATGTTGTGTTTGTGTGTGTTGGGGCACTGTCTCTCTCTGTCTGTCTCAAACCATGAAAAGACACCCTTTTATAGAGCCTTTTGAGAACGTCTTTGTAGCCGTTTGTGGTGTTTTCTTTGGATGCACAGATATTCAAGAATTCTACGAGGTTACGCTTCTTGATGATGACAAGACGTTGCAACAGAAGACGGCTGAGACGCTACAGGTGGCATCCAGGTGGGAGGAACACCCACCAATCACAAGCGCCAAGCCGCTGTCTGAGGTGACTGCACCACCTTACTATAGTATCTGATAGTGTAAAAGTTGAATGCTCTTGTGTTGAGCAACTATGCATATCGGTGATCATTCTTATGCATCTGGTGTTTATCTAGTGGTATATTTATCAAGACAAGAGAAAATCAGAAATGGTGACCTAAGACTAATAAACGTCTTCATACATTAGGTATCGAAACAACTCTGCTAGACAAAGTCGTTCAACGAAGACTCCGATGGTGTGGACATGTAGACGGAATGCCATTTGACCGAATACCACACAATGCACTATGTATGCAAATTTCAAAGGAAAAGAAACAAAGGCAGACCAAGGCTGAGCTGGATAGACAATATAAACGAAGACATAACATCATTTAGACTGACACTAAGGGGGACAATGGACTTGACAAATGACCGAGGACAATGGAGATCATTTATTCGTACCCATCGCCGCCAAATGGCTTGTGTCAAGAACTGATGATGATGATGATGTTGCTGGTGAAAGGCTCTAGATAGATGATCTGTGTGTATAATACGTTTTTGGTTGTTTGTTGTGATTTCTGCGGCAGAGGGTGGTGCTGTTCCAACAGGAAGATGACTCACTACCTCCGCCACCCCCTCCGCAAATGCTCGACGATCAGATATCCCCCACTCCGGAGGCTTTACCCATTCTCCAGGTATTTTCACAGACGTCATAGAAAGGCTGTATATTAGAGCAATGTCTGGTTGTACTTTTATCTTCTTGACCTTACTGACCTCATGACCTTATTGACCTTGTTATGTTTTGCTTATTACGTGTTGCATCTTTGAGAAGCCTTAGCCATGGGCAGTTGTGTAAAGGATCCCTGAATGGCGCTATATTATTGTTCAGTTATTTAATACATTACAGTACTGTACATTGCACTTCTAGTGACACACATTTCCACCTCTTCAAGTATTGCAGTAATGTAGCGTTAGTTGAAACCTATCTACTGTAGCTGCATTGACTGCAGGGAAGGCATGGAGGTTTTAGCCCTGACCTCATGCTCTGTGGGACCTCGAACCAAACACTGTTGGTGGGATAATGTAATCGAATGTCGAGGGAGAGGACTTGGCCACCAACCCTCATATGCCGAGACTAAGAAAACTGAGGTTGCTAATCCTTCACACCCGCGGCTGACTCCAAGACTAGCTGGGAGTTCTTCCGATTTTGCTTACTTTTTGAACGTAAGAAATGGCTGTCTAAATAAATAATAGAATCTTTGGCATAGCATGTGGCACCAACTTCTCTTTCATTCTGCAGCAAATTGAGGGTAATTACTGGTTCGATTGTTCGCTGAAATGATGCAGTGTATGCCTGTATGGGAACCTTGATAAAAGGCTTTGAAATGAAAATGTACATTGAGTAAAGCCTTTAGAATGAGAATGCGCATTGAGCAAGAGCTATAGAATGAAAATGCACATTGAGCAAGGCCTTTGGAATTAACATGCACATTGAGCAAGGCCTTTAGAATTAACATGCACATTGAGCAAGGCCTTTAGAATGAAAATGCACACTGAGCAAGGCCTTTAGAATGAAAATGCACACTGAGCAAGGCCTTTAGAATGAAAAATGCACATTGAGCAAGGCCTTTAGAATGAAAAATGCAATTTGAGCAAGGCCTTTAGATTGAAAAATACACATTGAGCAAGGCCTTTAGAATGAAAAATGCACATTGAGCAAGGCCTTTAGAATGAAAAATGCACATTGAGCAAGGGCTTTATAGTGAAAAATGCACATTGAGCAAGGGCTTTAGAGTGAAAAATGCACATTGAGCAAGGCCTTTAGAATGAAAAATGCACATTGAGCAAGGGCTATGGAATGAAAATGCACATTGAGCAAGGCCTTTAGAATAAAATACACATTATGCAAGGCCTTTAGAATGAAAATGCACATTGAGCAAGGCCTTTAGAATGAAAAATGCACATTGAGCAAGGCCTTTAGAATGAAAATGCACATTGAGCAAGGCCTTTGGAATTAACATGCACATTGAGCAAGGCCTTTAGACTGAAAATTGCACATTGAGCAAGGCCTTTAGAATGAAAAATGCACATTGAGCAAGGCCTTTAGAATGAAAAATGCACATTGAGCAAGGCCTTTGTAATGAAAATGCACATTGAGCATGGCATTTAGAATGAAAAATGCACATTGAGCAGAGCCTTTGTAATGCATGAATGCATAGCGCCATTGATCGATTCTAGGACCAGTAGATTATCGTAGTGCCGTATAAATATGAGAAAATGATAAATAATTTAAATGGCTGTTTTTGCCGTTGATTATATAGCAGAGTTGTTATGGTAACGATGATGGTCTTTTGGCCTGTAGTGGCCTATGGCAACGCTGATCACCAGGGATTTCCCCAAAGTCAAATTGGGCTATAAATCTATCTGGCTCTCTCTCCTCTGCCTCTCTGTCACTGTGTGTCTGTCTGTCTGTCTCTCTGTGTATCGCTCAGAGTCAGGTCATTACAGAGCTTAATAATGGTCGAGAGACGTTGCCCGTTGCTCGTTGTTCGTCTTCTCTGTTGCTAGGATTATTAGATTGGAGATTAGCAGTTGTTGCGCGGTTGTTGGCATTGTGTATGCGTTTGCCTTTGTTGAACTGTTTTTTGCTGCTGTTTACATTGTTGGTGTATGTTGCAGTGCTGTTTTTGTTGCGCTTTTTCGTGGTTGTCACTGTTACTGTTGTACTGCTATGTTGTTGTTGTTGTTCTTGTTGCACTGCTGTGTTGTTTCGTCTATTGTCGTTGTTGCAATTCTGTGTTTTTACTGTTGCAAGATGTCATCACGTGAAATTGTATTTATGTTCATGTATGCTTCATTTACATTCATCTGCAATGCATTCTAGATTACATTTGCATTTACATTCCAGTTACATTACTTTCGCATTCTGTTACGTTTTGCTTATTCATTCCTTCCAAAATTTATGTAGCGCCTCTTCAAGGTGCCAACTCGGCGTCGCTCCAATCTCAACCACGGCTAAATAGGAAAAAGACTTAAGCTGCTGGTAAAAAACAGGTATATTATTCCATGGGGGTAAGCACAGCTCAAGTTAGAACCACTCCATTTATACAATGTTTTCTGGTTGTAAAAAACCAAAAAAATAAAAAAATTGTGGTAGTAATAATTGTATTAATTATAGTAATAGTGATAATAATAATATTATATGATAATAATAATGAAGATGATGACGATGACGATGATATAATGATGATGATATGATGATGATGATGATGATGATGAAAATGATGATGATGATGATGATGATGATGATGATGATGATGATGATGATGATGATGATGATGATGATGATATAATGATGATGACGACGACGATGATGATGATAAGAGCAACAAAACAATGATTATAATAAAAGATGATGTTGATCTGTTTAGGCATCTCCAACGCCTCGTCCTCCGCAGCACTTTTCCTCCGCATTACAGGATCCTCTCTCCTCCGCTCATCTTTATCAGCAGCAGCAGCAGCCGCATCAGCAACCTGCTGTTCAGCCTCCATCGGTCAAGCACCTGCCGCAGTCCCCGTCGGCGCGGGGAACGCCGCCGTCGCCGATGCAAATGGCCGCGAAGAAGCCCTCTCCGTCGGCAAGAGGAGCACCTCCTGCCGCTCCGGCCACGGCGCCCACTGTACCATCGCCCAAGGTGACGCCAACAGTTGAGTGCTGCAGTTCTCGCTGTCTGGATGGATGGCAGTCTCTCTGTCTGTCTCTCTATGTGGTTTGCTGTCCGGCTTGTGTCACTGTCTCGGTCTATCTGTGTGTCTCTTTGTCTGTGGCTCTGTGTATCTATCTGTCTGTCTGTCTCTGTCTGTCTCTCTGTGCTTTGCTGGCCGTTTTGTCTCACTGTCTTGGTCTGTCTGTCTGTCTCTTTGTGTGTGGCTCTGTGTCTCTCTATCTGTCTGTCTGCCTGTCTGTCTGTCTCAAACCTTTGAGTGCAGTTCTCGCTGTCTGTCTGGATGGATGGCAGTCTCTCTGTCTGTCTGTCTCGGTGTCTGTCTCTGTCTGTCTTGCCTCTTTGGGTTTGCTGGCCGTCTTCTTGTCTTACTATATTGGTCTGTCTGTCTGTCTCTTTATGAGTTGCTCCGTGTCTATCTCTGTCTGTCTCTGCCTGTCTGTCTGTGCTTTGCTGTCCGTCTTATCTCACTATCTCGGTCTACCTGTCTGTCTCTGTGTGTGGCTGTGTGTCTCTCTATCTGTTTGTCTGTCTGTCTCTCTGTGCTTTGCTGGCCTTCTTGTCTCACTATCTCGGTCTACCTGTCTGTCTCTGTGTGTGGCTGTGTGTCTCTCTATCTGTCTGTCTCTGTCTGTCTGTCTCAAACCTTGTAAAGACAAGCTTTTTCTATTAAAAGGCACTAGGTATACACATATACATGCATAAATCAATCAAGCAATCAAGTGGCTAGCAAAGATGAGCTTTCATTTTTTAATCAGACAGAAGAGGCCAATGGAACAGTTCACAGAGGTAGACACCTAACTCCGGTCAGGTGACAAACTTGTACATCTTTGAAGAGATGAAGAACTGCCCATAACTTTTCCAATATGATAATTAAATCAATAACAGAAACAGGTACCGGGTAATGTAGATGTGAATTAATCTGCATTTATATATACGTATATTCAGGTTTATAATAATTAAATCAATAACTGAAACAAATAATATAAATGCGAATTAATCTGCATTTTTATATAATTATGCGTATATCCAGATTGGTGATCTTGGCGAGTGGGAGTTTGAAGAAATTACATTGGAGCGAGTAAGTACAGCGTTTTAGCACTTTGCTCATCAAGATTTCTGTTTCAGGTAGAGATTTCTATATTTATGTAGAGATTTATATTTTTATGTAGAAATTTCTGTTTTTATGTGAAGGTTTCTGTTGTTATAGTACTATGTTATTTCCATTCATATTATTCTATTATATAGTAATACATTGAGATTTCTGTAGTTTTGTAATAACACTGCTATCTTATTTCCAGTGAGATTTTTCTATTTATGTAGCACTGTTATCTAATTTCCATTGAGATTTTTCTATTTATGTAACACTGCTATCTGAGTTCCATTGAGGTTTCTGCATTCTGTATTTGTGTATAATACTTCCATCTAATGTTTTTTGCATTGATGATGGTGTGAATTGAGTGAGTGTTAAGCAATTGCTCCAAGTCCTGCAATATTGATATTGTTTGGGAGGTTTGCATCTGTTCAGTTCACATACAGAGTGCTTATAACCTGACAGTATATTGCAGGATGCTACTACTTTTACTATGCCTTTGTTAAGCACCACTATCCAATGACCAAGCATCAATCGATGGCACTGAGCAATTGTGAGTGAAGGACTTGCTCAAGGTCCTTCCTTTCACAGTTACTGTCTCGGGAAGGTTCGAACCTGTACGTACTCTCCACGTTACAAGGTGAGCGCCCTAACCAGTTGGCTACCATGTCCCAGAAAAAGGGCAATGCCTTGAGCTAGCCCTGAGGCAGCCATGGGTATGAAGTGTTAGCGACTTTATTTCTTAGCCTCGGCATAGGAGGGCGGATGGCCAAGCCTCTCCCTCATCATCTCATCTTCCCACTGACAGTGTATGGTCCGTGTTCTCATTATAGCCGAGTTGGCTAGGGGTGCAGGTCTAGCAGATATCTCAAACCAAATTTTTGCCCTGCTGGGGATTTGAACCCACGACCTCTCGATTGACACTCCAGCACACTACCACTACACTATTGATCTGTAGAAGTATTAGACGTGGTTGTATGTTTCTCAATTGGTGTGTTTAGGGTGGCACTGGATTGGGGTTCAGCATTGCGGGTGGCAGAGACATCCCTCATGTGGGAGACGACTCTAGCATCTACATCACAAAGATCATCGACAACCGTGCAGCAGCCATCGACGGAAGACTCAAGTGAGTTGCCCACAGTATGCGCATACTAACTCAAGTGAATATGCCACAGTATGCACATACTAACTCAAGTGAATATGCCACAGTATGCACACACTAACTCAAATGAATATCCCACAGTATGCGCACTCTAACTCAAGTGAATAACTCTCAGTATGCGCATACTAACTCAAGTGAATATCCCACAGCATGTGCATACACGTCAGTTGGGTTCTTAAGCTGTCCGACACAGCTTAGATCTTTGCACTGGCTTCCCGTACAGCTAAGGATTTGTTTCATACTATAGACAAAGTCATTCAATGCAGACTCCGATCGTTTGGACATGTAGACAGAATCCAGCTGACAGAATTCCACACATGCAAGATTCAAAGGAAAAAAGAAACAAAGGGCAGACCAAGACTATGTTGGATAGACAACATAAATGAGGACATAACATCGCTTGGACTAACACTGAGGGGAGCAATGGACTTGACGAGTAACCGAGGACAGTGGAGATCATTTATTCGTACCCATCGCAGCCAGAGGGCTGGCGTCAGGAACTGATGATGATGATGATAAATATGCATGCATGTTCAATTGTTCATACAGAAATCACAAACCCGGATATTTATACAGCTCCATTACTAGTACAAGGCATTATATTGTGCTTCTTCACGTGGTTGATTGTGCTCCTCTCATAGTGTTTGTATTGTTTGGTTGTGTCTAAGTGTATTGTTCATCTTGTGTAGGTTGAACGACATAATCGTATCTGTGAATGGTGTTACAACAGTCGATGTGACCCATGCCGATGCAGTTGAGGCTCTGAAGCGAGCTGGCAACACAGTCTGTCTGGTAAGCAACATTCAACCAGATTACATTACAATATGATTGTGAGTGGTCTACCCTGGTTAGCAGCAACGATTTGCGGGAGCTACGAAAGTAGGTGTTTGTTCAGTAGTTGGCGGGTTGTGGTTGGTGCAGGAAAGAACTACGTTTATCGGTTTGAAAGACTGGTTACTTTCTACAAACTGTTTGTCAAGGTATTTGTGTGTGATTGAGCCGAGTGCTAACCCCTTTCAGGGGTGGCTTCGGTCTTTCAGGGAGCTAGTTCCATCTTTCACTCGATGGGTACTCTTTCAGTTAGCAGGTTAACATTACGTACCTCTTTCATTTAGCAGGTTATCTTTACTTACCTCTCACTTACCATGTGACCAGTACTTGCCTCTTGCACTTAGCAGGTTACCATTAAGTGCCTCTTTCAATTAGGTGGTTTAATACTATTACTCACCTCTTTCACTGAGCTTCACTCAGAAAGCTACGGCTTTTTGCTCGTGAATAAGCTGGTGCTCTGTGCTTAGCTTTAGAGTAGCACTTTAGACATGTGGAGATTACGATTCCCTCATTTACTCAGCAGACTGTTGCCATTTCTTAGAAACTTTGCTGATGTTTTAGGTTGTGAAGAGGAAGAAAGTGCTGAAGAATAACGTTATGCTGTTGGATTTGGTGAAGAAAAGCAAAGGTCAGTGGAACACACGACAGCCTTTCAATGTGCTTTGCATGTGAAGTATTGATTGACAACGAGCAGTTGTACATACGATAGAATTCAGATGAAGGTCCATACATGGAGACCGTTTCAGGAGAGGCTTGAACCTCATACCTAAATAATAATAATAATAATAATCTTTTCTTTCTTGAAGCGCCTGACAAACGCACTGCGCTGTACATTTACATGTTATGCAATTTAAATCTTAACTACTAACAGAACAGACAGCCTGCAATACCTGGCGTTAGAGGGTGGGTGATCAAGCAGTTGGCCAGCGGTTATTGTAATGGTCCAGTGACGATAATATTGATTGATATATCGTATTTCGATCATGTTGTGTTAGTGATCATCATGGGCGTCGTAACTTGTTTGGTTGGGTGGTGGACTGCTCGTACTGGGCATTACTAATTTGCACTATTGAAGTGTGTCGAATAAGTAGGGTACAGTATGTAAACACTTATGTAATGTCTTTTAAGTACCTCTTGATATGTGGGTAATGTTATGTAAATAAACATTTATATAGCGCCCTTCAAGATAACTACGAGGCACTCTCTGCGCTAGCCTATATCATGTTAAATGTCATTACGAATGAATATATTACGTCAATTAGCAAAACCATGCACAGTAAGCATTTACACATCTGAGAAATTTCATTGAACAGGGCATGTAGTAAGCAAGTAATGTTAGCATTACCTTATTGTGCCATTATTTGCCATACCTTAAGGTATTTTAGCTTACCTTACTCCACCTTAATATACCATTCATTACCCTTTCGTGCCATAACCGTGTGTATGTATGTGTGTTTGAGGTCTTGGATTCAGCATAGCAGGTGGCATTGGGAACCAACATGTTCCTGGGGACGATGGCATCTATGTGACGCGAATAATCGAAGGGGGTGCAGCACAGGTCGATGGCACCCTGGCCGTCGGAGACAAACTGCTCGCCGTTAGTTAATGTTATCTTACATTTAATTGCCATATTTTACCTTACCTTCCCTCCTGTTACCTTATGTTATTTGCCTTTCCTTACCTTATGTAATCTTACCTTACCTTTCCTCAGGGGCTTCTATCCCTATACAGGGTGGGCGCAAGTTGAGCCCAGTGAAAAACAGGGGGGGAAATGTTTTTTTTTCAAATGTTTATCACACTTTCTACAAGTTACAGTGTCTTCACTCGCAGTCCTGTGAAAGACCCAATTTTCTTGTATAGATTAGTGTGAACCGGTGATATCGTCCGATTTAACACACTATACTTAATGTGTTATGGAATTCTCACACTAAATCGATCGTCTGCATAATTGTGACAAAAATAAACATTTACATTGGTTTAAACTTAAAAATATGCTTTCACTTACATATTACATTAACGAAAATACTATGCCATAATGCATTAATGCTCAACTCAAGTTGAGTAGATTGGTGAATTTGTTGCAATTCGGCAATTGAGAATGAGAGATTTTAATGCAGCATACTTAGGCCTAATTCACACACGTTGACTCGCATGCTTAAACATTGAACAACTTTACCGGTTATCCTCCATTTTAGGTGCTTACATTATTTTGCATTGTCATCCATTGTCATCCATTGTATATGGTCAATTTTAAATGGAAGCTGGATTGATTAAAATAATTGTTTGCCTAAATGGAAGCTGAATTGATGAAAGAAATCATCGCATAAATAGAAGTTGGAATGATAATATTTTTGCAGACGAAAGCTATAAATTACAGACACATTTATCTAATCAGAAATGAGCTAAAACCCCAGTGTAATTATTTATACTGTGCTAAAACTCACGTCGGCAATATTGAACCTGGGAGATCGGGTAGGCCCGGCCCAGCGGGGGGGAATTGAGCCCGGTTGTTTAGGGGATAGAAGCCACTGCCTTTCCTTACCTTACCTTTTGTTACCCTACATTTCCTTTCCTTACCTTACCTTACCTTTCCTTTCCTGACCTTACCTTTCCTTACCTTTCCTTATCTTACCTTACCTTTCCTTACCTTTCCTTTCCTTACCTTACCTTTCCTTACCTTTCCTTATCTTACCTTACCTTGCCTTACCTTTCCTTACTGTATCTTGTGCATTACTGTACCTGTCGTTCAGTGGCGTAACTAGGGGTTCGTGCGCCCGGGGGCAAGAAGAATTTCCTGAAAATTTTCTTTCTTAGTTCCGCCAAAATTTCTAATGACCTTTTTTTTTTTTTGCTTTTCCAGAAGAAAATGGTCAGAAGCCTCTCATTTTGCGCCCCCGCGCCCTCCCCCTCTCCGTGCAAAACTCATGTGCAATAGTTACTTTTTAACTATTCGTGCCTGATTTCTTTCACACAAAAATTGTCACAACCCTAATTTTGTGCCCCCCTGTCCTGCGCCCGGGGGCGGCTGCCCCCCTCGTTACACCACTGCTGTCGTTACATTTTTTCATTTGTCTGTTTAGAATACTGTTTGTATGGATCTGTTTCTGAATGTTGGCTTGTCATGCTCTTCTGCAGTCTCTCGATTGCTTGCTTGGTATCACAGCTGTTAGATTTATTAGCATTAGTAAGACTGAATAAGATTACTAATTGGTAATTATCGTTTCTGAATCAGGTGAACGAGACAAGCCTTGAGAACGTGTCACATGAGGAGGCCGTTGCAGCACTCAAGGCAACGCAGGAGTATGTGCGCCTCGTCATTGCCAAGCCTCTGTTTAAGATCGACTCCATCTCATCGCCAGATAGGACCTTACCTCCGCCGGGTACGTCCTCACCAGTGGCGGCGCCAGCATGGGGCTAGGGTGGTCTTAGCCCCCCTATCGGCGGCTCAGCCCCCCCAAAAAAGTGGGAAATCACTGCAAATCACAGGGAGGAGGGGACAATAGGGAAGGGTTTGGAGCTTTAGCCCCCCAAACCTGAAATCCTGGCGCCTCCACTGGTCCTCACTTCCGTCATCAGTCGTAATTGTCATCGTCATTATCACCGTCATCATCTTTTTTTGTATTTTATTTGATCATTTATAAAGCGCTTCTCACAGCATAAGCCTTTCAGAAGCGCTCCAGTGTGAGGTACTCCGAGGAAAAAGGAAGGTTTTAACCCTTTGACGACGAGCATGTACTAAAATGTATAGGAAACCATATGCAGCTTGTCATGAAAGGGTTAAGGTGAGAGAAAAAGGTAAAGATGCTACCAGAGAGGATTGTAGAGCATAGAGAAGGAGGAAGTCGATTCCATAGAGAGGGACCTATGCACACAAAGGATGTGGATTGAGCCATTGTGGTCATAACACGGGGAACAAAAAGGTACAGCCGGTCAAAGGATCTGAGAGGACGCTTTGACGTGGCAGAGAGGGGGCAGAGAATTTGGTGACAAAGATATTTTGGAGCAAGACCCAGTTGAGATTTGAGCATGAGAATGAGAACTCTGAATTGGATGCACACGGAGAGAGGTAGCCAATAAAGTTGTATGCATCATTAACATTGTTCGCATCATTTTTCACTTTATTTTCAGCGTTTGTGTCAGAAGTTTCTGTTTTCTGTCTAGTTGTGCAGAACAACTTTGTCGACGGCAGCCTGCCTGTCACTCCTCAGCACGGCACTCCGCACTCTATTCAAGCGGTTCCTCATGCAGCGCCACCTACACAGGGCACTTATCCGAACAGCACGCCCGCATCTCTGCCTCGTGCGGAAAACTCCGTCAGGTGAACAAGCTAGACGTTACAGTACAGAGATCTGTACAGTAGGTTTTTGTAATGTAATGACGTCCCTGAGGTATTTTTGTAATGGTACTTGGACATTTATATAGCTCTAATTCAACAGAGACTCATCATTGGGATAGTGTGGTGGTGAATGCGGTACCTGTAGGTGGGCTTTCCCAATTAAATGGAAAAATGTAACAGACTGGTTTACACATCCCCACCAGGGCTGAAATTAGTCTAGAGATTTTGATCACCTGCACCGCTAGGCCCTAGCCAACTCAGCTATAATGAGTGCATTGACCATACCTGGTTGGTGGGAAGAACAGAAAGCGATGGAGGGGTGACCAGCCGCCCTCGTATGCCGAGGCTAAGGAAAATGAAAGTCCCTCATGCCCAGTTGCTAAATTTCATCGATTGATATCTTGTTCATTAGGTCATGTTGCTTAACAACTGGATAATAGTAATTATAATAATAATAATTATATTAATAATAATTAATATTAATAATAATTATAAATAATAATAATTAATAATAATAATTGATAACAGTAATAATACTTGTAATCAGCGGCGCCGCTAGGATTTTAATTGTGTACGCACAATCAGCATGCGACCATGCGTAGGCTGGGGACGAAAGTATGTGGGGGTGGGGGGTACGAAGAACGAGCGTCCGAACTTTTTTGAATTTCCACACTGTAATGGTAGCAGTTTTTAGCAGTCATCTGAACAAAATTGCTCTATAAATTCAGTGCTGGTATAGGACCAGCTGTCACTGGTAGCTAAGATGTAGTTTGATTCGTTTTTTATTTTGACTGCAGACAATACGTATAGTAGCAAACCAGACATTTATCGAAATTAATATAAAAACTAGAAAATACGTTCAATTTCCAAGAACGCCATAGGCCTAAGCCTTAAGGTATAAACATATCGCTGACTAGACACAAATAGCAGAAATAGTTAACAAATGGTACACAAACCAAGCAAAAAGGATTCAACTACCGAATCGTGAAGCCATGTGGTAATGATGTAGTTTAACTAAAATGTTCAAGGAACAAAACAGTTTGAAATTTGATATTTTGAAATTTGAAAGATGACACTCGAGAGAAGCCATTTAGGTGTACAAATAAAATATTTGTACAAATGTCATATTAACAGTATATTATACTCATTATAATAATGATAGTATTATATATTATAATAGTAAATAAATTTAATATCACTTGGCTATACCAAAAATCAGGCGCGTAACTAGCATTATGCAATTACGCAACTGCGTAAAGATTTTAACACCTCAAAAACTACAAACCGTTTAGATTACTTATTGACATCCTACTATTATTCGTTGAATTTATATTGTGAAGACTTTGTTATTGTGAGGTAGGCAAACATTTTCTTCGCTGACGCTAACTCATGACTCTGGAAATTTCGTGGCACTTCTGAAATTTCGATCACAGACCCACAGTAGTTTAAATCATCGTAGGCTAATGTCATATGTTCCACGCAATGCCCATGAGTTCGTTGATTCAGAATGTTTGGTCAGTAAACTCGAGACAGTATTGTCGCAGAATGTCGTGCGGGGAAGTTCTACACTATATTGCTCGATATGAGCGCAGACATCAGTAGCACAGAACAGATATCGGTCTACTTATCAAAGTTGATGGCGGTAACAACCCCGGTTCTCAGAATGTGGTAAAAGAACAATTTACAGCTTTCATCCTAACTCGTGACGCCACTGGCGAAACTATTAAGACAATCGTCAAGCAGCAGCTATCTGAGGTCGAACTCGAAGAGAGCAATTGGAGGAAAGAAAGGAAGAGAGCGAAATGGAGGATATAGGGAGGAAGAGAGGAAATGGAAGAAGGGAGGAAGAGAGCGAAATGGAGGGTAGGGAGGAAGAGAGGAAATGGAAGAAAGGGAGGAAGAGAGCGAATTGGAGGGTAGGTGGAAAGAGAACGAATGGAGGAAAGGGAGGAAGAGAGCGACATGGAGGGCAGGGAGGAAGAGTGCGAATGGAGGAAAGGAAGGAAGAGAACGAAATGCAGAGTAGGAAGGAAGAGAGCGAATGGAGGAAAGGGAGGAAGAGAGCGAAATGGAAAGTTGGGAGGAAGAGAGCGAAATTGAGGGTAGGTAGAAAGAGAGCAAATGGAGGGTAAAGAGGTAGAGAGCGAAATGGAGGAAAGAGAGGAAGAGAGCAAGTGGAGGGTAGGGAGGAAGAGAGCGAAATGGAGGAAAGGGAGGAAGAGAGCGAAACGGAGGGTAGGCAGGAAGAGAGCAATTGGAGGAAACGGAAGAGGAGGTGCGAATGGGTGGAAGGGAGGAAGAGAGCGAAATGAAGGAAAGGAAGAAAAAGGGCAAGTGGAGGGTAGGGAGGCAGAGAGCAAATGGAAGAAAGGGAGGAAGAGAGCGAAATGCAGGGAACGGAGGAAGAGGTGCGAAATGGAGGAAAGGGAGAAAGAGGTGCGAAATGGAGGTAGAGAACGAAATGGAGGGTAGGGAGGAAGAGAGCGAAATGGAGGGTAGGGAGGAAGAGAGCGAAATGGAAGAAAGGGAGGAAGAGAGCAAAATGGAGGAGAGGGTGGAAGAGAGCGAAATGGAGGAAAGGGAGGAATAGAGCAAAATGGAAGAAAGGGAGGAAGAGAGCGAAATGGAGGAAAGGGAGGAAGAGTGAAATGGAGGAAAGGGAGGAAGAGCGAAAATGGAGGAAAGGGAGGAAGAACGAAATGGAGGAAAGGGAGGAAGAGCGAATTGGATGGTCGGGAGGAAGAGCTAATTGGAGGAAAGGGAGGTAGAGAGCTAAATGGTGGAAAGGGAGGAAGAGAGCGAAACGAAGGAAAGGGAGGAAGAGAGCGAAATGGAGGAAAGGGAGGATGAGAACGAAATGAAGGAAATGGAGGAAGAGAGCGAAATGGAGGAAATGGAGGAAGGGAGCGAAATGGAGGGTAGGGAGGAAGAGAGCGAAATGGAAGAAAGGGAGGAAGAGAGCGAAATGGAGGAGAGGGTGGAAGAGAGCGAAATGGAGGAAAAGGAGGAAGAGAGCGAAATGGAGGAAAGGGAGGAAGAGAGCGAAATGGAGGAAAGGGAGTATGAGAACGAAATGGAGGAAAGGGAGTAACAGCGAAATGGAGGAAAGTGAGGAAGAGAGCGAAATGGAGGGTAGGGAGGAAGAGAGTGAAATGGAGAGTAGGGAGGAAGAGAGCGAAATGGAGGGTAGGAGGAAGAGAGCGAAATGGAGGAAAGGGAGGGAGAGGTGCGAAATGGAGGAAAGGGAGGAAGAGAGCGAAATGGAGGAAAGGAAGGAAGAGAGCAAAATGGAGGAAAGGGAGGAAGAGAGCGAAATGGAGGAAAGGGAGGAAGAGAGCGAAATGAAGGGTAGGGAGGAAGAGAGCGAAATGGAGGAAATGGAGGAAAGGGAGGAGGAGCGAATGGAGGAAAGGGAGGAGGTGAGAATGGAGGAAAGGGAGGAGGTGCGAATGGAGGAAAGGGAGGAGGTGCGAATGGAGGAAAGGGAGGAGGTGCGAATGGAGGAAAGGGAGGATGTGCGAATGGAAGAAAAGGAGGAGGAGCAAATGGAGGAAAGGGAGGAGGTGCGAATGGAGGAAAGGGAGGAGGTGCGAATGGAGGAAAGGGAGGAGGTGCGAATGGAGGAAAGGAGGAGGTGCGAATGGAGGAAAGGGAGGAGGTGCGAATCGAGGAAAAGGAGGAGGAGCGAATGGAGGAAAGAGAGGAGGTGCGAATGGAGGAAAGGGAGGAGGTGATAATGGAGGAAAGGGAGGAGGTGATAATGGAGGAAAGGGAGGAGGTGCGAATGGAGGAAAGGGAGGAGGTAATAATGGAGGAAAGGGAGGAGGTGATAATGGAGGAAAGGGAGTAGGTCCGAATGGAGGAAAGGGAGGAGGTGCGAATGGAGGCAAGAGAGGAGGTGCGAATGGAGAAAAGGGAGGAGGTGCGAATGTAGCAAAGGGAGGAGGTGCGAATGGAGGAAAGGAAGGAGGTGCGAATGGAGGAAAGGGAGGAGGTGCGAATGGAGGAAAGGGAGGAGGTGCGAATGGAGGAAAGGGAGGAGGTGCGAATGGAGGAAAGGGAGGAGGAGCGAATGGAGGAAAGGGAGGAGGTGATAATGGAGGAAAAGGAGGAGGTGCGAATGGAGGAAAGGGAGGAGGTGCGAATGGATAAAAGGGAGGAGGTGCGAATGGAGGAAAGGGAGGAGAGCGGATGGAGGAAAGGGAGGAGGGGCGAATGGAGGAAAGGGAGGAGGAGCGAATGGAGAAAAAGGAGGAGGAGCGAATGGAGGAAAGGGAGGAGGTGATAATGGAGGAAAGGGAGGAGGTGCGAATGGAGGAAAGGGAGGAGGTGCGAATGGAGGAAAGGGAGGAGGAGCAAATGGAGGAAAGTGAGGAGGTGCGAATGGAGGAAAGGGAGGAGGTGCGAATGGAGGAAAAGGAGGAGGTGCGAATGGAGGAAAGGGAGGAGGTGATAACGGAGGAAAGGGAGGAGGTGATAATGGAGGAAAGGGAGGAGGTGCGAATGGAGGAAGGGAGGAGGTGATTATGAAGGAAAGGGAGGAGGTGCGAATGGAGGAAAGGGAGGAGGTGCGAATGGAGGAAAGGGAGGAGGTGATAATGGAGGAAAGGGAGGAGGTGAGAATGGAGGAAAAGGAGGAGAAGCGAATGGAGGAAAGGGAGGAGGTCTGAATGGAGGAACGGGAGGAGGTGATAAAGGAGGAAAGGGAGGAGGTGATAATGGAGGAAAGGGAGGAGGTGCGAATGGAGGAAAGGGAGGAGGTGCGAATGGAGGAAAGGGAGGAGGTGCGAATGGAGGAAAGGGAGGATGTGCGAATGGAAAAAAAGGAGGAGGTGCGAATGGAGGAAAGGGAGGAGGTGCGAATGGAGGAAAGGGAGGAGGTGCGAATGGAGGAAAGGGAGGAGGTGCGAATCGAGGAAAAGGAGGAGGAGCGAATGGAGGAAAGGGAGGAGGTGCGAATGGAGGAAAGGGAGGAGGTGATAATGGAGGAAAGGGAGGAGGTGATAATGGTGGAAAGGGAGGAGGTGCGAATGGAGGAAAGGGAGGAGGTAATAATGGAGGAAAGGGAGGAGGTGATAATGGAGGAAAGGGAGTAGGTGCGAATGGAGGAAAGGGAGGAGGTTCGAATGGAGGCAAGAGAGGAGGTGCGAATGGAGGAAAGGGAGGAGGTGATAATGGAGGAAAGGGAGGAGGTGATAATGGAGGAAAGGGAGGAGGTGAGAATGGAGGAAAAGGAGGAGGAGCGAATGGAGGGTAAGGAGGAAGTGAGAGTCCATGTGAAATCAACAAATGTATGAAATACCTTATAAGTGGCCGTGTCTCAGATTTGACTGATTTTTTGGTCATTCCGTCTCAAATCAACAAATTTTTTGCAAGTTTTCCACTCGACCATCTCAGATTTTGATGAAATTTTCACAGAATGTGCATTGATGTATTAGAACATGGTGTGCAAAAGTTTACAACAATATTCCTAGTATTTTATTTTTTACGGAATTTTAAGGACGTCTGGGGTGACCCTGTTTTTAGCGATTTGGAAATCACGTCTTAATTTGCTGCCATATTCAGTAAGCCGTAAGTCCACTATTATTTCAGATAAATTGATGAAATTTGCAGGACACGTAGCTTATGTGGTGCTAATCAAGGGCTGTTGAAGAACTAGATATCTGATGGATAGTTTTTCTCTAGCTGCGGATTGAAAATTGGGGAAAAAAAACAACGACCCTGTCTGTCGTCAGTACTTTGCTGCTCCACTATGACCAAATGGGTTGATTAACAGAGAAATTGTGAACCACTTGCAGTAATAGTCCACATTGTGTGTACAAATAAGCAATTAGGTTGGCTTTATCATGTATACCTGTTGCATTATAGCCATCTGAAATTGACAAAAACCGAGTTTTTGTGTTTTGACGACCATTTTCAAGGCCTTATATGGGCATGTTTGATAGGTGATACAGCTGTGAAATTAGCACCATTGGAAAGAGCAGCTCAAACACTATAAACTGCAGCAAGAATTGTTTTTGAGACTTGTAGTTCAATTGATGTAGTTGTTTCTATTATAGTAGTGTTTTAAGCATTCGCGAGCAGATTCCAGGTGCCAGTTCTTTACTGCTCCACTTTGCAAAAAATGGGTTGATTAACAGAGAAATTGTGAACCACTTGCAGTAATAGTCCACATTGTGTGTACAAATAAGCAATTAGGTTGGCTTTTTCAGGTGTACCTGTTGCATTATGGCCATCTGAAATTGACAAAAATCGAATTTTTGTGTTTTGACAACCATTTTCAAGGCCTTTTATGGGCATGTTTGATAGGTGATACAGCTGTGAAATTAGCACCATTGGAAAGAGCAGCTCAAATACTATAAACTGCAACAGAATTGTTTTTGAGACTCTTGAAGTTCAATTGATGTAGTTGTCTACATTATAGTAGTGTTTTAAGCATTCTTGAGCTGATACCAGGCATGGTCTGCATTATTTCATGATTATTTCAGCTTGGTATCAGCTCAAGAATGCTTAAAACACTACTATAATGTAGACAACTACATCAATTGAACTACAAGAGTCTCAAAAACAATTCTTGCTGCAGTTTATAGTGTTTGAGCTGCTCTTTCCAATGGTGCTAATTTCACAGCTGTATCACCTATCAAACATGCCCATATAAGGCCTTGAAAATGGTCGTCAAAACACAAAAAATTCGGTTTTTGTCAATTTCAGATGGCTATAATGCAACAGGTATACATGATAAAGCCAACCTAATTGCTTATTTGTACACACAATGTGGACTATTACTGCAAGTGGTTCACAATTTCTCTGTTAATCAACCCATTTGGTCATAGTGGAGCAGCAAAGTACTGACGACAGACAGGGTCGTTGTTTTTTCCCCCAATTTTCAATCCGCAGCTAGAGAAAAACTATCCATCAGATATCTAGTTCTTCAACAGCCCTTGATTAGCACCACACAAGCTAGGTGTCCTGCAAATTTCATCAATTTATCTGAAATAATAGTGGACTTACGGCCTACTGAATATGGCAGCAAATTAAGACGTGATTTCCAAATCGCGATAAACAGGGTCACCCCAGACGTCCTTAAAATTCCGTAAAAAATAAAATACTAGGAATATTGTTGTAAACTTTTTCACACCATGTTCTAATAAATCAGTGCACATTCTGTGAAAATTTCATCAAAATCTGAGATTGTCGAGTGGGAAGCATTTGTTGAATTGAGATGGAATGACCCTTTTGCTATTTATTGTTTGATAATTATGTTTGTACATCATATTGAAATTGTCAGAAGCCTATCGCCATGTATCGTCATCATCATCACCACCACCATCATCAGTTTCATTTGGCGGCGGTGGGTACGAATAAATGATCTCCTTTTCCTCGGTCATTTGTCAAGTTCATTGTTTCCCTTAGTGTCAAAGTTATGTTTCATCCTCATTTATATGGTTTATTCAGCATTGACTGGTTCTGCCTTAGTGTCTTTGCCTTCTAATCTTGCATGTAGTGCAGCGTGTGGTTTTCGGTCAACTTGCATTATCTATATGTCGAAACCATCGGAGTCTTCTTTGAACGACTTTGTCTAGCAGAGTTGTTTCGGTCCATAATGCCGTCTAATGCCAGAGTTTCTTATTTTCTGAAGTCTTGAAATCCCTGCGATCTTCCGCAGTAAACTAATTTCTGCTTTAATAATTCTTTTCTTGTCTTGCTTTGGCACTGGCCAACATTCCGACTCGTAGACTAGAGGCAAATCGGTTGTATCTTCGTCTCGTATAATTAGCCTAATTGTCTTTGTCTGTTTTTGGTCTTGGTAAATAGTAATAGGATTGCAAGGGGTGTTCAGGCACGATTGAGGAAGTTTTTCGCCTCGCAAGATATAATTTAAAATTATGAAATTGTTTAATTTCCCAAAGAACTGATGTAAATTGTTATTACATTTAACCAAAAAGATGGTCTCCAAAATGTACCATTATGCACACCAAAATAAAAAGTTCCTTAATTACAGCCTCTTCCCAGACCCCTCCCCTCAGAGAGGTTGGAATCTGCGTAATTTTTGGGAAGTTCTGGTTACGCCACTGCTAGATAGTGTTAGACTGTTAGTTTACCTAATATTAAAACTAGAACCTAAGTTATTATAATTTTGTAACTTATTAATAATATTTCACTTTTTTCATTTGCAGTTTTTCGTTTCCTAGCCTTTAAGCGCTGTACGCACGTGCGTACGTCTAGCGGCGCCCCTACTTGTAATTATACAATAATAGTTCCATTACAATAACAGTTTCTTTAATGGCATTGTCGTGCATAAGGACAAGAGATCCTAGGATGTCTTTTAATATGGTTCTGTTTGTATCGTCCAGAGAGCCGCGGAAGGTGCTGCTGAAGAAGGGAACAAGTGGCCTCGGCTTCAACATTGTTGGCGGAGAAGATGGAGAGGGCATTTTCGTCTCGTTCATTCTTCCAGGTGGTGCCGCCGACCTGAGCGGGGAACTCAAGCGAGGCGATCAGCTGCTCCTGGTATGCATTACCTAAGTTTGTTGTGTGAGGGGCCATCCACTTAGTATGTATGCAAAAATCCGGGAAAATTGGTTCCTCCCTGTACGCACGTGTACTACCCCCACCTGCGTACATACTCGTGACACCCCCAGAATCTTACATAACTGTGACTCGTTTGAAGGCCAATAATAGACAAATTATTTTCGAGGTTTCATCCTCTCCCCTTTCCTATGCATATGTACATTATAGCAGAGCCCTTCGCTCTGCTTCTAGCGGGGAGCTTTTGGTCCCTCGTGCTAGAACCTCAACCTGTCAGCGTCGTGCTTTCTCAGTTGTAGGTCCTTCTATCTGGAATGGTCTCCCGTTGGAGATACGTCTGTTACCTAGGGATAATTCATCTACGTTCTACAGGCTCCTTAAGACTTACTTGTATCACTGTGGTTGGACTGGGAGCGCCTCTGAGTAGGCGTCTGGAAGGGGTGCTATATAAATTCCTGAAATGAATCAGAGGGCAAGTGCAGTGCAGAGTTATTGTTTACTTCCCAGCTTGTGATTATACCACATCTTTATATTACCTGTCCTGGTGTAATGTGGAATCATACAATGTAAACTGTTGTTTACCTTATTACCTGTTGTTGATTGGTCTGCAGGTAAATGATGTTGATATTCGACTGGCTACTCATGAACAGGCAGCAGTTGCATTGAAGAGCGCAGGGGATAATGTGGAGATAACTGCTCTCTACAGACCTGAAGGTATTACAGCCATCATTAATTTTTTGCATTTAAACTATTTTTGGCTCCACAGACTAAAACCAGTATGAAGGTGATTTTGCAACATATTGAGTTTGATAAATCATTTCAAAGGTCTTCATTAGGCTTCAAAATCACACAAAAATTATTGCTCTAGCTTTATTCTAACTATTAGGCAAAAAGTGATCCAATTTGATTAATTAATTAACTTAATTAAATCGAAACAATGCAAGATATTTAAGAATAGCATTAAAACTCTCTTTTTAACAAAATAAAATAAATGAGTATTTTAAACATATTTTTATATTAGATTCTGCAAAAAACCGAAAAACACAAACAATATTTTCTTATGTCTCTGGCCTATTACTCTATTGTGTGGTGTCCGACATAATACCAATTTCGGTCTGGCCTGCCACATAATTATGCTGTTAGAAGAAGTTTAAAAGGATCAGTGTATTCAGGCACTCTAGAGAAATTGTGGCTCGAGAAATTGTGTATTGCTCTTTCGAATTCCTGTGAATGTACAATGTGGAATTTCTCATTCTGTTATTTTTAGAATACAGTCGCTTTGAGGCAAAAATCCACGAACTGCGTGAGCAGATGATGAATACGAGCACAGGAAGCCTAAGAACTACTCAGAAGAAAATGCTCTATGTTCGGTACTCATTAATGAATTCATTCATTTTATTTGTAATTTTCGTATCAATTTTTTAAAATTATTATTATTATATTGATTTGTTTTTGGCATACAAAAACAGCTGACACACCGCAACTGATTACAGCTAGTTCAAAAGAATAATAAGGATAGAGATCAAAATATAAAACTAATGAAGACCAGAAGATTCAGGAGATGGAATTAGTGTTAAGTGGTACACGGACACGAAGAATATAATTTCTATTGTCCTTAATTGATCAGAAGGATTTGGAATCATAACTCGCAAAAATTTCTGTACATTTTGCAGAAGAAAATTTAATTTTTTCTGAACATTTTAAGTGATTAATTAATCATTTAAGAATAATTTATTGAACTCATTAGTAATTTAATAGCAGCCTTTTTGCATTGTAATAGCAGTTTATCATAGATGTAGGAATTTAGCATAACAATAGCACTTCAACATCTAAACAATCGTCTGTTGTGGAGTTAATTTTTCTGATGACAAATCACCAATTTTACAAGATGCGATGGGTTTTGAACCCCTGGCACAGAAGTACAAAGCTGCTTTATTGTCGCTCAGTCATTGGTTTGTCTGTGAGTGTCTGCCGTTTTTTCCAGGGCTTTGTTTGACTATGACCCGTCGAAGGACAGCGGCCTGCCCGGTCGAGGACTGAGCTTTCACTACGGAGATATCTTGCACGTGACAAATGCCAGCGATGATGAATGGTGGCAGGCAAAGAAACTGATTCCAGAATCAGAAGAGGAAGGGTTTGGAATCATACCCAGCAAAAAGAGGTACTTGATTTACTAGGACATCTAAATGGGTCTGATCAGAAGGATTTTGAATCATACCTAGCAAAAGAGATACTTTACTAGGACATCTAATCTAATCTGAAGAATTTGGAATCATTACCTAGCAAAAAGAGGTACTTGATTTACTAGGATGTCTAATCTTTATGAAGAATTTTGAATAATATATAGCAAAGAGAGGTATTTACTAGGATATCTAATCTATTATGAAGGATTTTAAATCATACCTAGCAAAAAGAGGTATTTACTAGCACATCTAATCTATTATGAAGGTTTTTGAATCATACCTAGCAAAAAGAGGTATTTGACGTACTAGGACATCTATTCTAATCTGAAGTAAAGAGGTATTTGGTGTACTAATCTGAAGAATTAGAAATTGTACCTACCAAAAGAAGGTATTTGATGTACTAGGACAGCTAATCAGATCTGATCAGAAGAAGGATTTGGAATAATACGTTGCAAAAAATTACTCAGACTGGTTACCCCAAACGTTTTTTTATCAATGTTGTATTTGTAGGGTTGAACGAAAGGAGAGGGCACGCCTGAAGAATGTGAAATTTATGGGACGAGGCGGAGATGGACGATCGGTAAAGTCCTTCGACTACTTACTTATTTATTTATTTAAAATGACTACCAATGCAGGTTAGGAGGCTGAAAGACGCCATATAAATTGTCTTCATTATTATTATTATGTTACCATATTATAATTAGAACACCGTTTTATAATTAATGCCAATAGCAATGCTAGTTATTGAGTGTACTGTATTGTATTGTATTGCAATTAAATTTGTTCTGTGCTATTGTTCTTTATTGCTTTAAAACTACTGGCACAAGTTGGCTTCATATGTGTATGTGTTTTGTATCTAATTGTGTAATGATTGCTCATCATGTGAACTGGGCGCCATACATGGCAACGGACAGTTGCATTTGACAGTGTGTGCAAAGCATCCTAGAAGTAGCTTGCTACTGACGATGCTTTAGAAATTGTCGTCATGACATTACGTCACATTTCATTACATTACATTACATTGGATTACATCACATTACATTGGATTACATTAATTTACATTGGATTACATTACATTACATTGGATTACATCACATTACATTGGATTACATTACATTACATTGGATTACATCACATTGCATTGCTTCATATTGCATTACATTGTTGTGTTTGCAGTCACTGCCAAGTGAGAAGAAGAAGAAAAACCTGTTTGGCAAGAAGCTGTCGTTTGCGAAAG
This sequence comes from Aporrectodea caliginosa, assembly GCA_020284085.1. NCBI lineage: Eukaryota > Metazoa > Annelida > Clitellata > Crassiclitellata > Lumbricidae > Aporrectodea > Aporrectodea caliginosa. The sequence continues at coordinate 70,666 of JACEVL010000042.1, forward strand.
GAAAGGATCGCAGCGGAAGTGAAGACGCTCTTAATGTCGATGAACGTAAGCGGCGCCTCTTAGGAGATCATCAAACATTTATGCTTTGTCTTCAGCTGCTTATTTATGGTCACAGATGCCACAGTCAGTCTGTGTGTGAACACCAGGTGTCGGTTGAAGACGCTAAGCAATTGTGCATTTTAAAAAATGGGGCGATAATCTATAGCTCCTATTTCATCATAGCTTGGGCCAGTTTGCCTCAATTGCATAGACTCAGGGCCAGTTTGCCTCAATTGCGTAGACTCAGGGCCAGTTTGCCTCAATTGCGTAGACTCAGGGCCAGTTTGCCTCAATTGCGTAGACTCAGGGCCAGTTTGCCTCAATTGCGTAGACTCGGGGCCAGTTTGCCTCAATTGCATAGACTCGGGGCCAGTTTGCCTCAGTTGCGTAGACTACGATGTATGTCAGCGGCCTGATTGATGTCCTTCTTGCCCTCTGTTGGCATGTGTGGTAAATAGTGTGTTGGTGTTCGCCCTGACCTGCTCTAGGCTATTTCATCATTATTCCTTTTTATGCATATCCCCATTAAGACACTGTATCATAAGGCATATCCTCTGATGGCTTTGCATTAACGAGTGCACACTGTATAGCAACTATATAGGCGCCCTTGTAGCGGTATGGCCATGTTACGGCACCATATAAATTGTCATTATTATTATTATATAATTATTATTATTATTATTATATAATTATTATTATTATTATTATTATAATTATTATTATTATTATTATTATTATTATTATTATTATTATTATTATTATCATCATCTAGCCTAAACATATCAATTGATCATGTTTAGCAAGTTTGTAAGGCACTTGAGAGAAGTCTTGACAGTGACTCTCTGGGGCAAGCTCATAATTAACACATTTCACGACATCCATATGGGTTTGTATGTGACCGTTTTTGAAGAAGTAAGGCCAACCGTCAGCAAATACGGGTTGCTACACGGGACAGCACGTTTCAGAAATTTCGTTTAGACTGTGTTCTTATCATGTTGGAACAAGGGTTTCTTGGTTTTGCCGCACTTTTGCGTGTGAATTGCACTTTCGTTTGTTCTCACTTCCGGTTTTTGGTGCGCACTTTACATTTTTCTATCGAGCACAAATTTTCTCGTTTTCTGGATGCTTTTCCACAGAAGAGTGTTTTAATTTCTCTGTCGGTGTTTTTTCACTTTGTTGTTTCTAGCGAGTGATGCACAGACGAGATGTAAGCCATGAGATATTTCTCTTCCTAGGTGTGTTCGTAACATAGCATGCAGACGATGATGATATGCAGTGCATGATAACTACAGTGCAATAGCCCAGTCACATCAATTGTTGATCCTTATTGATTATAATTAATGATCTTTATTGATCATGAATTGGTGATCTTTTCTGATCATCAATTTATGATTTTTATTGATGATCAATTTATTATCTTTATTGATGATCAATGTATAATCTTTATTGATGATCAATTTATGATCTTTGTTGATCATGAATTAATGATCTTTATTGATCATCAATTTACGATCTTTATTGATAATCAATTAATGATCTTTGTTGTTGATCATGAATTGGTGATCTTTATCTATCATCAATTTACGATCTTTATTGATAATCAATTAATGATCTTTATTGATCATGAATTGATGATCTTTATTGATCATCAATTTATGATCTATACTGATCATCAATTTACGATCTTTATTGATCATCAATTTATAATCTTTATTGATCATCAATTTATGATCTTTATTGATCATCAATTTATGATCTGTATTGATCATCAATTTATGATCTTTATTGATCATCAATTTGTGATCTTTACTGATCATCAATTTATGATCTTTATTGATCATCAATTTATGATCTTTATTGATCATCAATTTATGATCTTTATTGATCATCAATTTATGATCTTTACTGATCATCAATTTATGATCTTTATTTATCCTCAATTTACGATCTCTATTGATCATCAATTTATGATCTTTGTTGATCATCAATGAAACTCAACACAATGATGCATGCTTGTTGATTCCTGGCAATGCTTGTTTCAGTCAACGGTGCATGGCTCACGCGTAACTGATGATTAATATTTAAGTTAATTAGTTCATTTTCTGGACCTCTGTCCATTGCATGACTGACATTGGAACATTGTTCATTAGCTGTTGCATCTTGTAAATGTATTTATGTGGACATGTACACTGGAGACTCGCTTAATTATAACGCTAACATCGCCGAGAACGTGGATCCCAAAATTAGTTAAGTTTAGATAAAACAGACTAATTATAGATGACCTCGTGATGAGACAGTTCATGCTATAGTCTGCATAGAGAGCATTATATAGTGAGTTTATGCAAAGCAGTGAATGACACTGAGAGCAGGTAACGTTAGGGAGGTGGTGCATTGCCAGAGGGAGCTTTTTCCATGTTGTCAGACCCACTGTGGAAACCGATTGGCACTGCATTGTGACAGTGTGGGCAAATTGGACTGTTGAGTCACCGTGAACTGGGAAGCGCAGTGCTCCCTCCATATGCTAGAGGACACAGGGCGGCAGAGTTCTCGTACTTAGGAGGGTGTAGCTAATGCCTGTGGATTACGGATTGTTTTGATGCGCCATCGGTTGATGCCTTGTGCATTAGACACTGGTGCAATAGAAGTTGCTAATTACATTACATTACATTATGTAGCTAGCCGTCAGAGTTGTGCATGTTGTGTTTTAAAAGTGTCGTGCATGATATTACCATCTTATGCGACCATCAGAGGTTTAACGTTCAGGAATTCCTTGTAGTGTCTGTGTCTGCTTAAAGCGTTGCATGTCTTAAACAGTCTATCAACTGAACATTGCCTTTCATTTAACTGGGTAGAACTTTCAATGGTATCCCTCAGTTTCAAGGCAGACATCTTTTGCATGAGCTTAACTAGGAATGTCGCTGTGGGTGCCGTGTAGGGGTGCTATATAAATGATGATTTACTCTACATGTATGTAAATACTTACTTTACATGTAAATATACTTAACATACTTGTAAATACTTTTGCATTTATTTGTGTGTAGCCAATGTCTCTGAAATTCGTTGTTATCTTCTGTAGTATTTTGATTTGAAACTTTTGAAGTTCTGCAACTTTCTTGCATTTTCCTTGCACATGTTACAGGTAATGTGTATAGTCAGGGTATGTGTATATTTCATGTATATCTAACACTAACCCTAACCCACCAACCCTAACCTTGACCCCTAACCCTCTAACCCTAACTCTCTAACCCTAACCCACCAACCCTAACCTTGACCCCTAACCCTCTAACCCTAACTCTCTAACCCTAACCCACCAACCCTAACCTTGACCCCTAACCCTCAAACCCTAACTCTCTAACCCTAACCTAAACCTTAACCCTAAATTTTCAGGGCATATACACATGTATACCCTGTTTATACACATACCCTGAAATTTCAGGGTTTATACATATTCCCTGATTGTACGCATTCCCTGTAACATATCTATTGTTATTTTTGGTTTTATTGGTCATCTTTATGTATTTTGGCTTATTTTAAGTTCTGCTGATTTGCTATTTATTCGCTGTTACTGTTATTTGTGTGAAGGAGTTTAAAATTTATGTCTTACATCGGTTTATCTTGTGTTTTTGTCAGTTGGTGATGAACCTGTTCTTTCGTATGAGCCTGTCGTTCAACAAGAACGTAAGTACAACACGCAGCCGCGTATTACAATCTGACTGGAGTGTACTGCAATTAATCCAATATTTGTAGAGTTAATTGTTTTTATTATTATGATAATAAAAATTCTTCATTTTAGAAACTGTGCCGTGCTAATGGATACAAAAAGGGAAGCCCAAAAGGGAATATGGTCCCGCTGGGTAGGGCCACCTATGTAGCTAAGAGTAATTATCTAATGCATGTACACCAAAGGCAGATAGGCAGTTGGTTTAATAAAGAATATACTTACTTACACAGTTGCACAGAAATGTGAATCTGAGTCAACAGGTGAAGAACAGTTAAACATCATGTTTAAAATTCAGTAACTTCTCTCATTCAACTCTTGGCTTGTATGTCTAAATTTGTGTTTATTTCTTTGAATGTATTCAGCTTGACGTGTACAGTGCTGTGGGTTTGCTAGTGCTACACATTCAAGGATATACTTACTTACTTACTTTAGTAATCATTATTGACTGGTACTGATGATTGTTGTCATTGCATTGTCTTGTAGTCAAGTACGCTCGTCCGGTGATCATTCTTGGACCACTGAAGGACCGTTTGAATGATGACCTCATCAACGAATTTCCAGATCGATTCAGCAGCTGCATCCCTCGTTAGTATCAATGACCAGATGCGGAAGCTGTAGTCTGTAATGTAACAGAGTGTGTGGTCATGTGATGTACGGTGATATAACACAAGGCAGCGTAAGGTAAGGTTATGTGACATAAGTAGTCGATGTAAAGTACGGTAGGACAATTTAAGGTAAGGTAAGATAAGATAAAGTAAGGCAAGATTTGGTAAGGTAAGATAAGATCCCTGCTCTGAGGTCTGAGGTCTTAATCCTAGTACATGGTATGAAACTGACAATCATTGTTAAGCCACCTTCCCATAAGGTACGGTTGTCCCAATGTAAAAATTACCATTGTCATGTGTGCTTCAGCCAAATTTCTTTCAGCCACAGTCCACATACGTCTTATGTAGTAGTTTCAGTTTAATGACATTGTGTGATGACAAAGGTTATTAGTGTCACCCTCCTCCTTTATCCAGGCTTGGGACTGGCACTGTCAGAGTGCAGACAGTGACTGTGAGGCGCCCTTGTAACGGCATGGCTGTGTTACGGCGCCATATAATTATCACTATTGTTATTATTATTGTATTAGTGGTGGAGTGGAGTTACAGTGCACATACATATACATACATACTTACATACATACATACATTATCCCCCTTTTGCAGTATTGATATAAAAGTTGATTGGTTTATCAGACACAACCCGACCAAAGCGTGACTACGAAGTCGATGGCCGTGACTACTATTTCGTTCAGTCAAGGGAGCAGATGGAGCGCGACATTCAGAACCACATGTTCATCGAAGCAGGACAATATAACGACAACCTATATGGGACCAGCATCATGTCTGTACGAGAGGTCGCTGAAAGGGTCAGTCCAATTGCACATCCTCTCTCTCTCTCCAGACTCTGACTGGCAAATAGTACCTAACTAGTACCTAAGTACTATCTTCATCCATATGTGTGCATGTATTAGTATTAATTAGTAACTTTAACATGACTGGTGTCTAATGTATGCCTGTATGTATGTATGTATATATGTATGTATATATGTATGTATATATCAGAGATGGGTAACTAATCGATTAGATGCTAATCGATTAGCTAATCGATTAAATAAACAGCTAATTCTAATCGATTAGCTACAGGATTTTGCTAATTCTAATTCTAATCGATTAGCTGTTGTCTGATTCTAATTCTAACTGATTAGCAATTTTCAGCTAATTCTAATCGATTAGAATTAGAATTAGCTGTTTGTATAATCGATTAGCTTCTAGATTAGCTAATCGATTAGCTTCTAATCGATTAGTTACCCTTGTCTGATTGCCACATGATTGACCATAATTATAAATAATTATAATTGTAAGTAATTATTTAAATGGTTTGACATAGTGTGGTGAACTGTTCTTGGTTAAAAGTCGTATTCCGTTGCTGGTTTCATTCATGTGCTGTAGCCAATATTTTACGCTATATAACACCGTGTTACGTGCTACGGTTTGTATTCTCTAGTTTGTTGTTGTCTTTTGTTTCTAAGCAGGGGAAACACTGCATTTTGGATGTCAGTGGAAATGCCATAAAGCGTCTCCAGGTGGCGGGACTCTATCCGATCGCTGTTTTCATCAGACCAAAATCCGTGGAGGCCATCATGTCAGTACCACGTCACATAGCAGTACATTACATGCACTCTATATAAGTTCAGATACATACATACATAAATACAAACATACATGCAGACATACATGTGGGGCACGGTGGTGTAGGGGTATGTTTGGTGCCTTTCAACCGGAGGGTTGCGGGTTCGAATCCACCTCAAGCCGCCACGTAGGGACCCTGGGCAAGTCCTTCACTCGCAATTGCTCATGCGCTTCGGCGTGAAACTCCGATTCAGTGTCCGTGCTGTAGTCGGGAGCGCCTCTGAGTACCGGTAGAAATCTTGAAGGGGCGCTATATAAATATCTGAAATGAATGAATGAATGAACATACAGACTTACATACATACATACTAGTACATACATACTAGTACATACATACATACATATATTACTTTATGCCATGCAGACGTGCACACAATACAACTGTACTTTGATATTGCCCTCCTTCCAAAGCTCAGAAGTGCACACACGACCATAAGACAGGACATCGATGGCACTGAGCAATTGTGAGTGAAGGACTTGCTCAAGGTCCTTGCACATTGACTGCCTCGGATGAGGCTCGAACCCGTACTCTCTGCGTTACAGGTCAAGCGCTGTAACCAATTGGCCACCGTGCCTCACACACACGCACACACATGCATATTGCATACATATACATACATGCGTGGGTGTGTAAGTATTCATACATAATTGCATCATTCATATATATGTATTTTCTTTGTGAAAACATCTCAATTCGCTTAACTGACTAAAAGCAAGTTTTGCAATCTCGGTCTATTCATTTTGAAATGGGTATGTTGTTTGAGCGTTAAGATGTTGTCCTGAAGGTCGTTGTCCATTTTCACGTTGTTTCTCGTTGCAGAGAATGGAACAAACGAACAACAGAGGATCAGGCGAGAAAGACTTTCGAGCAAGCGCTTAAACTAGAACAGGAGTTTGGCGAATATTTCACAGGTCTTCTTTCTATTATTATAATTGTTATGATATCTTTATTTAGCAAGAAACACTTATCTAAGACACAGTAAACTAGAGATGGGCACGATTAGTTAAATCGCTAAATCATTGGAGATATCTTTTGATGATTACTTTTTTCTCTACTGTTTTGCTCTCTCAGTTGGTTCCAAAGTGGGCTAAATAAAGTTTGAATTAAATAAAGTTTGAATTAAATAAATTTTGAATTAAATAAATTTTGAATTAAATAAATTTTGAATTAAATAAATTTTGAAGTAAATATATTTTGAATTAAATAAATTTTGATTTAAATGAATTTTGAATTAAATAAATTTTGAATTAAATGAATCTTGAATTAAATAAATTTTGATTTAAATAAATTTTGAAGTAAATAAATTTTGAAGAAACTAAATTTTGAATTAAATAAATTTTGAATTAAATAAATTTTGAATTAAATAAATTAAATTTTGAATGATTGTAGCGATCGTTTCTGGCGATACGGCTGACGACGTTTACGCCAACGTAAAAGACGTGATCCAGGATCAGTCTGGTCCGATCGTCTGGATCCCCACTCCCGATCGGGTCCTGTAGTCGCTCCTACGGCCGATCACTCCGTCAGCGGGGTTTCAGCATTCTCTTTTTTCGTCACGAGACTCTTCACACGAATACCATTTTGTTTTGTGTCGTGCCGTTCAACGGCGCGTTTCCGATATCGAGAGTGTAAAAGTCTGTTTTACGCAGACGTTACGGATTCTTTTTTTGTAAGCGTAAAGATATTAATGACGAGCAATCAGTCTTTTATGTTTCTCTATGATTTTATTGACTGTTAGCGTTAGGTTTGCTTAGTTGCCTTTTAATGCTTCAGACGATGCTAGAATTTCCTCTCGATTTCTTAACTACTAACAGGATGATGATTGAAAGGTTTTTGTTTATGTTGTCCACTGTTTTGGGGGAGAATCAGCTCTGGGTCTTAATCAAAAATCGTCTGACTTTGTCGTGTAGTGTTCGGTCTAGTGGCGGTTCAGCCTTTTTTGGCTGAAGCACTGATATACTAACTTGTGCACTTACTGCAGTGAGACACACTTGACTGTCACAGTTTTGCCTACAGCATAATTTTATTGATTCATTAGTGTACACGTTTCGTATCACTTAATTAATAAACCTGCACGTGTTGAACGATATTGTATCAAAATATTCCTCTTGGCCATGCGCTGGAAGTGTTCAAGCCGCGGAAACGTTTTACGTATACCTCTGAATGGAACACACGCCTTAGAATAGAACCTGTACATGTAGCCGTAAGTACAATTAAGCAAGTGACTGGTTACTTGTTCAAATCTAATGACTGCTTCGTTGCTATTATCCCGATTCATCAACTTATGGTCACTTCGATTGCAATCGAAAATCGTAATTTGTTGAAGATGACTCGGTCGAAATCCAATTGGTGAGGAAACCAAAGAAGCGGGCTATCGTTGGCGAGCTGAAAGAAGCGAGTTTTAAGTTTAGGCCTGAAAGACAAGAAAGAGTCAACAGAATGCACAGAATGAAGTAGCGATTTGTGCTATCGAAATGTGCAGAACTGGATATTACCAAAATTGTTAGGAAGTAGTTGGAGGGCAAGCTTAGATGTGGAACTATCAAAAGGTAGGAATAGTTGGGTATAATCAGCAGCATACAAATGGTGAGCAAGAGAGCTATCAGGAGGTAGTGAACTAAGTGGAGTTGTATATGACGTAAATAGGAGTGGGCCCAGCGCAGAACCTTGTGGAACCCTACAATTTAAGAGAGTGGCGTGCAGAAGTCGAGTGATTAATGCGAATTGAGTATGTGCCTGTGAGACATATCTGTGTTTTGTTTAGAACGATCTGTTTCTGTGTACAATTGATTCCGCTAAACAAGGTAGCTTACAGTGTTTTCAATTTTCAAAATCTCTTCTTGTTTTCTACATACTGTATAATGTATGAATCACGTCATTGCTGGGTTTTAAAACTATTTCTAAGTTGTGCATTTGTATCCTTATTTGTATCAGGAAGTTAATTAATTAATCGCCTGTAATCAGTTTTATTTCGTTTAAGTTACCGAAGCAAACCATGTCTCGGAATCTACCTGCAACTTGTAGAATCATTTCTGCAGTCATGTTTTTACTTGGGTGAAAGATATGTGCTGCTAAGACCTGTTGTGGAGTGCCGCACTACCAGTGTCAGATTTACCATTAAGCTAAAAAAAAAGCTACAGCTTAGGGCCTCACAATCTGCAGGGGCTTCAACAATTTTTTATATATATATATTAATTAATGTTAAAATGATTTAAAAAAATTACATTTAAGTATTGTTTCCAGGGTACATTATATTAAAATCTATGATAGAGTTCGAGCCAACCAAATGATAAATAATTATGTGATAAGTAAATGCATTCATTTGAAAATAATTTGAATTTTTCACTTTAGATGCCTTGCTATTAATTAATTAAAAGGCATAATTTTTATATGTTTTAAAGTTTTGTGAGACCTTCTGGTGTAAACATTTTTAACAGTAGTAGTTTCAGTTTAGCAGCACTGTGTGATAACAAAGATCATTAGTGTCGCCCTCCTCCTTCATCTAGGCGTGGAACTGGCACTGCCAGCTGAAGAAGGAGGGGCCTCCAAGCTTTTTATAGCCTAGGGCCTCACCAAGTCCAAATCCAGCACTGGGCAGTACGCAAACTCACCATGTTGTTGTAGTTTCAGTTTAACAACACTGTGTGATAACAAAGATCATTAGCGTCGCCCTCCTCCTTTATCCAGGCTCGGGACTGGCACTGTCAGAGTGCAAACAGTGGCGGAGTTAAAACTCGCCATGAAATCTTACTTAACCTTATACTTACACATGTAGCAGAGTAGTATGGTCACGGCTTTTGTTCTCAGTTTCATTATTGATGTAATGGAAGTGTATCCAAGCTCAGCTACATATGAGAGTATTACTTTTTTCTTAGATTACGACTTTAAAGAAGTTGTAATTTCTTGTAATTGAATCATGGTGGCATTGTTAAGATGTAACGTAACCTTCAGCAGTTATTTTGTTTCGTTTTGCTAATGTAATCGTTTTGTACAGAATTGAATCTAGACTTCAGGTGGGCTTGTGCGTTGCATGTTTGATATCTGTTCTAAGTGGATATTGTTATACGCATTAGATGATTTCGACACATTTACGACACTGCTTTACGTAGCAGCAAATGCGCACCCAGGTAATTGTATGAACTGAGCTGTTTTGTTTGTCTTTGAGCACAGAGCATTCAACACTAGTGCAATACAATACAACTGAAAGTTAATAATGCCCTCCTTACAAAGTTTAGAACTGCACACTTGGTTCTGGTACTTGGACATTTATTATGGTTGTAGGAGCTCACAGTGATGCTCAGATGCTCAGATGCTCCTTTCTGGTATGAATGATGTTGTAGTTAAGAGATATGCGTGTATACTAGACCTTTAATATATCACCTGTCAGTAGCTCATTAAAATGCTCTAACGAAATGACTTGAAAGACATTGAATGGTGAGCAAACAGTTCTCAGATAACTAGAAAGTAGTCACCTCTGGCACGCAGAGCGATGGTAATTATTGGGCGATTGTACGAGATTGTCTTGATGTTAAAGGTTGCACTTCACTTTGTTCATTTTTGCACCGTGGTTTAGTTATTGCGATACTAAGCACTTTGTTTCTGCAATTTCACCTGGCACTTCAGTAGGGTAAGCAGTGATGTAATTATATCTCCCAGTGGATTTTGTTATTTTAATAAACGATAGTGTATGGGAGGTGTGTGTGTGCTCGAACTTAAACCAATGCCTTATAGAAGCTTGCACCTAATGCAGTTAGTTTTGTCTGGTGGGACATCACAAGAAATTATCCCAAAGATTTGACAAGATTGCAAAATTTGAGATTGTGTGCATTGAACTGTCTTTAAGTTGTTATTTCTAATTTATTATTATTATTTTTGAAGAAGCAATGATATCAGGATTTTTAAAGTTTGAGGATTATAAATGATAATAAGTCAGTCAGTCAATGGTTCTATTCAGTTGTGCTTAGACCAAGTGCTCTGAAACTATAAGCCAGAAGGTTTGAACCTACACGCTAGACGTTACAGGGCTTGCATGCAACTACTTGGCCTTCTTGCTCTACCTAACAGTGTGTTAATGGATGAACTGTTTCCAGAATGTCCTTTTCGTGTCTCTTGTTGTTTTTGTAACTTTGTGGAAATTAGTGTGCATGCACAAAGCAGACTACATGTATTTCAGAATTTTAATGATTTTCGTTTTTCTGTTGTTCTTTTTCACTGCTAATAGTTTTGTGGAGTCGTTTAATAATTACTGTATTTGCAGCGAATGAGTTACTGTTTAAATCTTTGATTGATGATTGCCACAGAAGATTGAATGCCAAAGACAGATTGATTGCCTCTCACAAAGATTTTATTGTATGTGCAAGTCGGCTGCGAAAGCCTTGTCTGCTGATGTTAACTTAAAGTTATAATCTGATTAAATATGGTTGTAATTGAGTCGTTGTGTGCTTTGCTCTGATTTGTCAGTAGGTGGCGCAGACTCGCTGGAAAGATGTTTGACGCATTGCTTTTTCCTTCTGCAACTTAAAACTCTTTGCACCTTTAATCGTATGCAACCTAGGAGTAGGATATAATTTTGTTGACTACATTTGGTGACCTTAGTAATTTACGTTGTGTAGCTGCCTTTGACACTTTAACAACGAGCTGCATTGGTTTCCCAGTCACTTTTATTACATTCTTGTCTTACTCGTAAGTCACTCGGTTGGTTGAAATCCCAAAATGCTTCTGATCAGACTTGACAATCCAATCACCCTGCTCTAACAGATCATCATGCTCTTAACTCGTTCCTGCCCATTCCCCTTTTACTACTCATATTAAGTTCACTACCAATCCTATGTATAATGCCCCTTGACTCTTGAATCCGTCCTGAATTGGGAAATCCTACTCCAATTGTACCTCTCCTCCCATGCCATTCTTTCCCACCTTCAGGAATATGGATCCCTTCACTGGTCAAGTGCAGCAGTTAGTTTGTTGTCATATCATTCGCGAGATGGCGTCAGCGTTGTGTCGCCTGCCCTTAAACCTGGCTGTATGGGTGAGCAATGAGCATCTTTTAAAGACTTTTTATAATTCAGGGAATGTTCCGTGGGGAATCGATTAGCCCGCTAAGTTATTCCCATCAGCATTTGCAAGAAAGGGTTGAGTGGCTCCAACTTTGCACATCAGTCCCCTGTTCTTTCAACTGGCTTTGTAAAATTAGTTGGAGGGATCAAGCCTCAAGGCTTATAGACTCTGGATCCGCCCATTGGACAGTGCACACAAGAATTGAATGAACCCGAGAAGCGTCAAGGTGGCAAAAAACTACAGTTATCTGTTGGTATTGACGAGCAGGCGCGGCACTGACATTTTAAAGTTGTTTATGTTTCATTAACTTTTATAACCTAAAAATGCAATTCAAACTGATACACCGTAGTAGGATTACAATTCATAGTATGAACGGGTGATCACTAGTTATTACAGGAGTCGTATTTAACTGTTTGGCAGCCATCAGGTCCTACTACTCATTTTACCAACGCCAACTGGCGAATGAGAGGCTGAGTGTACCTTTGGGAAGGTAGCGGGAATTGATCCCGCTTCCTACTGCTTAATTCCTACTGCTCTTCACGCCAGTGATGTTACCATTACTCTATGGACCTCCCCCCCCCTCCCCGCCATGAGGTGGGTCGGATCACCATGGAAACCGATATGGCAAAATCATAACCGGACATACTCCACTATTGTCATTATTATCCATTGACGACCTCTATACAGACAAGTACCGGTAATGTTAACTGTTCTTAAACTATCAAGTTTTCCACTAGGTTGATTTTTAGTATGAAAAAATACCTGAACCATCATAACTTTTCTCGAAAGTTTACCCAAATTTCGAGCGTTCGGGATTCGCTTTAAATTAGCATATGACGAGAAAAGAAAGCCATACACGATTCAGGCACAATTTCTTGTTTATATTGGCGGAGTACTGCCTAATTCTAGAATGCAAAAGTGCCGCATAGCGACTATAGTGCATCCTACTGTTTTGAAGTAACTCGATTTTCTTGACTCGTTTTCGGATAATCCGTTCAGCCTGTAACTCGCACATGACTCGAAATAGTGCGTCACGTGCAGTCTATGTTGTTTACATTTTGAGAAGAAGGAAAGTTTTAATTTTGCAAATTACTTCATAAATTCTTCAAACGTCGGCACTTTATTTTATGTTTTTGATAAATAGACCTAAAATGCCGACGTCGGAGCGCATCCACGGGTCATCTCTGCTGCTCGCAATTCAGCTCTTATGCTGCGCTAGTGTTGGCTTTTCAAGCGGGTATCGTGCTCAGGAGTGGATCGCCCAATCTTCAGGGACCGGAACTTCCAACCCCACCCTGCACCGAATTCGAATTGCCCAGGCGAACACAGCTTCTTCCCCTCCTGTAGCTGGCGGCCGACCGAGGTCCCTGGGCAAGTTCGTCCCCGGTCAACCAGCCCCGGCTTTCAAGTTGCCCACCCTCGATGGGTCCCTGGTCTACCCTGGACCAGTCATTAACAGGACCACTCCGGTGATATTCCACTCGTATAATCCAGAGTCCGCTTTCCTGCGATGCCTTTGGAACTGTTCCGGGTCAGTGGAAGACTTCGTGACGTCATCGCCGGCCGACGTTCATTACGTATTCATGTCGTCATCGAATGACGCCATCGGTGACGTCACCTGGATGAGATCGAGGCTGAAAAGTACGGCGCTTAAGTAAGTAAGAAGATTCTGTCATTTCATAATAATTTGGTTCCTCTACAGGTGCTTACTAAGTTAAGATCTTAACATACCATGTAAAACCGATACTTTGTATTTATGTACATGTATGTATGTATTTTTATAAGTATGTGTGTATGTATGTATGTATGTTTTTATTTCTGTATATTTATATATATGTATATATGTATGTAAATTAGGCTGACCAGATGTCCCGGTTTTCCCGGGACAGTCCCGATTTTCTGCTAGCTGTCCCGGCTGCCGGGAAAGGTAGGCCAAACTCTAAATATGTCCCGGTTTTTAAAAACTTACCTGACTTTCCGATCTCATATATGATGTATTTCATGTGCGTTTGTCATGTGATGAAATAAAGGATATACTTACTTACTTTATCAACGTCTCCTTGATTTTACTACTGGCATCTGGCGAGTAAATTCATTTTTAATCTCACTTTTATTTATTGATTGATATCTTTATTGATTGATTGATTGATTGATATCTTTATATCTTTATTGCCATGCATAATACCTCTTCCGGTTCTAAACGTCATATCGTCGTAGTGATAGGCCCTAATATTCTGATAAAACACATTTTCATAAATAATAATTTGAAACTAAATTACTAAAATAAAATTATAAAATGTCAAAACGAAAGTGTTCTTTTAACGACGATCTGAAGGCCGAGTTTTCATTCTTGTCCAGCAGTGCGACTGATAGTAGTACTGCATTCTGCAATATCTGTAAGTCAACTATTTCGGTTGCTCACGGCGGCAGGTCAGACATCAATGACCACATTAATGCCACTAAGAAACACAAGGTCGCTCTGAGTGCAAGAGTAAGTTCTTCATCAAGCATACATTCAAGCGCCAAATATGAGTGACTGATTTGATAAATTTAGAATTTAATTTTAAATTTAAAAGCATGATTTGAATAAAACCTTTCACTTAGTCTTACAGACTTATAGTCTTATACCAATATAATAAGCATAAAATAGATATATGTGCAAGTTATATTAGGCCTATATTAATTATTGACAGCATAACAAATTTATTTTGAAGTGTCCCGGTTTTTAGTTTCCAATATCTGGTCAGCCTAATGTAAATGTATTTATCAAGAGTAGGTGTTTGACATCACTTGGACTAATCAATCAAATGACCGAGGACAATGGATATCATTTATTTGTGCCCATCACCACCAACTGGCTGACATCAGGCACTGATGATGTTGATGATGATGATGTATGTGTGTATATATGAGGATACTTAATATAGTGCCTTTTAAGTATCTCACAAAAGTGCAGTACACAAGTCTGTCTATCTATCTGGTCAGCTGAGATGCCATTTCTTTTAGACATGAGAAGCTGCATCCACTGTGGCAGTGGACACGTTTGGCCGATCGCCTGCATTTCGTTACGATTTCTACGTGGAAACTAAGAGACCTGGGCATCTGGATTCCGGATCTATTGCAGGAATGGACCTGCCAGGATCATAACTGTGGTCTGGATCAGGTTGTGATCGAAGGAACTGATCTACGAGGTATTACGATTTGTCATCATCAGTTGATGGCATCGCATGTTGGGCGGCAATGGGTCTGATTGAATAACCTTAATTGATTGATTTAATGACATTGATTGATTGATTGATTGAAGTACCTTCATTGATTGCTTGAATGACCTTCATTCACTGATTGAATGACCGTCATTCGCTGATTGAATTACCTTCATTGATTGGTTGAATGACCTTCATTCACTGATTGAATTACCTTCATTCGCTGATTGAATTACCTTAATTCACGTTGGTGTTAAAGTTCATTAAGAACAAGTTCATCTATAAGCAAATGCTGCTCCTGAAGATAAGTGTAAATGTAACCACTGGTGGGCTCTTGCACACACCTAGAACCCAGCCATCACAGACAACCCATTAAAATAAAACTTCCGTAAAGTAAGAATGTGTAAGTACCGGTATGTTGGTTACGCTGTTATGTATTGTATCGGGCAGCTTTATGTAGTGCCTTGTAAGTGCTCAGTTAACGAATGAAATTTGATTTCCAAGATTTTGACTGCCATTTCAATACACTGGGTCAACACTTTTGAAAAGTTCTTAAATAGGTGGTTAAGGACAATTGAGATCACAGTTGAATTGGAGAATGTCATATGACATGAAGAGAGATAAAATAGTAGGGCAAATAGCATTGCAAGGGTCAGGGTACTTGACCTTTCTTAAGGTCTTTGGGATGCATTGGGTTTGGAAATTATGGGTCAAGAGAAGCTTTAAGTGGTTGGATGGTGAAAGCAAAGGACCTGCTTTTCTTATTGATAATAAAGGTAGCCAGATTAATAATCGATGTGTGATTGAGATAGCCCCAGTTTCTATCAACCCAGCTAGAAGTGGACCATGCGTTAGCCCTAATGGGTGTCAGACTAATTCTGTACTCAATAGTGTAGTTGTTAGCATGCTGGATTGTCAATGGAGAGGTCGGGGTTCAAATCCCCACATGGCAGAAATTTGGTTAGAGATTTCTGCTCCACCTGTGCCCCTAGCCAACTCAGATATTTTGAGTACACAGTTGGTGAAAAGATGAGACGGCAATGGAAAGGAATGGCCATCCACCCTCATAAGCCAAGGCTAAGAAAATGAAGTCACTAACACTTCATACCCATGGCTGCCTCAGCACTAGCTTAAGGGACTGCTCTTCTTCTTCAATCGTGTCACACCAGGATCAAAATCATAATCTATGAATTATTTGTGATAATTTTCTGTTTCTTAAGATGGTGCATTTTATTTAGATATGCCTTTGACGCTCCCTCGTCTCGACGCGCACTATGACTGGCTGCCTTCACCTGAAACGACCTTCAACAATCGAACTCTTCCTGCTAAGGTCATTGGAGATGGATGTGCTGCTGATGCAGGAGCCAAAGGCGTCATCGCTATTGTCTCTGAAAAGAACTGCGACTATTTCGTCAAGGTTGGAATTTCTGATGCTCCCTCAACCACACATTTATCACCTCACGCTTCATTATTACAGGTTACTGTTACAAGAATGCAATTATTACGGATGCTGCTGTAATACAGTGTGGAATCTTAACGCAAAGTCTTTGGGAGATGTGTGGTATGATACTACAGTGTGTAAACCGCACTGCATGTAAGTGTAATGCTGAAAATCAATTGGTAGTGCTACACTGCCGTTTCTGTATAGTGTGTTAATTTAACTGCTTTGGGGGACTTCACTCCACAATTACAGTTACAATTACAAATTACAAATTGCAATTACAAATTACAGTTACAAATTACAATTTAAAATTACAATTACAAATTACGATTAAAAATCACAATTACACTTACAATTACAAATTACAATTTCACTTAAGATTACAATTACACTATATGGAGCTGTGCACATTCTTTTAATCTGACAAATGGTAGGTGATGATGGTGGTTTTTCTCACTGATAATTCTGTCTGTTTTGTTTTCATCTGATAGTTTCAGGCGATGGCCAAATCCGGGTCCCTGGGTGTCCTAGTTCTCCAGGACGTGTCCCCACAGCCGCCCGACATGAACTGCAAGGATGACGAGTGTAGCGTTCCTCTTAACATTCCGGCCTCGACCATTCCAAATCATCCATTCCTTAGAAGGTTTGTTCATCGGTTTTATTCTTTAATTTTTCTTAGGTGTTGGCTGGCCACAGAAATCTGCAATTCATAACCTGAGGTGAGCTTGTTGCTCCTGTTGTGAGCACTTTGACAATGCAACGTCATGCCTTTCAGTGCTTGAACCATCTATCTGAATTGGCCTTGTGTGTCTGTCTGACCAAGGACCTGTGCTAAACACTGGAAGGCTGTTCTCATTCTCCAATGCAGGGCTAAGAGTGCCTCCGAGTATATCTGACTGATAGCTGCGTACAGAGCACCATTGAG
Source organism: Aporrectodea caliginosa (assembly GCA_020284085.1). NCBI lineage: Eukaryota > Metazoa > Annelida > Clitellata > Crassiclitellata > Lumbricidae > Aporrectodea > Aporrectodea caliginosa. The sequence goes on from JACEVL010000042.1 coordinate 88,287, forward strand.
GCTCATAATAAATGCTATACAAGTGTTCTGTTACATTACATTAAATATAGTTTAAAAGAGTGCTACATAAATGGCTCTGAAGGAATGCGCGAATGAATTTATATAGCACCGTTCGGTAGTGATAGTAGACCCTGGGCAAGTCCTTCACTCGCAGTTGCTCATGCGCTTCGGCTTGAAACTCCGATTCAGTGTCCGCGCTGTAGTGGGGAGTGCCTCTGAGTAGAAATCTTGAAGGGCGCTATAACAAGTGCTCATACATACATACATACATACATACATGCATACATACATATAATATTATATAATTATTATTATTAAAATGTTGCAGAGACGGTAACATTACCATCCGTTACCAGAACGTTGCGTCAGAAAACTTCTTTGCCGCCATAGACGAGAAAGGTCAGCTGGCCGAGGTCGGTTGGCTGTTACACCCATCGCTTGTCTACCTTCCATGGCAGGCTCAGTGGTTTGACTACAAGCGTCAGCTGGACGAACGTCTCTCATCAAAAGTCCTCTCAGTTAACATCTTCAATAACTCCGTGATGCAAGGTGACAAAGGTGCTTCGGTCAACGTTACTCTTCCGCCGCTGGAGGATCTGAGGAAGTACGGAGAGCTGCAGCTGGATTTCTCGCTGTCGTGTCCTGGAGAGAGGGATGAAGAGTGTCCGCATTGGGATCGGACGATTCAGGTGTTTGTGTGTTGCAAGGAAAAGTCCGATCTTTGTGGAGCAGAACTCGGCCGGTGGATCAGTCCTTTCAGAAGGTTTGGAGATGAATGGATTTTTGGTTATTTATGGTTGTAATTGTAATAAATGTCAGGTCAAGGTCAATGTAAGGTCAAGGTAATGAATATCCGATGAGGGTTGATGAGTTCTGCTTTTTCTGTTTTATTATAACGATATCTGAACGTGATGATGTCAACTTTGGGAATCTGCTCTGAATTGAAAGTTTTGCCAAGCTACATACTTCGGTACATAGAACTGATATTTGGCCCAGCTACATGCTTACGATACATAGAACTGATAGAACTGATGTTTGGCCCAGCTGCATACTTATGGTACATAGAACTGATAGAACTGATGTTTGGCCCAGCTACATAGTTACGGTACTTAGCATTGATATTTTGCCCAGTTACATACTTACAGTACTGATATTTGACCCAGTTACATACTTACGGTACTTAGCAGTGATATTTTGCCTAGCTACATACAGTACTTAGCACTGAGCACTGATATTTGGCCCAGCTACATACTTATAATACTTAGCTTTGACAGTTGGACCAGTTAATACTTATGCTACTAGCACTGATATTTGGCCACGCTACATACTCAGTTGATGTTTTGCCCAGCTCTACACAAACAAACACGTCATCGATATTCGTCCATGGCTGCATACATATCGTTGATTTTCCAGGCGAATTGGACGATGGTTGACCTCTGTGGGGTCACTGATTCCGTTGTTGGAGACTAAGCAGTGTACATTCATGGTGACTGGTGCAACGTCGGGTGAGCTGTGGATGCCAACTCTGAATCTGCGGTTCTCATATCCGTCGGAAGGACTGCATTCCGAGCGACCGTTACTGGTGAAACGATGGATCAGTGGCACATTTACCTTCAATAAGAACTACAATAAAATGTTCCAGGAGTTCCAGCTCCAGTTGGCGGGAATCGAGTGGAAACGGGTGAGAGATTTTCCGCAGTCATATAGCCTTCAGCTCCGCCACTGTGCTCTGGCAGTGCCAGTCCCAAGTCTGGATAAAGCACGAGGGCAACACTACACTAATCATCTTTGATACGACACAGTGTTGTTGAACAGCAACTAACCAACCATATATCGTTCCCTGGTTTCTTGGGCTTATCCCTATTCGATTACTTTGGATTTTTTTATCACTATTTCTCAAGCCTTTCCTCTGTCTGTTTCTCATGTTTAGCCTCAGTGTTATTGTCAGTCTATGTTGCAGGCTGTTTTAGGCTTGTCCTTGGCTATTCACAAAATCAGTCTTCCTATTTTATTCATCTTTCTCTTCCTCCTCCTGCTTATTCATTCATTCATTCATTATGGGAATTTATAGAGCGCCCCTTCAAGAAACCTACTCATGAGCACTCCCAGCCCAGCCACAACTAAAGAAAAAAGACTTGAGTGACTTTTAAAACCCAGTTGGGTTGATCAGTAGTAATGAACGCAGCTCTGGTGGGAGATCATTCCAGACGGAGGGACCTACAGCTGAGAAATCTTATCCTCCTTATCCTGTTCCTCCATTATTATCCTCCCCTCCTCTTTTTCCTCCTCTTCCTCCTTCCTGCTGATTGCTTCCATCTCCTTCCGCCTGCTCCTTCTTCCCCATTTTCCTACTGCTCCTCCTTCTTCCTCCTCTTCCTCCTGCTCCTTCTTCCTCCTTTTCCTCCTGCTCCTTCTTCCTCCTTTTCCTCCTGCTCCTCCTTCTTCCTCCTCTTCCTCCTGCTTCTTCTTTCTCCTTTTCCTCTTCCTCCTGCTACTTCCTCCTTTTCCTCCTGCTCCTTCTACCTCCTTTTCCTCCTGCTTCTTCTTCCTCCTTTTCCTCCTGCTCCTTTTCCTCCTGCTTCTTCTTCCTCCTTTTCCTCCTGCTCCTCTTTCTGCTCCTTTTCCTCCTGCTCCTCTTTCTCCTCCTCTTCCTCCTGCTTCTTCTTCCTCCTTTTCCTCCTGCTCCTCTTTCTCCTCCTTTTCCACCTGCTTCTTCCTCATTTTCCTCCTCCTCCTGCTCCTCTTCCTGATTCTCAGTCAATCTTTGTTGTCGTTTGGATCAGGTGAAGATCTTCTCCGTCATAACTGGACATGGAAGTGATGAGAATGGTTGTGGGGAATTCTGCGTCACTTCCCACCAATTTGTTGTCAACAACCGACATCTATACAACATGACATTCCACAATGCGGGTAGATTGTAACGCCTTTTGATTTTTATAATACTCAATCATTCCCTCTCAAGTAGGCTAGAAGAATCGTAGTCGCAAAATTTCTACAGCACCCAAAAAAGCGAAGTCATGAAAACCAGCTTATTCTTTTCGATCGCTACTTGGCTTAAACATTGTTCTCGTAGTCGTCGATTGCTTCACGGTTTAGCGCCAACGACAACACAATGAAGGGAGAAGGAACTGGAAGTGAAATGAGCATAGAAAACTGAAAAGGAACTGGGAGTGAAATGAGCATAGAAAAATGACCGTAGACTAGAGTAGGATTACCATTCAAAAGTTCAAAAAGTAAGTAAGGGAAAAGCTCATGTTTCATTTTCAAGTTAACTTTTGCAATTTTTTCAGTTATACAGTTTTCGTTTTTCAGTTACTATTACAGTTTCAGTTATTCAGCATTTTTCAGTTTCAGTAACAGTTACAGTTAACTACAAGACATTTTTCAGTTATTTTGCTATTTCAGTTACAGTTAATAGAAATAACACTGCTTTCAAGTCACTGTAACATTCATGCCGCTATGACATTGACGCCACTATATTCATGTTTGCCTTCGGTGTGCAGGAACTCCTCTTGGCTGTGCCGAGCGTGTCCTGTTCGGTGTTGAGCCGAATGAGCATGGGACTTGGTTGTACGGTCGTAACGGTTGGTGTGACGGTCAGCAGGTTGACCCTTGGGTCATCGACATCACCAATGACCTCGACCCGACCTCAGAAAACACGATCAAGTACTTTGGTTGGTTTCGAGGGGGTGACCCCGACCCAAAACAGAACCCCGGGGTCATCACAATCAATGCCTACGTCGCTGTCTATGCATGATGACGGATTCGTGTCCTATGCACGTTTAATGTCACTCAGACGTTTTTGATTGTGCAAATTGATAAGTTCATCTCAAAAGGACAGCAGTTATGATGATAATGATGATGATGATGATGATGATGATGATGATTATTATTATTATTATTATTATTATTATTATTATTATTATTATTATTATTATAAGTTTGATGATAATTATGATGATGATGGTGATGATGAGTATGATTGTGATGAGGTTGATGATGAATATGATGATGGATTTGATTGTGATGATGATGATTATGATGATGATGATTATTATTATTATTATTATGCTTATAATGATGATGATAATTATGATGATGACGGTGATGATGAGTATGATCGTGATGAGGTTGATGATGAGGAATGTGATGATGATAATTGTGATGATGATGGATTTGATTGTGATGATGATGATTATGATGATTATGATGATGATGATTATTATTATTATTATTATTATTATTATTATGCTTATAATGATGATGAGTATGATGATGATGATGATGATGATGATGATGATGATGATGATGATGATGATGATGATGATGATGATGATGATGATGATGATGATGATGATGATGATGGTAATGATGATGGTAATGATGATGGTAATGATGATGATGCATACGATGATGATGAGTATGAGGATGATGAACATGATGATGGCTTTGGTTGTGATGGTGATGACGACGACGACTTTCGGGACTAGTTTAATTTTCTAACAATATTTGACATTTTTTTGTTAAATTCGTATGTGCTTTTCTTAATTGGTGAAATTAGTCTACAGCATAAAAGATAACTGATCTGAGGTAAATAACTCATTTAAACTGACGAATTAGGGGTCGCCCATTAATTATGTCAACAAATTTTAGGCAGTTTTGATCCCCTTCTCCCCCCTTGTCAACCACTGTCAAACATTGACGGACCCCTAAACAATTATGTCAACAATCCCAGAACCCCCCTCTACAAAAAGAAACACAATGGCTCAATATATGTAGAATCATTTTTTTACACTAAAAATGCAATCTCGAATTTCAAAATATATGAGTTTAGTTTATTACCAGCTTTTAGTAGTATTAAACATTAAGCACTTTATACATTTTTAGCATTATTTAATTGTTTTCCCTACCATTTTGAAGGGTCTGTGTTGATTCATTTGAAAAAAATTTGTTGACGTAAAATTGTACCCCCCCTCCTCCCTTGTCAACAACTGTAAAACTTTTCCAAACCCCCTCCCCCCTATTTTGTTGACATAATTAATGGACGACCCCTTATAAGTAATTGATCTGAGGTAACGGAGGTGTGGTAAGTGATTGTAGCCGATTGAAGATAATTATGTCCGAAGGTGAGCGGTCGGTTACAGCAACGGAATGCACAACGGAACAGATCTCACGCTAACAACGGCAACCAACTCTCGATTTTCCCATCGCCTCAAACGGACAACAATAGAACTATCTATATATACACTCATGCATATATATATATATATACACATATATATAATATAAATACGTATATTATGTGTCCAATGTATGTTCTGATTTTCATATAAATATGTATATGCATGTGTAAAGATATGTATTTATTTATTTTTTTTTATATATATATATATATATATATATATATATATGCATATATATATATACATATTATAAACCTGCCTTTTCATATTTAGAGCTCATTCTCAGATATGTATACCTCATTTGTAAATTAGGTATATATAACATCTATTCTCATAATGTTATATACATTATACATAATATCATACTTCGTATTTATATATATGAGAGTTTCACACACACACACACACACACACACACACACACACACACACACACACACACACACACACACACGAGATATACATACATACGATGCACCTATGTATATACATGAGAAGAACGGGTAGTTTTGAAGCCTGGAGCGGTGACTGGCTGAGCTACCTGTTGTGACGGCGGCGACAGCGTCGTCGGCGGTCAAGTGATGTCGATGATGTCCAAGCGATGACCACGACGACGTCCAGCGTCTGTGTCGTCCTGAACTGACCCTCGGGGCGGACAGTACTCGCCCCACCGCCGCACTGGACGACGATGCAGGTGCACTGTTGGGCTGCTGAGGCAGGGAGGGAGGCCGAGAGGGATGCTCAGCAATTATCTTGTCTATCGCGATGTATGCTTGGTCAGCCTATAGGTCTCTGGTGGTATTCGTCCCATGGCCTTTGTCGGTTTTCCCTCCTTTCCTGCCACGTCCCATATGGGCCGATAGAGATTGTGTCGGCATTTTGTGTAGCGCCTTCAAAGAAGGGAGAAGGGGAAATTACTGCTACCCACTGTATAGCCTACTGGTACCGTTTATCTTACGTTGAAGGTGCAGGTATTCCCCCTTGCCTTCATTCTGAGCTAGTCTTTCGTGCACCAATGGTGCGTCGAAGAGGAATTTTCCTCATACTCAAACACACACACACGTTCTGTCAATCGTTCTGTGTCACCGTAGGCCTACTTGTCACTGGCACTGAAGTACTAGTCCTCGTACTTGCACTTTCTACTCAAGTACACGTACTTGCTATTTGAGTAGGCCTACTTGTACTTTTATTCTAAGAACTTGTTCCATTTGCCCGTACTAACACAAGACTCTCTTCCATTAAATGTATAGGACCGAGAACGTGGAATGCAATCCCTATTGAAATACGATCCTTATCTAGCCTTCATCTCTTTAAACGCAATTTACGTGACTATATTTTAAGGGCTTCATTAGTTACTCAAGGACACTCAAAATATTAGCACAAAAGGTTTCCTAATGTTATGTTTTAATTCTCTGTGATTACTAAGGCATAATAAAATGTGCATTCATACCGCTGTTAATTTTACACACTAGTTAAATTTTAATTAAGTCTGATTAAGATTAATGTTTATTGTTTAATTTGGTTTACATTGGCCACACTACTTTCTGTAATACTATTGCCCCAGGTGGCCCGGGTTAGCGGAACCCTTCGGCCCCGTATGGGTCTCATTGGTAACCTTAACTTGTTTTGCCGATGTATTTCTTTTGTCGATTACTTTTTTGTATGTTTTTGGTTACCGAATAAAAAATCAATCAATCAATCAAAAAAAACCTTTAAAATCCTATATAAAAAACATACGTTAAGAGAAGTATATATATATGTGTATATATAATGTGTGTGCATATAAATACATGTATATACGTTGGCCATTTTGTTGAGGTACTTGTCCTCGCTGCATAGCTAGATAGAAGTCTATTCTGTGAAGTCGGCCATATCGCTTCCGGTCATGCGCAGACGATGCGAAGCACCTGTTGGCTGCTGAGGGCAATGGTTGAGTTGGCGCCAAAGAAGAGATGCATCTCACTCGACCACTGACTGTTCCTTCATGTATGTCTGCGTATCTGTCTCTTTCTCTTCTTCGTCCTGTCTGCGTCTATGTTCTATTGAATGTCTCTGTGAATTTCTCTGCCTCCTTGTCTCTCTCTTTACTTGGTTGCGTAACAGGGAGCCACTCTACCCGCCTGCAAGTCTGAGTCTGTGTGTCTGTGTATTTGCCTGTGTGTGTCGCCGTGTGTGTCTAGCTGTCTGCTGCATGCATGCCGATCTGTCTGTCTCTGTTTGTCTGTCTGTGTCTCTCTGTCTATGTCTATGTCTGTTTGTCTGTCTGTCATGTATCTTTCGCTGTCTGTCTCTGTCTCTCTCTCTATCTGTCTCTCTGACTCTGTCTGTCTGTCTGTCTCTGCCTCTGTCTGTCTGTCTGTCTCTGTCTGTCTGTCTGTCTGTTTGTCTGTCTGTCTGTCTCTCTCTCTCTCTTTTTCTCTCTCTCTCTCTCTGACTCTGTTTGTCTGTCTGTCTGTCTCTCTCTCTCTCTTTCTCTCTCTCTCTCTCTCTCTGACTCTGTCTGTCTGTCTGTCCTGTTTGTTCTGGTTGTCTGTCTAGTGTCGCGATCACTTCAACCAATAGGAACCGTCAACCAGTCTCAGCAACTTTTGATTGGCGTCGCAAGGTAGAGATGTCATCGCTCGGCTGAGACGGATAGAAGCGACGGTGAAGGCATCCTACAAGGGGCCTCCCTTTCTCTCCACTCCGTCTGTCCTCCCTCCTCCCGCTAGAACTTTAGTTTTCGGCACAGGCGGCGGCGGCCAGTCTTTTCAGTCATTGCCTAGAAGGCCGTTACTTCAAATTTGGTTTCTTGGTCTCTTTTAAAATTCGTTTCGAAATGTCGTTCTTTGTTGTTTGATTCACTTGTGTTTAGCCGACCAAATTCGTTGTTGGCCTAAGTTGAACAGTTTTCAAATGTTTCACGTGGGAAACTGAATGGCTGAGGGGTTACGGTGTCTGCACTCCCCTCTGTGAGAACTACGGTACGTCTGACGAGAACTTACTTTACATCGATTACTTTGGACTACATTAACGATGTTTCTAAATGAGAACATTACGACATGTTCATTTTTTTGTTGTGCTACCAATGTTTTTTGGTGAATTAAAGATTGATATAATCTATTAATCGTTAGAGCTTAACGGAATTGATGAGTGAATAATAAATCCACACAGAAATACAGCAGCAGTCGGACTATCTTGAAATTGTTTACGCGCTGATTTTTTTTATGATCTGGTGGACGAGCATAGTCCTAGCTACTAGAAAGGTTATTTTCTCCTGCAGACGAAGGTAAATTCGACAATTTGAAACACGATCTATATAATTATAATAGGTCCTTTGCAAAGGTCATAATTATATTAGTTTTTTGATTGTCTTGGGTAGGTCCTTTGCCAGGGTCATAATGGCTTTCGAGTGACTTGGCCACTCTTGGACAAGTCCTTGGCAAAGATCATAGTAGTTTTTCGAATGTCTTGGGTAAGTCCTTTGCAAAAATTGTAGGACCTAGTAGTTTTTCGAGTGCAAAGTTCGTAGTAGTTTTTCGAGTGTCTAAGGCATCAGACAGCTCGAGAGTCGAGAACCATTGTCGGTTCATCTTAAGACGAACTTTTCTAGAACTGCTAGATGATCATGCTGCGCCGTTTTCTATAGTTCTTGAATTGCGCTATATAAGTGTTCTGATATACACGTACATCAGTGGAAAACTTTAAACGAGCTTTTGCAAGCATTCAGAGAATAAAACAATTATTAGGCCTAAGCGACAATGTGAGAAGTTAATTGAAAAGTTCACCATATATTTGTGCGCCGGTGTCACGAAATAGAGTAGGCCTATATCCCCTTAGCAAAATGGAGTAGGCCTATTCGGTTTAGTTTGCATTTTTGGCGGTTTCTAAGTGTATTCAGTCGTACTGTTTGGATTTATTGTACACATAAAATATTTTAAGTTGCGTATCTTTAGTTTGTAAGTCGATTTGAAATTATATCTACTTCGTTTTTGGTGATTTTGACTGGATTTTCGTCTTGGCTATCGTGATGCGTATGACGATGGGGGATAGAATGGTTTATCCCACCGAAAACTCTAAATCGGTTTTTTCCATCCGGGGCGATAAATGCATTCATCCCCTCGGATAGTCTTAGGACGGATACTCTATTTCGTGATACCGGCTTAAACAATTGGAACAGATGATACAAAAATGTTTCTTTTGCCCAATTTCATTTTAGATTCTTTGTGTGCAGCTCATCCGGCTGTGAAGTCAGTTCCTCCATCCTCTCGAAATGTCAGCAGCCCTGGAGATGGACCAGTGCTGCGGCGGTGGCCCGGCTGATGGTCGGCCGATGCCACAGTTCAATGCCACTCCCTACGACATCATCCCCCGACTGGGATTCGGCGCCGAAATCGACATGGCAGCAACATGGGAGTCGACTCCACAACCGACGATTGCAGACGATCCCTACCCGCCTCTCTACCAGTGCGCAATGCCAACGGGTCCGTGGGGGACAGGGGACCCTTACAACAGTAGCTGCAGCAGTAGTAGTGTCGCTGGTACGTACTATGCCCCGTTGAGACGCGACATGATGAGCGCCTCCTGCTCGAGCCACTCGACCGTTGGGTATGAGGAGTCCCCCAGTCCCCCGATTTCTCCGTGCCAGGGTCCGAACCCTTCGGGGACCCTCTGTCGTCTCGACCCGGTTACGTTCGCTACCTTTGACTACGCCGCCGACGCCGAAGCACTCAGCGGATTCGGAGACGGTGGTGGAGCACCACCGGGTCTGGACGTCAAGTCCGGTGCGGAACTGTTCCAGTACCAGGTTCCGGCGCTTAATCAGTGGAACGCCTACTGTTGCTATGGATACGGGATGCAGGGGGTGGCATCTTCGGCGTTGACGGGTGACGAGAGCGGGTGCTTTGGCGATTTAAACGGAGGTGGTGTCTATGAAGAGTACGGGTCGTCACGGGCGATGCCTTGCAGTTATGTCTATCCAACGTCGCTTGATGGGTACAGTGGAGGGCAGGGTGCATCAGACGCTGCTGCCGCTGCTGCTGCTGCGTTGTCCGACAGTGTTACGGAGATGGCGAGACAGAACAGTAATCGGCGGAGATCCATACTGGAGGAAGACATCTTTCGATCGGGTAAGTTGACAGTATAATATAATATACAATAATGTAATGTAATGTAATGTAATGTAATGTAATGTAATGTAATGTAATGTAATGTAATAATATAATAATATAATCTTTTCTTTATTGAAGCGCGGCAAGCGCCTGACAAACGCACTGCGCTGTACATTTACATGTTATGCAATTCACAAGAACACAAATGACAGAAGACATAAAGCTTAACTAGGCTACTAACAAAACAGACAGCCTGCAATACACGGTGCTAAGAGCAGCCTACAAAGCATGTCCGCCCTACGGGGCTCGAACTCGGTACCTCTCGCTCTCTATGCCAGTGTGTTATCCAATGCGCTATTGGGCCCCCGAACAGGCTGAGTCCCCAGAGTGGGGGTTGTTTAGTTGCTGGTTAACGATACTGTGTCGTAACAAAGGCGATTAGCGTCGCCCTCCTTTCACGAGGCTTGGGATTGGCACTGTCTGAATACTGAATAGGGGCATTGGCGGAGTTAACAGTGGAAGTCACAGCGCTGTATAGGTTGTATAGGCGAAATATGTGGTAGTTTAATTAATTAAGCGAAAGCGGGTTGTATATTAGAAGTTACACCGTTAATTGTTTCTGAAGAACTATAAGTACTTAGCCTACTTACTTATAGTAAGTAAGTAAGTAAGTATATTCTTTATTAACCCATTGTTAATCGCACTTTGGTGTACAGACATCTTATAAACACAGTTAAAAAGTATATAGCGTCCTGACAATAAACGTTTTTCGCATCAAGTAAGTGAGAATATCCCTTAATAAACCAACTGCCAACCGCACCTTGGTGCAAATCATTATAGTCCCGAATTCAATTCTTTTTTATTGATAACCATAATACGATCACATACAAACACAGAATGTATCTAAGAAAGTCAGCCAATCTTGATCAGACCTTATATAACATCCCAGTGATAAAAGTTTTACGCATCAAATTATCTGCGGGAGGAATGATACGGTCATGAGCCCGGGGGCGGACTGAATACTCAGAAGACAGGTTTTAATATATATATATATATATATATATATATATATATATATATATATATATATATATATATATTAATATATATATATATATATATCAGTAATAGAAGTCTTTATAGGATATAACTATGGCCTATAATTTACAAGTAATGGACTAGTTCGGTGATGAGCGGAGGCATTGACCAACGAGTAGGCTACCTGCGTCGTATCAGAAGGGTTGTCCAGAGTTCGATGCACAGTGGTGGTCCGTGTTAGTGGTCTCTGAGGCTTCCCAACTGTAATTTCTCTGCCTCCTTGTGTCTCTTTTTACTTGGTTGCCTAACAGGTAGCCACTGTACCCGTCTGCAAGTCTGAGTCTGTGTGCCTGTCTGTGTGTCTGTGTATTTGCCTGTGTGTGTCGCCGTGTGTGTCTATCTGTCTGCCTGCATGCATGCCTGTCTATCTGTCTGTCTATCTGTCTGCCTGTATGCATGCCTATCTGTCTGTCTGCCTGCCTGTATCTCTCTGTCTCTGTCTGTCTGTCATGTATCTATCTATCTATCTATCTATCTATCTATCTATCTATCTATCTATCTATCTATCTATCTATCTATCTATCTATCTATCTATCTATCTATCTATCTCTCTATCTCTCTCTCTCTCTCTCTCTCTCTCTCTCTCTCTCTCTCTCTCTCTCTCTCTCTCTCTCTCTCTCTCTCTCTCTCTCTCTCTCTCTCTCTCTCTCTCTCTCTCTCTCTCTCTCTCTCTCTCTCTCTCTCTCTCTCTCTCTCTCTCTCTCTCTCTCTCTCTCTCTCTCTCTCTCCTCTCTCTCTCTCTCTCTCTCTCTCTCTCTCTCTCTCTCTCTCTCTCTCTCTCTCTCTCTCTCTCTCTCTCTGTGTCTGTCTGTCTGCATCATCTTATTATTCTGCGTCTTCAGGTTTCAACCAATATTCGTGCCTGGCTTCCACAATCGACCGTCCGCCCGTCGTTTCTCGCCATCTGAAGCCGCCCTGCTCCCGCACGAAGACGGGCATGGTCCATGGCCCCGGTCAGCCGATCCGGGTCCGTAAGAAGCGCCGACCCTACACGAAGCAGCAGCTGGCCGAGCTGGAGCACGTCTACGTCACGAATACGTACATCACGAAGCCAATACGATGGGACCTTTCGCAGAAACTCCAGCTCACCGAACGCCAGGTGAAGATCTGGTTTCAGAACCGTCGAATGAAGGACAAGAAAACCGTTCGCAAGAAGTCGCACGCAGCCAGCGCGACTCTCATCAACTACGGCGACGTTTCCATGGAACTCTGACGTGACGTCACGCGTTTATGACGTCAGCGAATTTGTTGTTGGTTTTACGTCACGATAGTCATTTCAGCGTCATTTGATCGTCGTTACTATTACAGCAGGCATTACCTTGCGCATGTTAAATGTTCAGCCGCAATAGGGGGCTGCCGAATACTTGACCGCGATTTTTAAACTTGAAATAATCATTGCGGATAATGACATGTGAATGACCTAGCAGAATTCCCACTTGGCCAAAAGTAAGTAAGTAAGTATATCCTTTATTATATATCCGTAAATGGCATCATGCCAGTCACGCGGGCTTCAAGGAATAATTTAGAAATGCTGGCAGGATTAAACTTCGTTTTCTTATAGCGCATTCATTCCTTAAGACTTACTTGTATCACCGTGGTTGGACTGGGAGCGCCTCTGAGTAGGCTTCTTGAAGGGGCGCTATATAAATTCCTGAAATGAATGAATGAATGAATGAATTCATCAGCTTTAAATTCTTAAGCGCTAAGTTACATGTAAGCATAGGGCACGAGCCCATTGACAAGCGCTGTGTCAAGTCAGAGGAGTTTGTGTTCTTAATCGGACGAGGTGTCTGTACGCTACAAAGCGGATGAAGGCAGTGGCGTAACGAAGGGTTTCAGCGCCCAGGGGCAAGGGTTGATGACTTCGCCCCCATTTAATTTTCTTGTTGACTTTTCATCGTTTTTGTCATTGTATACTGTGTACAACTGAAAGCTAATTTTGCGCCCCTCTGGTGCTGCACCCGGGGTCGGCTGCCCCCTCTGCCCCCCTTCGTTACGCCACTGGATAAAAGGAGAGAGAATTGAAAGGAAATAAAGAGGATCGGGGAAAGAAGGAATGGGCTGACAAATCAGGGTGGAAGAAGGCCTCGGCCCATGGCCAACTCAGAGTATACAGCCTATTGGAATTTGCTGTCACGTTACCATGATTTTTCTGACGTCGTATATCTGCGTCATAGGGTCGTCCACATGACTTTGTAAGTTGCAACGTATATCGAAAAAGTCAGTATCTGCGACTCGATGTGACGTCATCAATCATTTTGCCATTTAAGATGTTTCGTGGTGCTAAACTCTGTATTATGCCATAAGAACGGTGAGAACTGTTAGACCTGATAAAACATTTCTGCTAGTGATGTTGATTGGTCCTAGGTCTCGGGGTTAGAGGCAAGAAGAAGTTCGTACTACTATTCCTACTACTACTACTACTACTACTACTATTACTACTACTACTACCACTACCACTACCACTACTACGACGACGACCACCACCACCACCACCACCACAACCACAACCACCACCACCACTACCACCACTAATAATAATAAGCAATAATATTTTGGATCTTGGGGCATCGTAACCAATCCAGACAACCCCTTATAATAATATTAACTCTATTTTGCATCCAGATGAATTTTTCTATATGATTATTATGTTTTCTTTATTGCTAAATTGTTCATTAATAAAATCGTTTAATTATAATAAAAAACAATCCATGGCATACAGTCGTTTTCTGACCTCTCAAGCAGCAACCGTATAACTTGCAGGAGGATATGGAAGTCATAGCCTGTATCTTCATCCTGGTCATATCAAATGACGAAATCTCTTCGGAACTGTGATACTTAACGTCTCCCTCACAACCTCACCTAAAAATCATCATGTTTGGACGAGGTCGAAGTTTTTGTCAGAAAAAATCACTGGACTAAAAGGTTTTTAAAATGACGAAATATCGAGTATGCCAGAATCACTTTAAACTTCATTGTTAGATAGGTAGACTATAGTTATTCACGAATCCGGCAGAATTTTGCGTTTATCTTTGCTGATTACTGCAAAATCCGAGAATGAAAATTGCCACAAAACTGACCATGGAAACAGCTCTCTATAAAAGTCATATATCTTCATTCAGGTCATATCAAATGACGAAATCTCTTCGGAACTGTGATACTTAACGTCTCCCTCACAACCTCACCTAAAATCATCATGTTTGGACGAGGTCGAAGTTTTTGTCAGAAAAAATCACTGGACTAACCTTCAAGGTTTTTAAAATGACGAAATTTCGAGTATGCCAGAATCACTTTAAACTTCATAGTTACATAGGTAGACTATAGTTATTCACGAATCCGGCAGAATTTTGCGTTTATCTTTGCTGATTACTGCAAAATCCGAGAATGAAATTGTCACAAAACTGACCATGGAAACAGCTCTCTATAAAAGTCATATATCTTCATTCTGGTCATATCAAATGACGAAATCTCTTCGGAACTGTGATACTTAACGTCTCCCTCACAACCTCACCTAAAAATCATCATGTTTGGACGAGGTCGAAGTTTTTGTCAGAAAAAATCACTGGACTAAAAGGTTTTTAAAATGACGAAATATCGAGTATGCCAGAATCACTTTAAACTTCATAGTTAGATAGGTAGACTATAGTTATTCACGAATCCGGCAGAATTTTGCGTTTATCTTTGCTGATTACTGCAAAATCCGAGAATGAAAATTGCCACAAAACTGACCATGGAAACAGCTCTCTATAAAAGTCATATATCTTCATTCTGGTCATATCAAATGACGAAATCTCTTCGGAACTGTGATACTTAACGTCTCCCTCACAACCTCACCTAAAATCATCATGTTTGGACGAGGTCGAAGTTTTTGTCAGAAAAATCATTGGACTGTTATAACCTTCAAGGTTTTTAAAATGACGAAATTTCGAGTATGCCAGAATCACTTTAAACTTCCTAGTTAGATAGGTAGACTATACTTATTCACGAATCCGGCAGAATTTTGCGTTTATCTTTGCTGATTACTGCAAAATCCGAGAATGAAATTGTCACAAAACTGACCATGGAAACAGCTCTCTATAAAAGTCATATATCTTCATTCTGGTCATATCAAATGACGAAATCTCTTCGGAACTGTGATACTTAACGTCTCCCTCACAACCTCACCTAAAATCATCATGTTTGGACGAGGTCGAAGTTTTTGTCAGAAAAAATCACTGGACTAACCTTCAAGGTTTTTAAAATGACGAAATTTCGAGTATGCCAGAATCACTTTAAACTTCATAGTTACATAGGTAGACTATAGTTATTCACGAATCCGGCAGAATTTTGCGTTTATCTTTGCTGAAAACTGCAAAATCCGAGAATGAAATTGTCACAAAACTGACCATGGAAACAGCTCTCTATAAAAGTCATATATCTTCATTCTGGTCATATCAAATGACGAAATCTCTTCGGAACTGTGATACTTAACGTCTCCCTCACAACCTCACCTAAAAATCATCATGTTTGGACGAGGTCGAAGTTTTTGTCAGAAAAAATCACTGGACTAAAAGGTTTTTAAAATGACGAAATATCGAGTATGCCAGAATCACTTTAAACTTCATTGTTAGATAGGTAGACTATAGTTATTCACGAATCCGGCAGAATTTTGCGTTTATCTTTGCTGATTACTGCAAAATCCGAGAATGAAAATTGCCACAAAACTGACCATGGAAACAGCTCTCTATAAAAGTCATATATCTTCATTCAGGTCATATCAAATGACGAAATCTCTTCGGAACTGTGATACTTAACGTCTCCCTCACAACCTCACCTAAAATCATCATGTTTGGACGAGGTCGAAGTTTTTGTCAGAAAAAATCACTGGACTAACCTTCAAGGTTTTTAAAATGACGAAATTTCGAGTATGCCAGAATCACTTTAAACTTCCTAGTTAGATAGGTAGACTATACTTATTCACGAATCCGGCAGAATTTTGCGTTTATCTTTGCTGATTACTGCAAAATCCGAGAATGAAATTGTCACAAAACTGACCATGGAAACAGCTCTCTATAAACGTCATAGGCCTAGGCCCTATATCTTCATTCTGGTCATATCAAATGACGAAATCTCTTCGGAACTGTGATACTTAACGTCTCCCTCACAACCTCACCTAAAATCATCATGTTTGGACGAGGTCGAAGTTTTTGTCAGAAAAAATCACTGGACTAACCTTCAAGGTTTTTAAAATGACGAAATTTCGAGTATGCCAGAATCACTTTAAACTTCATAGTTACATAGGTAGACTATAGTTATTCACGAATCCGGCAGAATTTTGCGTTTATCTTTGCTGATTACTGCAAAATCCGAGAATGAAAATTGCCACAAAACTGACCATGGAAACAGCTCTCTGTAAAAGTCATATATCTTCATTCTGGTCATATCAAATGACGAAATCTCTTCGGAACTGTGATACTTAACGTCTCCCTCACAACCTCACCTAAAATCATCATGTTTGGACGAGGTCGAAGTTTTTGTCAGAAAAATCATTGGACTGTTATAACCTTCAAGGTTTTTAAAATGACGAAATTTCGAGTATGCCAGAATCACTTTAAACTTCCTAGTTAGATAGGTAGACTATACTTATTCACGAATCCGGCAGAATTTTGCGTTTATCTTTGCTGATTACTGCAAAATCCGAGAATGAAATTGTCACAAAACTGACCATGGAAACAGCTCTCTATAAAAGTCATATATCTTCATTCTGGTCATATCAAATGACGAAATCTCTTCGGAACTGTGATACTTAACGTCTCCCTCACAACCTCACCTAAAATCATCATGTTTGGACGAGGTCGAAGTTTTTGTCAGAAAAAATCACTGGACTAACTAACCTTCAAGGTTTTTAAAATGACGAAATATCGAGTATGCCAGAATCACTTTAAACTTCATAGTTACATAGGTAGACTATAGTTATTCACGAATCCGGCAGAATTTTGCGTTTATCTTTGCTGATTACTGCAAAAGCCGAGAATGAAAATTACCACAAGACACCTCGAATCACCATGGAAAGCGGTATGGATTACACAACATGTTTCTGGACTGCTGGAGGGGATGCTCAAGATCGCTCTACGCATTACGTATAGTCCTACTAAGGGCCCATGGGCTGTCCTCCGAGGCTCTGCAAGAGGTCGTTCGAGCCACATCGGTCACGATGCTCCTCTACTCTGCCTCAGCCTGGTGGGGGTACACCTTAGGCGAAGACAGAGTTAGAATGGAGCGAATGTTGAACCGGATTCGGCGACTCTGGTTCCTTCCGGCGATGTGATAACCGAATATGGAGGAGTTAGCGGCTGGAGCTGGTTCCTTAGTAATGTGATACGGAATGACAATCACGTTCTGAGGAGCCTCTGTCCACCTCTCGCCAAAACTCGTTACAACCTACGTCCTCGACACTCGTCAGCATCCATTTGAACATCTTTGCCACATTGCTGACTCACGCCTCTTCTCTGCGGTCTTGGGAAACCCGGGGCATGTACTCCATGGGCTACTCCCCCGAAAAAGCCGAGCCCCTACTCGATCCCTGCGCCCGAGATAACATGACCGTGTTATTCCACAAGCGGACAATCTCACATGAAGCAGATCGTTTATAATAAGAATGTTATAGCCTACTCTGTATAAATGTATGTACACTAAAGTGCGGATATGCAATTGTATTAATAAAGAATATACTTACTTACTTACTTAGCCTACTTACCAGTAAAGTATGTTAAAAACTTTATCCTTAGAGTCCTCTTTGCCCGTGATCACTGACAGAGTTCTGTTACCTCTTTTCATTTATTTGTCTGGTTTGTGCTTCGACATGTGACTGGGTGCGGTGTGCCACCAAGATTTCTCTTTTTCAAATAAACGAATATATATATATATATATATATATATATATATTAAATACGATGGGCATGGAGAGATTGCTTGGCCCGAATGCAAAGTATTGTATTCTATAACATTTTGGGGACATGTGTTCTTGCGAGTTGAAACTAAATAGGGGACTACAATCTCTGGCTAGCACGGTCTGTACACGGATAGGCCTACCTTTGAGCGCTACTGAATGGCCTCGGCTATGAACGGCGCTATATAAATTACATTACCTTTGATGGCGTGGCACTCGTTCAAACGGTCAGCGGTGGTGGAGTATCCCACCCGATGATATTCATTGAAAAATTATATATATAATTCTATTCTATTCTATTCTATTCTATTTATGAACTTATAAAGCGCCTCTCGCAGTACAACCTAATCAGAAGCGCTTCCAGTGCGAAGGGCCCCTCGAAAAAGAAAAGTCTTAAGGGAACGAGCAGAAACAGTGGTACCTCCAGATAACATTACAGCACGAGTTAAAGCAGGGAGGTCATTCCATAGCAAAGGTCCAACGGAGGCATAGGCACGATGCTGTGCTGTGGCAGTCCGAGACCTCGGAACTAGAAGGTCATGATGGTCAGAAGAGCGGAGAGGACGTCCAGAGGTAGCGGAGATAGGCCGTCTCATAAGATCACAGAGGTAGCGTGGAGCTTGACCTAAAAACGTTTTACACGTAAGAAAAAGAATTTTAAACTGAATTCGAGCAGTTAGAGGAAGCCAATGAAGGTCTTGAGTCATGAAAGTCGAAATATGGGAGAAACGAGGTAGGCGGACAATTAAACGAGCAGCAGAATTAAGTACTGATTGCAGTGGAGCCAGGCGGAGTTTTGGTAGGCCCATAAGTAACGAGTTACAGTAGTCAATGCGAGAACAGACGGTAGCCTATACAGCAGAGATGCAGAAAACGAACTGTTTTGAAGAAAAATAAGTTGTTCAGGCGTTTTTGTTTTATTATTTACACCAAACGACGTATAAACAGAGCCAATGTGCTGTACAGAACAGAGAAGTTCAGATTCTGGCACACCATAATCTCCTAAAATCCATATGCGTGCGCAGCGGTTAATGAAATACAATTTCTTTTCAACCAAATAATTTAAACCAACACCAGATCGTATTTTAATTTATGAAAAAAAAAACTGTTTCAAACTTTCCTAAGCTTTAGGTTTTTAAACGAAAAACCAGAATTCCTGCACCATAGCGTAACAGGTGTAGGTATCTAAATAGGTGTGATTGGGGTTACTAGCAGCGAAAAATGTCTCTAAAATTATTCCATCGTGAGACGAAAGAGCTTGAATTTTCCTACGATGAATTCGTCTGATAGATTTCAGCACCACTTGCGCCCCTAGCGAACACAACTAGGCCTATATAGATAGAGTATTATACTGACCGACCGTACACAGTCGGTTGGTGGGAAGATCAGCCAGCGAGGGCGAGGACAGGCAACACGCCTTGAATGCCGAGGCTAAGAAAATGAAGTCGCATGGCTGCCTCTTGGGTTTAGCTTACAAGACTGCTGCGAAACACAAACACACTTGAAAACGTGTATGTAAGCAGTGGCGTAACGAAGGGGGGCAGAGGGGGCAGCCGCCCCCGGGCGCAGGACCAGAGGGGCGCAAAATTAGCTTTCAGTGGTAAACAGTAGGCCTACTATGACAAGAACGATTAAAAGTGAGAAAAATTTAAGGGGGGCGCAGTCAGCAATCCTTGCCCCCGGACGCTGAAAGCCTGAAACCCTTCGTTACGCGACTGTATGTAAGTCAACGTCCCGTGGGAAAAACAAGTAAATCCGCCGTCTCACGATTTAATGATGCGAACAAGAAGTCGAGAGCACAGGGTGATCAATCTCCTACAGCAACGCATCGTAAAAACAAAATTCGAATTCGCTGCAGCAACAACAAACTTCCTTTACACGGAATTCAAGCAATGGAAAACTGTTGACGATCAAGTGGGACTGCGAACAGTGCAACAGCGCTTCATAAATCGTACCGTGAAAACTCTGAGCGAGGGAAGTATATATTAAAATAACTGATTATTAATACTACGAATAATATTATTATAATAATATTGTGCGCAACGGTCGTCTATGTATGTACACGCTAAAGCCAGCGGAGAAGACGGTTAAATTGTTCGTTTCTATACACGATGATAAATCGTCAAAATTGACACGAAATTCGGTTAATTACTACAAATATTGTAACTTTGCGAGTTGCAAAGTAAGTATGAGCAGACGAGGCATTAATACGAAAATGTGCGCAGCTTTTAAGAAGAGACAACGATCTTACTTACGTGACCGGCAAAATCAGCACGACCGTGGCGCCACCTACTACCTCGGTTTCCAGACCCTTCCACTAACTTTTCTCCATTCTTGAAGTAAATTAGCTTAAAAATAAGAAAGCGTGTGAAAACGACCATGTTTCAGCTTACGAGGCCAACTGGCGAAATGACGAAAATGCTGTTCAGCCAGTCAAACACCAAACAACCTAGGCTAGTTAATGCGGTTAAATGAAGTGGCACATCAGCGATTTCCTTTGACAACCATCCCATCTGATCTGTTGGGTCTCGCGGCTCGAGGTGAATTGTTTTTGAGCAAGTTAACACTTGTGGGACGATTTAGCCCCCAATAAAACCATGCCATCTGATCTGTTGGGTCTGGCGGCTCGAGATGAATTGTTTTTGAGCAAGTTAAGACTTGTGGGACGATTTACCCCCCCCAATAAAGCCAGAGCCGCAATGTTCTTCTAGCATCCACCACTGGCAATTAGGTAGCGCCACTAGTTTTGTCTAGGCCTACAGTCCGAGACGTACGCTCGTTCGCACATTCGTTAACAAAGACGATGGGCGGCAATCTGCAGCTGAAAAATAGCAGGCAACAACAGCTTCAAAACACGTACAAAGAATAAATTATTTAAAAATTGAAAACATAACCATAGTTAACTTTGCATGCACAGACATGCTTATATACACATTTTTACATGTACATGAATTCACAGAATTCGGCTTGCGAGCCCGACGTTCAACGACAGCACAGCCTATTATTTTACAGCGTTTCATGTACCGACGGTACCGTATGCAAGTAGGCTAAGTAGCAAAACACACTGTGCCACAACACTGCCTCTGAAGAAAATGGGACTTTAATCCAAAAACGTACAAGAATTATCTGAAAACAGCTGAAGGCTTATCGAAATACTCAATTAGTTACTAGGCGTTATGCTTTTTCCAACAGAAACCCCGTCACAAGAAGTCAGTAGGCTATAAAGGAAGGTGGAAAACGATCATTCAAAACTGCAATGTCATGTGTTAAGCAATAACTGCCTTTGCGCTACATTATTATACGAAAACCTTGATAGCACTCTGGATCTGATAGGTTAAAACCAACAAAGAATGGTTTTACTTCTAATCCCAAATAATTCATTTACCAAGACTCGCACTATCTAATGACAAGAATCATCGGTGGTGTAGGCCTACTGTAGTTTTCATTAAGTAATTTCGCATTATAGTAGATAACCATCGTACTTCCCTAACTTTGTTTTACTATGGCCACAGTCATTAGGAACATGTTCTTGCTAATGTTCACATCATTCCTGGAATTAAAATGGTATTAAAATCGCATAATGATATTTGGTTTCGGGAACTATTTAATATATTTCAAATTATATATAAAAAAATGAATCACTAGCACCAACTCTTCATGCAAGGCAATAAAACAAACTTTGGCCACGCAAGTGCAACACAAATTGCATTACAATACATTGATTACATGATTAAAGGCTCAAATATATACACCTCCTTCAGTGTATGTGTAATTCATATATTATAATTCATGTATATATATACATGTATATATATATATATATACCTGTATATATATATATATATACCTGCATATATATATACCTGTATATATATACACACACATGTATTTATATATGACCATAATTACATTATAGCTTAAAACAATAAGCTACTCATATTGGTAGCAATACAAAACAGACATTAAGAGCACCCCAAAATCGAGACTAAAAAAGAATAAAATGTCAAAGAAAAGCCATCCCTGCAAGATCATTGTAACGCTGAGATAGATTCCAAGACGTTGAGATTCTGTAGTCATATTGCCGTGCCACACAAAGTCTTCCCCAAATTCTTGTTCTACTGCCAAACTCCTCAAATGTTCGTAACGAATAAAGCCAGTTCTGCCACATATCATTATTCTTCTGTATTTCTACAGCACATTGCTAAACTAGAATTTTTAGTTAAGGAGCCATGTTGTTTGGCACAGTTATCCTGTATAACAATTCTGCCAATTCCCCTAAAATTCAATGTCCCAGCATCAGCTGTACATTGCGGGATTTTCTCTACGATGAACAGACCAGACCATCTTGGAGAAAAGCCAACTACTGGAGACCTGGCCTGACTTTTATTAGCTAGATATTACAGAAATCAGACGTTCTTGCACTAGTTTTATATGCACTGAAATCGGTTTTAGCAACATCAGTATGTCTACGATGTTCGCCCGTGTTACAGCCATAATCTTTTCTACCACAAAGCCTAGAGCTCGAGAACCATCACCTGAATGTCATTGCACAGTCGAGAAGGAAATAATCGGATAAATTAATTAACGCTCCCGTTGATTGAATATAACCATACCAACACACTGTTCATCAACCAGGCTTAATACATATGCTTCACACATGATCATGTCACATAACACAACAATGCTGGTGTATATTCTTCAGTCAGAAGCGCCACCCGGTCTCTCCTAGTGGAGCTATATAAATGTACATATAAAAATCTATACACAAATTGAAACAACAAAATCACACACTGCCCATAATTATGCAACCTGAAAAGAGTGACACAAAATCCAGCAACAAACATAACCAATCGAAACAATACAAACAAATTAGGTGATGTAATCACACGTTGATTACATACCTCTGTCAACAAAAAACCTCGGTGGCACAGTCCGGAGGTGGAAGGAACTTGGGCTGAACCGTAAACGTGACAACGTTAACCCTTTAACGACGAGCTGCTTATGGTTTTCCCATACATTTTAGTACACAGTCGTCGTTAAAGGGTTAAGCAACCCAATAAACTTTCCTACACATCATACGATGGAGTATAGAACACAAATTACTTCCACACGATGCACCGAGAGTCGAACCCACACCTGGACAAGAGGGGGCGTTAACAGCCATTTGTAACTATCATCAAGGTCTGAATTATAAGCAACAAAATCACACTAAATCATTGCACATGAACCAGATCAGGTAGCAAAACAGGCAAAATGAAATTCTGCCATTGGCGAAAATATCTAAACCATGCTCCCAGTTAAGTGTAGATCACATTCATCAAATTTCTTCAATCCAGCTTTCTACACTTGATTCCAAAAATATCTATCAAGTTTCAAGTCATAATCAAAACAACCAGAAATCCAAATCCACTTAAGGCAGCAACAATTTCAGCATTACTAAAATTTTGGCTGCACTAAGTAAACTTATAACCAGATTTAAAATTTAAACACTATAATGACGAGAGTGTACTAAGCGACTGGGAAACAGCGCAGCTCGTCGTTAAAGTGTTCATAAAATCATATGCTACCTTACAGCAATTACATGAATATAAGTCTGTGATGGTCATAGATCAGAGATTGCAAACCTTTTTAAAGGTGCATGCCAAAATGCAGCTAAAACATTTTAAAAATTGCCATCATTAGCCCTTCGAAATTTTGCAATATACAATGTATAATTGTTTTTCTCATGTAGGTTTTAATTGACAAAGCGTCACAAAAAATGAATTAAAAGACATTATTTCAAAGATGGTTTTAGGAAGAATGGTGTTAAAATAGAGTCCTTTATAAAAGAAAATGTGGATTCCTACAGTGATTTTGTATTTCAAAGTTTGACATTTTGGGGACTCTCCAAATTCAACGTGCCCAAAAAATCTGAGTGTGTGCCACTTTGGGTACACGTGCCATAGGTTCACCATCCCTGCCATAGATCTTAAATTAAGATGGTCCTTTTTTGATAAATTATTGTAAACTTAAAACTTGTAAAAATATCAGATTCTTTTACCATTCAAGATACCAGTAACAAAGCTGAACAATTTTCAAGCACATAAGACAACTATATCATTGTCAAGAATTACAATCTTCATGATGAGTAGATTAACTAACAGTATTTGAGGGGAACACATCAAAACTCCCCAATAGGCCTACAGTATGTAGTAAAGTATGAGCTCATTTCTAGGACGTATTCAATAACCAGTAGTTATAGAAATCTACATAAGTGACATGAAAAGACACACTAGATAAATAAATGGATGTTCACTATGACCACAGCACAAGTTCAAACTTTAGTGTACCACGAACAACTAACTGTAAAACAGAATAATCAGACATGAAACAACATCACACAACTGGCACCCCAAGCAGTCAAACAAAAATTGCCAACAACATAACATACCAGGTACATCCATTTACCATCATGCAAAGATCAACTGCCTTTTCAAGGCAATAGTTCTGGCAATTGCCCTCCATGATGTCATAATGAATTTTTTTCAACATATCACTAGAAACGTGTACAGAACCTACGAACACAATAACATGTCAATAATTACCATAATTACCAAGACTCTTATCATAGTCATAGAACAAGCACTTGTATTATTTTTTCTTATATTCTGCCAACAGTGCTTGAGCAGTGTGTTCTATCCAATCATCAACTGACAACCATGCATTAACACTTTAATGACGAGCTGCATTGGTTTTCAAGTCACTTCCAGTACACGCTCGTTGTTAAGGCGTTAAGAAATTCCTCAAGATCTTCATAGGAAATGCATGAACCATTACTCGACATTACTACAGGAGGATTGGCTATCATGTTGCAAGCATCTTTCTTATCTACTTCTTGTGTAACATTTTCTTCTTGATTTTCTTCTTGATAGAAATGAACAGTTGAGTTGTATCGAATACACAGGTGACTATGTTCAACATATTTTATTTCACGTTTCCACTAAAACTTATTTAGAGTTGAGGTTTATGGTGCGTAAGCACAAATGTGCATTTATACATTTATACTCAGATTTGTTATGAGAAAGACTACCAATTTGATAATTCTCGGAGCAGTTCAATTGCTACATTCCTCATTGGCAAATCGTTTGTTGTATCCTGGTGCCAAATAGAATAAGAATTTAGTGCACTTAATATCAACTGCCAATACCATAATCATTAATATCGGTTAGAACAAATACAGCTAACAAATCGGTCAGATAACAACTGTATACAAACAATAAAATTCTCGTTTCAACAATACAATTCTCACTTAACAATAAATTTTCATTTTTAGGCATACTGATTTTCAAGTTTCCTCTTGCCAATTTCGACAACTCATGCACAATAAAAACCGTTTAGGCTATATGTACCTTGGCTTTAAACACTTTCAAAACTGATACAATTAAAATTCACCCTGCAAAATGATGAAACCAAAACAACAGTGAAACTCTAGTGTCATCAAATCTACTTTAAAACAAGTTGTTCGTTCATAAAACACCCAGTGCAGAAATATCTCACTGCTCAATTTAGGTTTTAAATACTTTCATTCTTAGCAATCCCGGTAAAAACCATTACCCCAATTTAAAAAATATCTCGATGTAGTTCGACTGATTTAACATGATCATGCTGAAC
Source organism: Aporrectodea caliginosa (assembly GCA_020284085.1). Lineage (NCBI taxonomy): Eukaryota > Metazoa > Annelida > Clitellata > Crassiclitellata > Lumbricidae > Aporrectodea > Aporrectodea caliginosa. The sequence continues at coordinate 114,236 of JACEVL010000042.1, forward strand.
ACATGGTAAGACGTTGTAGATAAACAATCTGGATCCTAGCGACTTCACTTGCCATTCTGTTCATTTTCACGTAGAAGCACTCTTTCACAAATTGGACACGGTTTCACACAGCAACATTTAACCGACTTCGAAATCACACCGCATTCCGAAGCTGCCTATGGACATAGTTCACGCTCTTGAACACAAACCGTCTTCCGCCAAGTTCTTTCCACTGCAAAATGACAGAAATTGAATAAAAAATTTGCCGAGGAACTGCTAACAGGCTAATAAATAATAACGTAGCGCAGAGTAGTCGTAACACAGGTAACGTAATAGTGTACACAGTTAAAAGCCGCATTGCGATTCTATACAGACGTCTCACGGAAGATCCGTACGGACGTTCCGTTCTGCCGGACGTGGATGTATTTCGTAGAGTCCGAATCGGAAAATTTTATCGGCTGCTGCAGCTGCTGTTCGCCGACCAGCGTAGCATCTCGCGGAGACGGCAGCAGGCGTTCTCTGTTCTCGGTAATTGCTACACCTGCCGGAAGAACAAAAGTACCAATTTGTAGAATGGGGCATACATCAGAAAAATAAACAAATAGATCTTACAGTCAAAAACACTCAGCCACACCTGTCAGAAGTTAAGGAAACTGATTCACGACAGAAAATTACAGATAAAGGTTATACAATCAGAAAATACAGCAGAAGGTTGTACAACAGGAAAGTACAGACTAGTTACATCAGAATAGTACAGGAAACAGATGTTGTAACAAAATACAGCAGAAGCACAAACGAAATGTTTGTCAAATTCCTCCAACGACTTTTGCTGTATGAAGTCGGCTAATTAATCAATCACACAGAACACCATCAAAAAGAAACGGGTGAACTGGATATGACAGTACTTGTGACGACTCACTTCTGAGAATGCTAATGGTGGGAAGGGTTAGAGTAAAAAAAAACAGTGAAACCTGACATAAAGCCAAAATATCGCTGACTACATGTGGAAGTTAAACCTAGTAAATTGTCAAATGAACTGAAATAAGAAAGACCATGTATCCAATGACGTTGAGAAACTGTTGTCATCTTCAAACTGCACTGAGCAGAGCATAACTCGGGAAAACCGAAGCAATAAGCTATGTGAATCAAATCCTTCATCAATACTAATATTGTAATGGTAACTGACACTTGATACAATAAAAATAATTATAACATGGTAACTATCGCAAAAAGATTGGTATTGCAGAATTGTCTAGATATGTGAACAGGAAGAGTGGGAGTTTGGAATCTCTGCTGGGATGCCACAGTCCATGTCGACTCTGCCATGGTCCAGAGGCCAAGAAGAGGCAAACACCTATAAAAGCTGTAAATGTTACAGCACTCCTGGTTTTTCCATCTTGCAGACAATGACTGCCTACATATCTTGGAACTTGCACAAGATGGCACAAAACCATGTCTGAGATCTTGAAATTTGCAGAAATGGCTCCACAACTTCTTTCTGATCCTGGAAACTGCAGAAAATGGCTCAACACCTGATTACATATCCCAGAATTTGCAGAAGATGGCTCAAAGCCTGGTTTCAGATCCCAGAATGTGTAGAAAATAACTCAACAACTGGTTACAGATTCTGAAATTTGCAGCAAATGGCTAAACACCTCATACAGATCCATGAATTTCTTAATATCTGGTTTTCAAACCTCCAACTGCAACATCATTGTGGGTAGGCTGCTGAATTGAAGCAATGAAGGCTCAAGCCAAGGAAGGTAGCCACACTGTTCCAGCACACCAGCACCGCAACCTACACACCACTCCGAGACTTGCGAACTACTGCAACAGTGCAACCTACAACATCGACTGCGTGCAACAGAAACTGCTACGTGCTCTCACAACACCAAAAAGACGCAATGCAGGTTAATTTTGTATTAAGTGCTCATACCATACTACTACGAAGTATTAGGACATCCACGGCTCTACATAACAAAACCAGTGTAGGTTAAAACAACTTAAAACATGTGGTTCATCTTTCCAAACTGCTTTTGTTGTTTTCAACAACCTAAATGACCACGTCACATGCAGAACATGACAAAAATTGGTACGAGGTAACACGTCACAACAGAATATAATGGATCTCTCAAATGACGGCAAAAGGAACACATCTATCAGAAATGACTACGTATTAGGAGAAATCTATCAGACATCAACACGGAATGAAACAGATACGTGAAATATTAAAACTGAATGGAAAAAAGATCTCTGTAGGGCAACTAAGTTTGACGAGACAAGGGATAACAAATACTTCAAGACTACAGGAGTTTGCAACTGAAAGTCAGATCAAAACAGCAACTGATCTGATCTATTCTAGTATCTCATATAGTGCCACTACTATAGTCTTCAAGGCACGGACATCGCTACCGGGTAAGTAAAATAAACACGTGTACCCGGTACTCAAATCCTGGGTAAGCCCCATCAACCTAGAGAAAGTCAGTCCAAGAAGATATGGGAGCAACCTATAGAGGAAATGCATAGGAGGACGAGATTGAGCTCTCGCATACTTGTTGTTATTGAATAGAATCTAGTTTGAGTGTATTTAATCACAGTTTATGCTGAAGAAAAGTAACCACTAATGACCACAACCTGACAACCAGCTGCACAACCTAATCCAATGAGAACCCAGACTTTAAGCAACACTTGGTAAGCAAGTTGAAGAGAATGCAATGAGGTAACAGAGCATGAATTCCAAAGCCTTGGAATGCTACAGAACTGAACAAATGCCCTGATGTGAGGCACAACAAGAATCACAGTTCACATTGCTGAATTGCAATATTTGCGTGTATGAGAGGAGTTATGAGCAAAGAGCAGAGACGAGGTCGGTCAAGTTTCCAGGGCCAGGCAACTCACCATATGAAAATAGTCTCACTCAATTACTACGAGAATTTATATAGGTTACTACTCAGCAGCATGCCCGACCCAGCCCCGGCTGAAAAGGACAGTCTTAAAATTACAGTAGAACGTATTGGAGAAACCCTTGGGAACAAGCGCCAAGTCAGAGGGAGCCCATTCCAGACCATAGAGTCAACAACAGAAAAGGCATGGTGCTGCCTAATTTTCTATCGGAGTAGGACAACAAACGACATGAACAATAGACTTACAAACATCAAATGTCATCAACTAGACAACAATCACGAAAAAATAACATAAAAGTTTCTAAAATCTAATCTAGACAGATAAGTGGAACAAAAGCATCTAAAAATAAGACATAAATAAGTTGTGTTAATTCTTTTAGATTCTATCTGAAAGAAGACCAAAACAATACGACTCTATAAACGAATTTTCATATTAGAAGATTAGATTAGATTAGAAATCATATGACACAAAACTTCACTAACGATCAAATTAAAACTGACGACAACATAAATTATAAAAGAAATATTAAATAACTTATTGTTAGGCATATCAGCACAGTCGGTTACAAATTGCAACAACAAACGAGTTGCTTAGTTGTGGAACAGCATACACCATTGAAATATTTAGCAAAGTTCCACAGATTTAAATTTATCACATTTTGTGTCTAACCACTTCAGAAGGCCAAAAATTGTCTAGATCTGGGTAAAACTGTTGTGCCCTACAGTACGACAACTGTCTGAACATTATCGATACATTAGTCTACAGTTATCAAACATTACTTTCAAGATTTGAATATAGTCATAAGGCACCAATTAATGGTTCACAATACTATAATATTACACTAGCTTAACCAATGCACAGAATCTGCATGTTAGTTTGACAAAATGTCCCTTCTTGGAAAATTCCTCCGATACAATTTTTTTTATTGTGCACGTATTATTCCCGAGATGGCACTAGTGTCATATCTTGCTTGCTCTAAATGTATTAATGAAACATGGAGCATGTGTCTAAGGCAAGTACCTATCTGAATACAAGTCCTTTCACGACTACAGAATAATTAAAATTTTGATCTGATTTTCTCCTACAAATTAAGTGAAATACCACAGATTTAATTATTGAAAATACTTCTTGTAATTCTAAATAGTCTGTGGAGTTAATTGTGGGTAGTTCTAATGATTGCTTTGCTAAGGAATCATCTCTTTATTACCCAATATATCTATATGACTAGGGATCCATATCAAATGTACCTCACTCAACTTTATTTGATTAAAGATTCTTATTGTATCTTGCAATAAACTGGGTCTGGACAATTTCTCCTACAAATTAAGTGAAATACCAGATTGTATAATAAAGTTAAATTATACACATAGCGAACTACACTACACAACGGTAAAAGACAGAAAGTTGTTTGGCGACAAGTGACCGTGGTAACCATGGTAACCGACTGTGCTACGACAGAATAACTAAACAAATGTCTAGCATGCTAAACTAAAGAGAGAGATGCAACACAGAATATTCACCAATCAGCATGCAGCCAGGCATCTACTGCACTTTACAACATCCACATTCGCGATCTCTGCGGCTGCTGGAACTGACTGGGGCCGGTGGCGGCGGTGGCGCCAGAGGTAGGTTCTTGTCGGTCGATGCACCACTGCCCTTTGCCGAATGGCAACTACCGCTACCGCCCGTGGTTGGATTACTGTCAAATTCTCCTTTACCGTGTGAGCACACCTCCTCCACCTGAGCATCCTTCGAAGGGAGAGCACTACTAAAGACGCGGTCGGCATCTTCTATGAAAACATCCGTTGGCGAGACGCCGCTGTTGTTCATATTAGTATTAAGACAATCCTCCTCGTTTTCGTCGCTCGTGGCCACTGCGTCATTCCCATGAGCATCACCCTTGGCAATCACAGCCCCCAAAAGCGACACGGCTGCCGCGGCAGCGATCCCCATCGCCGGGGGCTTATCGTCCTCCTCGCTGTCGGGTTCCGAGTCGCTGCGGTGCGAGTAATGCTTCTTGATCGCCTCGAGAAAGTTCTCCGAATGCAAGACCGTTCTTGCAACCGATTTGAACGATCGGCCCGCCTTCTGCGATCCAGAGGAGGCGCCGGCGAGATGGCGTCGCTTAATAGTGTCCATGAAAGTGTTGCCGAGGATTTCCTCCTTTTCAAAGATTGTGAAGTCGTGGATGTTGATGTGTTCGAGCGACGAGGCCTCGACCTGTTCACCGTTAATTGATATGACCTGCTTAACTGGGAGTTTGGTGGGGGACGCGTCAAGTGACAGAGCGGAATCTAAGACATCGTCATGATTGTCGTCTGTCGGCTCATCATTACCTGCTCTGTGTCGAATCTTCAAGTTCAGGTAGATCGGCTGCAGAAGACCAAACAGAAAGTCATCAGATGTAGCGAAACACAAACATTATTGTTATCACTACCGGTAATATTGTTGTTATGATAAGGTAATGCTAAATAGGGATATGGTAATGCTAAGTAAGGATATGGCAATGCTAAATAGGGATATGGTAATGCTAAGTAAGGATATGGCAATGCTTAATAGGGATATGGTAATGCAAAGTAAGGATATGGTAATGCTACGGATGTGGCAATGCTAAGGATATGGTAATGCTAAGTATGGATATGGTAATGCTAAGGATATGGTAATGCTAAGTATGGATATGGTAATGCTAAGGATATGGTAATGCTAAGTATGGATATGGTAATGCTACGGATATGGTAATGCGAAGTAGGGATATTGTAATGCTATGGATATGGCAATGCTCGCTGTCCGTGCTTCTGAGTAGCTTCGTGAAGGGGTGCTATATAAATGCTCTGAATGAATGAATGAATGAATATGGTAATGTTAAGTAGGGATATGGGTAAATAAAGGCAAGGTGATCTATATCCTGTTATCACACACTCGAATGTCACCCAATTTGCATTCAGACCATTTATCTACTAAGAGTGATTTGTTGTCCTGTTCCCAATCGAACATGAAGAATTACTTGAGAACGCAAAGACTGGATTAGCTCATGGTGACGCTACTTTCAACACAGCTCCAGGTTAGCAAGCGTCACACATACTGTACAAAAGTCGCCTCAGGCAACGGATAAAACCTTTCACCTGGCGACGGTAAGCTTCGCTTTCTAAACGAGGCACGATAAGTGCATGCGGCACTCGTGAAAGGCTCTTCAAAGGTGCTATGCATATGCTCTGTACATTTCCACTGTGTTACGTGATGCTAAAGATATAGAAGCTATATAAATGTTCAGTATATTTCAAATACGTTATATTATGCTACAGAAAAAGGTGGTATATAAATGCTCTGAACGTCTCCACTGTGTTACGTAATGTTAGAGATATAAAGCTACATAAGTGTTCAATATATTCCCATTACGTTACAGAAAAAGTGCTACATGTGTATAAGTATTCTGTACATCTCCATTACATTTTACAGATAAAGGTGCTATATAAATGCTCGGTACATTTCCATTGTTTTACACGATGTTAGAGAAAAAGATGCCATATAAATGCTCAGTATATTCCCAGATGGCACATCCTTCACATGGTCGGGAAGACTGTTCCATGTAGTGGGTCCTTGGTTACAGCATGTAACACTATGAAATGCACAGACCATTCACACTATGCTTGGTTACTAGGAGGGCAGCTACTGTTCTTGTACTGCGTAACTGACTGTCTAAGTAAGATGTTTTTCTTTTGTATAACCAGATTAGATGTTCAAAGAGAAATGAAGAGACACTTTCACAAATCCTTAATGCTCTTCAGTTGAATCTGTCTGTACAAAAGTCACTTACCTTATGGTCTCCCATGCATATATGGGAGCCTATCATCTTGTAGTCTGGCAAAACCTTGTTATCCTACAACAAAATGATGGACACCATCAGGCAAATGACAACAAACGTTAATTAACAAGAGTTAATTAGCAGAGGAGATTTACCAGATCAGCGATTTCTAACACAATGAATCCCAACACAAAAACTGATGGTTTCATCTAAACTAATCTCATGACTTCTAATCCAGCAACCTCCTGTAGCACTGTTACCACAAAGCACTAGACATCAATCAAGCAAAAAGTAATCAAAAGCTTAACCTATGGGCAAGGCCCAGTCAAAATCTGATAAGTCACGAACTGTCACCTTGCTCTGGTTCATTATTTGCTTCTCTAGTGATAAATTTCCAATCAACAACCTCTCTGATATGACGCAGCACTCACAAATAAACTGGTGCCCTGCTCTTAGCCTTTAAATAGTGCCTTACAAACTCCCAGATTACGATCATGAGGTTCAAAATCAAAGTTGTCATCATCATCAATCATGGGGCAGACTGTTTGCTTTGCAGGAGCAAATTTAGGAACCCCAATCCATTTTCTCTGGTGCAATTGTGGCCTTGATATCAGACTAAGGCTTCTAGAAGTCTCTTTGGACAAACCAAATTGAAAGAAGACCCAGACCATGATTTATTCACTGGATCTGTCTGTGCTTCCAAGTCGACTTTGGGAATAGGGCGTGGAGATGGCTGAATGGTAACACGCCGGCACGAAGATCAGAAAGATGTGGGTTCGATACCCGCTAGCCCCATAAGGTTGCACAGCCTTCCACTCCCTACGAGGGGTGACTGTAAAATGAGCAGTAGGACAGATGGGCACTTTGCAGGCTGCCATAGTTAAATTCGACTCCTGTTAAACTTCTCATCATCTGTTACTACTATATCATTGAATCTTATAGTGTACTTGAAAGTCCGAATTAATAAACGAATATAAAAAAGGTCTAACTGTAAGTGTAATTTGTAATTGTAATTTGTAATTGTAATTTGTAATTGTAATCTGACATTTATGCAGCGCCAATTCAGGAAAAAAAATCATCAGTGTCCTGTGATTTCGCTTGGAAGTGACCACCAACTGCCTTGTACATTGTGCTAAGAAAGTCTTCTCATTATAAGTCTAGACTCGAGATCAATAATCCCAGTTCCTCAGATATGGAATGTGATTTCGCACGATCGTCTACTATCGTTTCGCTTGGAAGTAACCAACAATCCACAGTCCGTGCATTATGCCATATATAGAAATCTTCTGAATGGATTAGATCTGGAGTCACGGTCGTTTTCCAATCCTCAGATTGAGGAACATGCTTTGTGCATCAGATTAGATAAGATCTGGATTCTGGATCACTTCTCTTTGCCTGAGTCTAAGGGACATGCCTTGCATACCCCCAAGCCACAATTTTTTGGGCTAACGGCTGGCTTGAGAAAATTTACGGCGGCTTTTCGGCTAGCCGTAAAATGACGTAAACTACCTTTATAGTTTGTTCAAAACGTGTATCGACTATAGAGTTCCAAAAAGCCAGTTAATTAGACATTAGGACATCTGCTACAATGCCATGAAAATGAACAATTAATAGTGGCACACAAAAAGTCATTCGAAACAGTACAGTTTCAATAAGTCCGAACTTGGACGGTAATCGACAAAGTCATAACTCTTTGAAACCAGCGGGAAAACTTTACACTCACAACTCTGTGCGTGTTCTAGCTGAATTAGCCGAATATGTTTCCGGCGGCTAGCCGTAAAAACATTCTCGGCGGTTTTTCGGCTAAGCCGTAAAATTTCTGGCAGCTAATCGGCTTGGACAAAACTTCGGCGGTTCGGCGGCTATGGCGGCGGATTGGGGGTATGATGCCTTGTGTATTAGGCTGTAGAAATCCTCTGATTAATCTAGATTATATCAGGAGTCAGGATAATTTTCATTCCCCAGCATCTCTTCATCCTTTGAGTAGATCCTTTGATTAGATCCTTTGAATAGATTCTGTGGAGACACTGGAGAGGTACTTGGTTTATAGACGGCAGAGGCCATTAGCTTTGCATTATAAAACACCGTCAACCGAAGGCATCGGGGGGGGAGGTTGGCTGGGGGGTAGTCGCATCGAAGAGCTTCACGGCATTCGGCCATTTGTTTCCATCCATGGAAACAGGAGTGACCGACCAGAAAACCCCAGTATAAACTCAGCCACAGAGGGCAACTTAAAAAGGGTTATACAGGACGTCGGTGGCCTATATAACAATTGCTCGAGACGACAACAGACATCACTTCATCCAGGACACTCGTTGACGTCATCAATTGTCTGATAATAATACACCTGAGAATCCTTACAACAAGCCTTGTTGTACGATGAATTCTGATATAACCCAGTCAGGAACATGATACCAAACTTGGCCCAGCTACAGAAAATAACCTTCTCATAATAGTCTCAGGTGGTTTTGTTTTGGCTTGGAAAGACAGAGCCATTATGAGTTTGTGGTGTGTATATAGGTGGGCGCTCGATAGTGTAGTGGTTAGCGTGCTCGACTGTCAAACAAAAGGTCGGAGGTTCAAATCCCTGCCAGGGCAGAAATCTGATTTGAGATTTCTACTCCACCTGTGCCCCCTAGCCAACTCAGCTAGAATGAGTATACTGACTGTACACTTAATGAATTTTCCAATGACACTCAATTGAATAAGAAAATAAATGTGCATGACAGATTCCTTTATGTTAGTTACCTAACGTAAAATAATCACTTGACCAATTGCTATCCGCATTTTGGTGTGTAGGTGTCACAAAATAGAGTATCCCCCATACACGAGTATCCCCCTTAGCGAAATGGAGTATTCGGTTTAGTTTGCATTTTTGGCGGTTTCTGAGTGTATTCAGTCGTACTATTTGGATTTACTGTACACATAAAATATTTTAAGTTGCGTATCTTTAGTTTGTACGTCGACCTGAAATTAATTTACTTCGTTTTTGGTGATTTTGACTGAGTTTTCGTCGAGGCTATCGTGATGCGTATGACGATGGGGGATAGAATGGTTTATCCCCCGGATACTGAAAAGCGGTTTATTCCATCCGGGGGATAAATGCATTCATCCCCCGGATAGTCTTAGGACGGATACTCTATTTCGTGATACAGGCATGGTAATAAACATACATCATCCATTGAGCTGATCAAGACAGTCCAGTACTCTAAAATCCCACATATCATCCTAAATCCAATATAACGTCCTAATGATGAAAGCTTTGTATAGCACCATTATTTATTATCCTGCTATACAATCCACATCCCTCACCACTCCATACCTAACCATATCGGTGGGGCCCGATAGCGCATTGGATAACACACTGGCATAGAGAGCGAGAGGTACCGAGTTCGAGTCCCGTAGACGGACATGCTTTGTAGGCTGCTATTAGCGCCATGTATTGCAGGTTGTCAGTTCTGTTAGTAGTTAAGATTTATGTCTTCTGTCATTTGTGTACTTGTGAATTGTTTCAATTGCATAACATGTACATGTACAGCACAGTGCGTTTGTCAGGCGCTTCAATAAAGAAAAGATTATTATTATTATTATATTACATACATTGCCGTACCAAACCAGAGATGGGTAACTAATCGATTACATTCTAATCCATTAGCTTATCGATTAGACAAACAGTTAATTCGCATTCTAATCGATTAGTTACAAGATTTTGCTAATTCTAATTCTAATTAATCAGCAAATTTCAATAGCTAATTCTAATTCTAATCGATTAGCAATTTAACTAATCGATTAGCTAATCGACTAGCTGTTTGTCTAAGTTTGGCTAATTCTAATTCTAATCGATTAGCAATTTAACTAATCGATTAGCTAATCGACTAGCTGTTTGTCTAAGTTTGGCTAATTCTAATTCTAATCGATTAGCAATTTAACTAATCGATTAGCTAATCGACTAGCTGTTTGTCTAAGTTTGGCTAATTCTAATTCTAATCGATTAGCAATTTAACTAATCGATTAGCTAATCGACTAGCTGTTTGTCTAAGTTTGGCTAATTCTAATTCTAATCGATTAGCAATTTAACTAATCGATTAGCTAATCGACTAGCTGTTTGTCTAAGTTTGGCTAATTCTAATTCTAATCGATTAGCAATTTAACTAATCGATTAGCTAATCGACTAGCTGTTTGTCTAAGTTGGGCTAATTCTAATTCTAATCGATTAGCAATTTAACTAATCGATTAGCTAATCGACTAGCTGTTTGTCTAAGTTTGGCTAATTCTAATTCTAATCGATTAGCAATTTAACTAATCGATTAGCTAATCGACTAGCTGTTTGTCTAAGTTTGGCTAATTCTAATTCTAATCGATTAGCAATTTAACTAATCGATTAGCTAATCGACTAGCTGTTTGTCTAAGTTTGGCTAATTCTAATTCTAATCGATTAGCAATTTAACTAATCGATTAGCTAATCGACTAGCTGTTTGTCTAATTCTAATTCTAATCGATTAGCAATTTAACTAATCGATTAGCTAATCGACTAGCTGTTTGTCTAAGTTTGGCTAATTCTAATTCTAATCGATTAGCAATTTAACTAATCGATTAGCTAATCGACTAGCTGTTTATCTAAGTTTGGCTAATTCTAATTCTAATCGATTAGCAATTTAACTAATCGATTAGCTAATCGACTAGCTGTTTCTCTAAGTTTGGCTAATTCTAATTCTAATCGATTAGCAATTTAACTAATCGTGCCCATCTCTGAACCACACCATAGTAGAACCAAATCTTAAGTTTACTAGTGAAAGTGATGACCTATTAGTCCGAGTTCTCTTTTAGGTCCAAAAACATATCGGTTCTACTTGACTAAACTCACCATTATCATAGTGACAGCGCTCTGTGACATCATGATACGATCACACCAGCCAGGGCAGCGTGTCGGCATGTAGGACGTACCATCCTCCGTATCTTCACTGAACGGATAGCTGCCAATGACAAACAATAAAAATATCATGCATATCCACAAGGTTAATAATAATAATAATAATAATAATAATAATAATAATAATAATTAGGACAATTTTTATGGCACCATACACGGCCAAGCCGTTACATGGGTGCCTCACAAAACAAGAAGATTATGGTTGACCTCAACAGCCTTGGCAGCCATAAGCACTCAATACTACATCTCCTGCTACTACTACCAGTGCTGCGTGTTACTGCTTTACTTGTAACACATTACTGTAACTAGTTACTATTTTACAGTAACGTTTAGGGTAACTAGTTACTTTTTAGCAAAATTAACGCACAGCGGTAACTAGGCACGTAGCCAGACTTAAATTCAAGAGGAGGCAACTTCACAGACCAAATGTTGGCAAAATCCTGATCATTGGGGTCATTAGTCAATCGAAGTTCCATTATATGAAAATTGCACGAGAAGGCTACTGCCTCCTCGTGCCTCAGTGTAGCTACGTCTATGGCGGTAACTGATTACTTTTATGAGGTAACGGTAATATAAAAATTTAGTTACTTTTCATTACCTTTAAATCAACCTAAGTTCGCTAGTCAATTATGGCATCAGAAATATTATTAAAGGTGATGTTTCCTCAACCTGCAAATTTTTTGCGTTAAAGTTACACGGACATTTCCGTTTGTACTCATGTCTCTGAACTCTTTCCTTTAATTCATCAATTTCAAAGTTTAATTTGGTCATGGAGGTAGCTGAAAATTCAAGTTCACATTCCCACTTTCAGTAACCAAAAGTAGGCTACTTCGTTACTTTTTCAAAGTAACTGTACTCCGTTACTAGTCACCTTTTTCTAAAGTACGGTAAATATATGTCCATTGCTAGTTACTTTACCTTTCCAGCAACTAGTTACTGTAACTAGATAGTTCTGAAAAGTAGCTATCCAATACTGACTACTACCTACTGTACTACAAAATCCTCATTTAAGGTAGGGTCAATGTCAACGCCCTGGTAGCTGTAAGATGCTGTTCAATACCTACCATACTAGTATCATACTTCATAAGGAAATCTTATATAATTATGGTAAGGTCAACATCAGTTGCCAAGAGAATTTGACTCAACTGTAAACACTGACACAGATGAACTAACTCACCTTGGAGGAAAAGTTACATCGTATTCGAACAACTTGCCTCGGCAAGCCTCAGGTTCTTGATCATACTTCTTCAGCTGCAAAGTCAAAACTTCTTTGTTTGTTTCATATTCATAAATATACATATTCATATTCATTTCATATTCATAGCCCGGTCTTCCTCCTGCCCTGCGAGGGGCTAACTCAGATGACCCCTTCAAATCTGGACTCAAGAGTTATTTGTTCTCTAAGGCCAACCCTGCTGTTAGTTGACTGTGAGGCGCCCTTGTAACGGCATTGCTGTGTTATGGCGCCGTATAAATTGTCATTATTATTATTATTATTATTTATAAATATTCATAAAGCACCACTGCATAACAGGAAGGCATCAAAGCTACTAAGCATATATATGACTAAAACAGGTCACCATTGGCTTTGCACTCATAAGGAGATTAAATTCAAACTGGCAACACTGGTCTACAAGGGTCTGCAGCCCGGACTTCCACCGCCCAGACCTCCATGGTCCAGCACAGAAATTTTGCAGTGGTCAGTCCATCCTCCTGGAACAAGCTGCCTAAGAACCTGTGACATGAACTTCTCAGCCTCTCTTTTCTCTTTACCTCTTTTCTCAACACTTTTGTCTGATCTAATTAAAAACTACTAATTATTTCCATTTTTCTTTTAAACTGGAAATACCACTTTCTGCGCTGTGTCAACCTAGTGATTCAATATTAAACGAATATATATATATTATGGTTTTATTTTGTTAGGTCGGGAGCGCCTCTGATGAGTCTCTCATGAAGTGGTGCTATATAAATTTGCAATTACCATTACCAGAGACTGCAAGCCAGATTCTTCAGTTCAAGGTCAACCTCAAAAACAATCAAGAATGACAGATGACCTGAAAACCTCTTAAATTTAGAAAACAATTTCCCTGCATTTACTGAAACTTCAATCATAAGTTTTAGAACCTAGAATAATAATTACCTTCATCGCATTTTGGCTACTGAACAAATCATTGTGGTTACAATGATTGAAATCTTTCTTTCCGACTGTAAGAACCACCTAGATAAATAAACAAGTAAGTATACAGACGGAATTTATATCCTCTAAGGTATGAATGATTATAAGGAATATCAATAGTCAACCACATCTTAGGAGAAAGAAATGATTCCTTTTCTCAGACTCTTACCAACTTGCAAAAACTTTGAGTTACTGAAGTTAAGAGAAATTCAGTATCTGAACAGTAGGACCATGTCAAATTCAGAGATACAGACACAGAGACAGACAAAGAAACAGGGACAGAGAGAGAGAAAGAGACAGAGAGAGAGAGAGAGAGAGACAGTGACAGAGAAAGTGACAGATGCAGATAAAGAAAGACAGTGACAGAGAAAGAGGCAGAGATGGGGACAGGGAAAGAGACACAGAGAGAGACAGAAAGAGACAGAGACACAGAGAGAAACACAGACAGAGAAAGAGACAGAGAAAGAGACAGAGACAGACCTACCTTTCCATTATCCTTTTGTCTAAAAATAACTTTTGAGACATCGTTTTTCTTTCCAGTCATGCGCTGTTCTTCCGTATGTGAGGTCAGAAACTACAGCAGAACACAAACGTTGCAACAGTCTCAGCACCCAACATTACATTATTGCCAGTTGTGAACTTTCTAGTGGCAGCTAACTGAATGAACTTCTATTCTTAACGAACAATTAAGTTAGCTAGGCACTTTTTGCTTTATTATGTGACTGGGTACCACTACTAAACTAATATAATCTAATCCATTCATTTATTCATGAATTTATATAGCACCCCTTAAAGGGAACTACTCAGAGGCGCTCCCGACTCCTTCACGCCCAAAAAGTACAGTTTCAGTTTAGTAAGAATATTTCAGAGAGTTCCAGGGTGCAGGTTGCAGACCACTGGGTCTACCACGGAAAAGGTTCGATTCTGCATTGTTGTAGTGTGGGCGAATGTGACTAAAAGAACTCCGTTCTCTGCAGAAGGGGGTTCTATATAGGCTATTATAGTGTCATTATCATGGGCGTAAGCAGAAAAATATTTTGGAGGGGGTTTTAAGATTTCGGGGGGTTTTCCATTGGAAATGGTCGCAAAAGTTCAGGTTTTTGGGTATTTCGCATGTAAAAGCATATAAATTTTTTTCTGAAACTTATTTTTGGGGGTTTGAACCCATAAAACCACCCCTAAATACGCCCATGGTCAAATGAACTTGGCAGCAGGTTCATCTGGGCCAGAGAATTGTGGTGTAAGTTCAACTCTAAGCTAGCTAGCTATGCCAGTGTAACAATCCCTTACCACTGAGTGAGAACGGCACTCACCTGAACCAACTGGTTTGTGTCTAATCGAAAGTTGAAATCACCAAACATGAAAAAAGGAACCTTGTCATATTCATCAGTTTCAAATCTGAAAAAAGATCGTCACAGTTTCATTCACATATCAACATTTACGATCAAAAGTCAATATGCAGCATAAGATGATGAATTGGAAAGCATGATTGTCTAAAGACTATTTGCATAAGGTCAGCAGAACGTTTGGTTCCTTTGGGTTTACCCACTGTCACTGAATGTACAAGACTGTCTACCTTTATGTATTGTATTCATTCATTCATTCATTCATTTCAGATATTTATATAGCGCCCCTTCAAGATTTCTACTCAGAGGCGCTCCCGACTACAGCGCGGACACTGAATCGGAGTTTCACGCCGAAGCGCATGAGCAATTGCGAGTGAAGGACTTGCCCAGAGTCCCGGGGGTGGCGGCTTGAGGTGGATTCGAGCCCGCAACCCTCCGCCTGCAAGGCACCGAACATACCCCTACACCACCGCGCCCCACATGTATGAACTGTTATGGTGAACAATAAAGTATATTGATTGATATTGATTGATTGATTGATTGATTGATTGATAGCAACGAATGAAAATCCAGAGGTCATGGATTTTATTCTCTCTCGGGACAAGAACAAAACAGTATGGCGTCAGGT